>OZ034966.1:61046456-61501456 GCA_964030785.1 Siderastrea siderea | reverse complement strand
CAGTTTTTACCAGCATAGTATCCTTCACAGTGGCACTTGTAGTCATTGCCAATCATTTCACACGTGGCTCCATTCTCGCAAGGCTGAAGCGCGCAGTAGTCCACAGGAGCTGTGGTTGGTTGTTGCGTTGTAGTCGGTGGTTCAGTGGTGGTGCTGGGAGTAGTCGGTGGTACAGGTGTTGTAGTCGAAGGTTGGGTAGTCGGTGGTTCAGTAGTGGTGCTGGGAGTAGTCGGTGGTACAGGTGAAGTTGCACAGCTTCGACCATCGTCCTCATCTGGGCAGGCGCAAGTATATCCAGTCGGATTTAACAGACAGAGGTGAGTGCAGTAACCGTTGTTGCTGCTGCAGGGATGGTCAGCTACAGAACAAAAACAAGGCGTGTCTTTAAACGTTATAGAGGCTGGGGTATGTCACCTATTGTAAATATGATTTTGAAAGCTAAAGGACATACTGCAACCAAAGGAAACCCAAAAATAATGGCTCCGTTTTGATTAAAACTACAAAACTACTCCACCAGTTTCCTGAAACTATACTTGAACTTGTCTGGCCGCGGATGGCTATAATGGCAATGGATGGCAATTTGAAAACATTAGGCTAAGAATGGTTTGTTTTTCCTTTAAAAAAATCGTTGATCTCTTTCTCTCGATGTTGTAGGAAAAATTTGTGTACGAGAAAAGGGATTTTTGAACTTGTCTTCAGCACGATTTCGCCTAAAAACGTAAAAAATCCCAGCGACGCAGCCTTTTTAACTATTAAATTAGCATTTATGTAATTCGCCGTTCATCAACAACTACTAACATTTGTTTTATTTAAAGTATCAAGATAGTTGGATGTTCTTTTTATTTCACGTCTGATACCTCAACACACTTTGTCACCAAAAAAAAAAAAAAAAAGGATATTTGTAAACTATAATTTCAGCCCTGTAAAAATGTTAGTAGCATCGCTTGGGAAATTGGTATCTTGCACGACATGCGTATTGACAAATTTAGAACTTTATCAAGTTTAATCGAAATATCTAAATTTCATTTTTTCCTCACATAAAACGAAAGAAAGTCCTTCCTTTTGGGAAAGCAAGTTTTATATTTTTCAATAAAAAAGTAAAGTAGATATATTCAGCATAACTTGTTAATATTGCACCCTTCAGAAAAATTGTTTTAGGTCTGCAGTTGCCAGGAATTTACCTTCTGCACAGTTGTCAACTAGATGATCTAACAGCCAAAGCTGCAGGGAATTTGATTGCGAGCTACTATTGCTATGTAGTCTAGTTCAAATATATCTCGAGAGATTGGAGCGTCCAGAAGGAATGTTGGCAAGTCAAACATAGCAGTCGAAAATTATCATTTAGTCACAGTAGATAATATTAATAACTTAAATACTTACTTTCTCGTATAGGACTCCCCTTTTTGACGACCATTCCCCTTGGGCTATACAGCCTTGAAGCTATGACGTCCAAACGCCCATCCCATGTAGTCTTGTTGATCCGATATACATTTTCCGTCAAATATTCGTTCCAATACACAAACTGGTCATCGAGTGCAACTCCACGTGGGCTCCATAAATATAAATAGTCCTCGAACAGTGTCTCTACAGATACATTGCCAGCTGAATTGAGGTCAATATACAGCAGACTTGACAAATAAAAGCTAACAAAGTAAAGACGATTCGTTTCGACATCCAAGGCAAGACCCCGAGCATCATGCTGGCCCCACCATTCAAGTTCCAACACAGCCACTGTGCTTCGGTTTTGTCCATCCATTTCAGCAACTTCAATAATTCCGAAATCTGACCAATACATGTACCTTAAAAATAAATCGTCAACAAGTAAAGTGACGGCAGCTTTAAACTAACTGTGTAGCATTGCAGGAGTTTTATTTTGCAGCACGTCAGGGATTTTTTTTCGTTTTGGGAACAATTTTTTGTGCACTCAAGTGCAATTTTAAAACACTCCTCCGCCCGTTACACTTTTGGGGCTCAAAATTGAGATTTCGCCACAGTATCTATATTGTTAATTGTAGTACAACGCTAAATCGCATTGGTCGAAATCGATCACATGACGCGACAGTGTCTCCCCTCAGCGGGCGCCTAGTGCCCGTTTCTGGCAATTTTTATATCAGCCCTCGAACTACGTTCTCGGGCTAATGTTTGTTGTGAACATCAAATTTCCTCGGGCAACCTAACACACGGTGCCTTCGACAGAAGAACTCTATTGTTTAAATAGAACCTGTTCTGACCGAGATTAGCTCTTTCAGTTATAACCACTTAGTGTTTCATCGATGCGTTAATTAATCGTAACTAATCTTACCTGTTATAGTTAGTTTATTTCTACACGTCATTCGCACGATAGCGTCTATTGACTACAACTACCAGAATTCATATCGTTCCTCCTTTTTATTTAAAGTTTGTAATCCCAGCGACGTTAAATTAACAATGGCCCTAATTTGTACCAGAAAACAACAAAACTGAAGGATTCAGGTTGTTGAAGTCAAACGACATACGTTGTACAAATATCCTATTGGGTCAGCACTGTTCGAGTACTTAAACAAATGAGATAAATGATTTACCCTCTTTTTGTATCCAAGGCTATATCGTACGGAGATGAAGAGAAATTAGAAACCAGCACTTTCCAGTAACTTCCATCTAGCTTAGAAACCTCGATAGTCTTGTTACCATTGTTTATCCAGTACAAATTTCCTCCCACAAGATCCAGAGCGATGCCTGTGGCTTGAGGAACACCTGATCGAATAATTTCCTGGTTCTGTCCATCAACCGATGCCCTCACAACAGTACCGTGAGCGTAGTCTGTCCAGTACAAGTGATTGCCAAATGGATCAAAATCTAACCCAACTGGCAACGTAAGATTCCGAAACGGCAGCGGAATGATCGACGTATCGGAAGGACTCAGTGGAGACAGAAAGATTTTGTCATAGTAGGAATCGGCAACAAATATGACGTCGTCAATAACACCTACAGGCAACAAATAGCAATTAAATCAATATTGGTGGTTAATTTCAAATTAAAGTGATATCGTTCCCTGTTTGTGCTAATTTGGCGAGTCAGTACTAAATTTTCCACGACAACATGGTGGATATATGTGGATTTAAAGATTTTGAAGGACCCGTCCTTTTCAAGCCCCCGTCCCCATCTTTTACAAAGTTCAAAAAAGAACTAAGAAAATAGAGCTTTTGATTTATTTCTTTTGTTTTTGTTTTTGTTGTTCAATCGTGGAGACAAGAGAATGCGAAAACAAGAGGGAAAGTGCAGGTTTACCAATGACTGCTGTCTCTGAAATAAAAGCCTATTTTTGAGAAAATAAATTAAGAGTGACGTTTCCTTAAATGCACCTCGAATAAGCGCCTCCGTAGGATTATGGCGTACTTGAAGGAGAGATTAAAAATTGCAACCACCCATGGCCATTTTTTGGCCATCAAAAATTCTACTACTTATTAAATAAGGATGAGAAGACTAGTTGTCTTTCTGTTTCCTGAACATACTGTAGCTCACGTAACACTGAAGCCAGTTATACAAGACAGCGTTAAGTTAACCCAGGATAAGCTTCAACTTTGAGTTTATTTGCTGGTGATGAAGATCCCTGTAAATTCTGTTTGTTCCGGCCGGCCTATGTTTTAGCTCGGCTGTTTATCGTTTTCAATGAATGTAAAATCAATCTTCAATAAAAAAATAGTTCGAATTTCCTTGTAAGCTTTTCTAATATCTTACAATTTAGGTTCATAAATGCAAAATAAGAAAACTTACATGTCGTGCCATCTTCGGCAAGCTTATAACCTGCTTGACACACGCACGTTCGGCCACTGGGATTCAAGACACACATCTGAGAACATCCACCGTTATTGTGACAGGGAGATTGCGCTGCAATAAAGTTACAATGTAATTCAAAAGTTGAAACTTCTTTTGTTATTCTCTATTGAGAAACATTCAAATGCTTTTTCAAACATTGAGCTCCATTTCAAACAAAGGATAAGCTGAACTAAAATCAAAGTGTCAGGTAAGAAAAAGAAATCAAAATATGATTGGCATTCATTTCTGCCCCCCCCCCCCCCCCATTTTACTCCACAGTACACCAAAATTAAACGCATTTTCGGGGCGTTACCTGGGGTTTGAGGTGCCCGAGAGTTATGCGCGTATATACCATACGGATTCCAAAACCCGTCAGCTACCATGTGTGCTGTACTTCCGTTAGTTGCTTCTGCTTTAAAGATAGTTCCTGAAAATCCGCCATCACCCTGAGCGGCCCAGTAAAGAGTGTTGTTCAGCATTGTCAGACCTGTTGGATGGTGAAGGTTTCCAGAAAGAAGGGTGTGGACCTCCATATTACTCAGATCAATATATCGTATGACATTATTGGATTGGTCAGAAAAGAACAGGCGGTTGCCAGGTTGATCCAATACCACGTCAACGATCGTCTGTCCAATGTTTGACAAGTTTGCGAGGACAATTTGGTTACTGCCATCCATATCTGCTCGTAATATTTGCGGATGTCTCCCAGCTGACGAAAAGTAAATGTACCTACAAAAAATGAACAAAACTTATAGTAATCGAAGGGCGTTATTTCTATTATCGTTCAAACAACAGTTGTAGACTGTTAACTTAAGTGTTAAATGATATCATTCGCGCATTGGCTAATGACTAGAAACTGCTATTCACCGCTGAGCCAAGCAGTTAGCGGTGACCTAGTTTTGGCCAATACGCCGGTTACCCAGCCGGTGAACAGTGCTAGAAAATTAACTCGCCTCTTCGCGGCTTGGTAAATATGGTATAAATACCTACAACTGTATTGTCACCTTCAAATAGTAAACGGCAACCACAATGCGTTTCAAAATAACTACTGTATTCAATGGTTGTTATATTTTGGTAAGTACTGGAATGTATTCTGAACATTTATCTGATGGAGTAACTCTTACCCTGCCAAACTGTCCAAAGCAATTCCTTGAGGTGATTCGACATTTAGAATGATAGCTTGATAGGAACCGTCAAGTGTCGCAACTCGAATTTTATCTTCGTATTCGTCAGCAAAGTAGATATTCCTTCCAGCAAGGTCTATCTCGATATCCTTTGGACTTCCATGGCCCCTAGTTAAAACTTCGGCGGAGCTGCCGGTTAGGAAAGCTCGATTGATGTTTCCATATGTATCGGTCCAATAGATTCTTCTCTCTGTTGGATCGTACGATATCCCTCTTGGAGTGTCATCCAGGAGAATTGAGAGTGGTGTTACATGTAAATGAGGTGGTGTCGGCGGTCGCAGTGGAATGAAGTAGCACAGTTTACGACCTCCCTCACACAGCAACAAGAAATCATCTGCAGCTGAATTAGAAATGAAAAAAAAAACATTGGTCATTAAATAAACGTGCATAAACACGTATATTTCACAGTTGTTGCGGTATGCATTTTGGTTTCACAATCGAATGGAAAAAACACGGTAAGAAAAAAAAAAGAAACTAGAAAAACACAAGTTTTCAGACAAGGATACTTATCGTCTAAATAATATAGCCTAACCCTAAAAAAAACTAAGGTAAACCTTTCTTGTGAGATGTAAGGTATCATGAAGAGCATGACTATTGTATCATTATATAATGTAGGTGGCTGCAGAAAAGTCACTCCCTTTTTTTATTAAGAAAACTACTTTGTAATGACCGCCATTTGGGAGAAGCACAAAGTTAACACTGACCAATTTTTTAGCACTGTCTCAATTATTGAAATCCCATGAATCCCCGAAAAATAATTTATCTGCAGTTCATGTACGATATTTCAACCAGGGTTCACATATATGACATTTCACCTATTTCACTGCCATCCAAATTTGTTTTAAATGGACAGGAAATTTGAAGTTTAAGTGAATAGGATAGTAAATGAAGGACAACTTAATAAATAAATTAGGAATACAGTTTGAAATTATGAGCACGTAAGGGAAAGACAATGCGTGTGGTATTTGATTAATACGTGTCCCCTCCATGGTGTGTAGGAGACTAGACTTTGGTAGTGGAAGAGGAGTGTTATGTGAAGACCTCTAATAACGGCTGCAAATAAGACTCCGACTTTGCAGAATAACTCTTGAATACAAGCAAGTGCGTTGTACAGTAGTTGCCTGAGATACATGTGAGATGTCCGCACTCACCTAAGCTTTCACCAGTCGTATTCGAACAGATGACTGATGCATCTTCATAGTGATAACAGTTGTTATCATTCCATCCATTGTGCTGACAGTTTGCAATAGAGCTCTCATTACCCACGCAGTGAACATTATCCAACCATATATGACCATTTCCCTCTCCAAACAGAGACGTTTGTAGAGCAAGAAGGGCTCTGGAATAACCAAGCTCACGACATACAACTTGTGCGTCCTTTATATCCCAGAAGTCGTCACAAACAGTTCCCCAGTGGCCATCATGGAATATCTCTACTCTGCCCTCTCCGTCTCTATAGCCGTCAGCAAGTCTCAAGGTTTTATCTAAAAGAGAATATTAGTAGTAATAAGTATAGCTAGATGGGTTTTGTTAATGTTATTCCCATCAGTAATTGCACACGCAAAGAGATATACCATCGTAAACAACACATTTTGATCACTCATAGTTTGACCACTTACATGGAATTTTATGGAAGTAGGGAAAGAAACAATTCATTATATTTTGCGACGAATTTTTTTGATTGAGGGCATTGATTAGCAACTGTACATGAGCTTGTAAAATCGATCCTGGACAGGAACCGATCATCTCAATTACAACTCTCTTATAATTATAGTAGTCTTTGACAAACTCTTTTGAATGAGACCCTCCTCAGAGTGGAGAAGGCTATGCGTGGGGTAGGGTGCGAAAGTTGGAGTGCTGGAAGAAGGTAGACTCCGCATTCGCGGACGTCAGGCGTGTACAAAAAATCCTAAATTTTGTTCGGGAACATTTAACAGGAATATTTTTCCAGTCTATATAGTTAGTTTCTCAGATTTTAAATTTAATTGATTTTATTCCCTGATGTCTAATAAAAAATGTAAGGTAACCTTTTTTACGGTAGCATACCTAAAGAACGTGAAAAGAAAAAAAAGTCGATTTTTCTACCTGGAGTTGGTATTGGTGTATATTTGCATACTACGCCCACATTTTCTGAACTATAGCAATTGTGACTTCCCCACCCGCCATGACGACACTCTGCGATACTCTGTTCATCACCAACACAGTGGACGTCATCGAGCCAAATTTGACCTGGCACAGAGACACCATCGTACCAGCCACAGCAGTGAGTGCTCCAAGCTCCCTCGGAATAGTTCAGCATGCGGCAGATGACGTTTGCTTCCTCTATTCCCCAGTAGTCGTCACATATCGTTCCCCAAGTACCGTTCAGGTACAGTTCCACTCGTCCCTGATTTGATGTTGTTCCATCTCGCAAACGAACCCTTAATTCTGGATCAAGAACAAAGGGAACGAAAGTTAACAAGATGGAAAGGTGAAAAAAGGCACTTAGATAAACAATCAAAACTATTGCAAACATTTGGATGAAAAGACCTCCTTTATCCCCCAAATACACTGTCGTTATTGTGCTTTTCCACTGGTTTTTAGACTGGACATAATGTCAATAAATGTCGAGTTAAATGCTAATGAATTTTGTGCGACCAATCAGGGCTTTTTTGAGCCAAAATTCATTGAAAATTGACGCCCGAGAGTTTTTGTATCCGTGTCAACTCACCTGGATGAGGTCCTGGGGCTAAGGTTGGACCTTAAAAAGAAGAGAAGATAGACACAAAGTTAACTGGAAAGATCATTTTCTCCATAACGTGGAAGCTGAATTTTACGCAGGTAATAGTGACAGCTAAGCTACACCCACCTTATATATTCATATTTTGATGAAAAAGTTTGGGATATATGTAGAAAAAAGGGAAGTTCCCGTTTGTAATCCTATAAATTTTGTTTTATTGCTGGCTGCAACTATGGGCATACTGGACACGCGAGCCTGATAGATAAGACTTCACAACTCTCTAGTTAAACCTGACGTGGATAAAAATGACAAGAGGCTCGACTCCAGAATAGTATGTTAGAATGTCATCTTCACTGGGGAGTTACATGAGAAAACCAAAAAACAGTTTTGAAGTGAAGAAAACAGGAAAGCAAGGGCTGGGACACGTAGACATAATACCCAGACTACACCTACTGTGTCCCTTCTATCTCACGGCAGCCCGAAAGAAGAAAAAATGTCGGCAGGCCCATGACGACATGGGAGAAAACATTTGGAAGAAAGGAGAAGACGCAGCTGGCTGAAAATCTAGGTCCGAGGTCCGACATCAAGCTGAAGACAGAGTTGTTGGCAGAGGAGCTTGGAGGTTTATGTGCACTCGAAGAAATAAGGTGATTGAGAATTTGTTGCTTGGAAAGTCAAGGGATTCATAGAATTGCCGACGGTAGAAAGCTTCTCTACAATTCAAATTTTGTTTCAGTAATAATCCGTGTTAAATGTAATAATTTAGAGGGTAATAATACAGGTATTACCTTTGTTATTATTAGCTCCTGTTAATCTATTTTACTGATGATGCCATGTGAATTGAAATATCCAAAAATGTTCATTTGCTGCGTTAGTTCAGTGTCAAAATAGAGTATATCGTACTAACGTTAGTCGCAATATCCGTGAACATTTTACCTTCTGTAGGTGCAATAGAGTTGTTTAAGCACACAACTCCCGCGTCTTCGTAATGATTGCAATCATTGGTATTCCAGCCATTGTGTCTGCAGGCAGCAATGGTCTGTTCATCACCGCGACACTTTACATTGTCCATCCAAATGGGAAACGAACTGTTGCCTGCTCCATAATAAGCATATCTGACAGCATGAACTGCTGCAGAATAGTTAAGCATTCTGCAAACAACGGTAGCTTCCCTGAATCCCCAGTGATCATCACATATTGTTCCCCACTGTCCTAGGTGATACACCTCAACGCGACCCTCGTGTGGCGAGTTGGAGCCTCCTAGACGTACCTTAATATCTGAAACCAATTAAATGGTATTAGTGTATGAAATAAAATTAAACAAAAAACACTTGAAAAACATCAGTGGTAGGGATAGAGTCACATTCGGGCTGTACGGCATTTCTTCGATCGAATTCATGCTGAAGTAAACTCCGATTTCTGTGGGATGACACAAATAAGAGTTGTACTACTCGCTGTTGGATGCAGGGATGCTAGTGAAAGGAAAGGCAGGTTTACCCTCAGCAGTTTGTCACTGGTGCTTATTTATATTGTCATTACTGGTAACCAAGCCTTTTGTAATGATCGATGTCATTTCTGGTCTAGATTAGGCTTGGATTAGGTCGAACTAAGGTTCTGGTCATTACATAAAATTAGGCCAATATGAGGCGAATATTAGACCTAAAATACAATTAACGTAACTGCAAAACTGTTGAGACATTGTCGCTCAAACCCACTCTTGCAATAGTCAATATTGCCTCAAACTTGAGAATGCATCGACCTTTGCGAAAGGGAAACTTGCGACGCGGTGGAGAGAAACTATTTGAAGTAAGGTTTCTTGTCAAAGGAAACAACACAAAACGATATAGCAGATACAAGGCCTTGAGCCTCACGACCAGAGACTTATAACATCTACTGACGATTCACAGTTCACTTGACTCTGATGATGACTTCCGCTCAGGTTGTCGAAACGTCAGTCAATGTCACCTCAAACAGTCCTTCTCAGGACTACACTCACCCGGACGATCACAGTTTACCGAATTATGATATGACTCCTGGGTTCAAACCATTTACAGTTTCAATAGGTACGTCTTGAGACATTACTCGGGAAATGTGTTGTCAACCCTAAATTAACCCTATTTCGCCTGGGTTTTTTTTGAGTTTCTGAGCCTGGGGGGGGGGGGTATTCACGCTCTTGTGATGAAACTTGGCACGTTTATAGTACGTCATTAGCTTAGCAGATTGGGTTTATGAAGCGTCGATTGTGACATTTCATGACGTCACAATGACGTCACAAAGCAGCCATTTTGAATTTTGAGCCGCCATCTTGAATCCCGAGCATGCAGTCATACAGTTGACAATGACACAAAACAAAGCACAAAAAAGTAAAGAATTAGCTTCTTTTTTTCAAAACGAAGGGGAAAAAACTGAAAAAAAGACTGAAAAAAGACAAAAATAGTCAAAACACCTCCTGAGTAGACGGTTGCTATGGAAACGTCAATCATCATAGACACGTCATTGACACAGGAATCTTTTCTCTGATAAATTTCAGGAAAAATCACGAGATTTGGTGATTATTCGTCAGCGCGGGCACATTGTGCCTCCCCCTCCCCCAGGCTAAATAGGGTTAAGTGAGTAACTAAACTTTTCAAACTACAGTACCTCTTGCGCGGAAAATTAAAGTGTTGTAGGCAATTGCAAATTATGAATGAGGTAATGCAGCCTTCGGAAAGACGATGTTTTGTTTTGCTAAATGACTAACTGCTCTTACTCTGGGACTCTGAAATCAAAGCTACTAGAGTCCGTTCATGTCAATAGCCTAGATTAATGAATTTTAGGTTTTTCAATAGCGGTGCATGTAACGCGGTTCTAACTTCTGAGTCTGTGGATAAAATCCTGTGATGTGACCACTCAAATGAAACCTCTTTAGCAATACTTTCACATGGTACTATTTCTGTTTAAGTATTCTACAAAAAGAAATTAGAAATTTGTCTTGAATTTTGACTTTAGGCACTCTTGGGAGTAAAAGAGTTAATGAATTTACCTGGTACAGGAGGTGGCGGGGGACCTGGTTGAGTCACTGAAATTGTAAAAGAGATAATGCAGAATCAAATGGTGGCATTGGCAACATGATTAACACAAAAAGACGAAAAAAAAAAGCAGCAGCAACAACAACAACAACAACAACAAAAACAACAACACGAGTATAGTACCAATCCTAGGCTTGCACAGAGACCTGGGCATAAATTTTAAGTCGCATTCACTACCAAGAATATGTTTGCAGAGTTGGCTCGTTAGAGAAAGGTTTTTTGCTAAATTTAAGCAAAGGAACAGCGTATTTAGCGTTATTTCTTTCATTACCGTTGCTGCAAGTATTGTTGTCAGCTTCCAATGCAACGCCATTGGGGCATGCGCATTTGTGCCTTCCGCCAGGGGCCAACAAGCAAAGATGGCTGCATCCGCCGTTGTTGATGCGACAGGGAGGTTGGTTTTCAGGCGGAGCTTAAAGATAGTAAAATCATCTCTGTCAGCTGTTTTAGTCGGTATACATGCGATTGTATTATTTCTAGTGTAGTTAAAGACGGGAGAGGAAATATTGATCATATTTCTATATACATAGATAGGCTGGCCTAACAGCGAAGTTCCCCTGTTAACTACGTCAAGCTGATTGCGTCACGAGATCACTGGTTCGTGACGCGGCTTCGCCTTACTACGGGGTGTGCCAAAATCGACCCGCACGGATCTATACTTTTTATGAGCATGGGGCTCCACTCTCGTTCTTACCCTATTGATCTCCCCTATACTTATGTAGCTGGCTGAATAGCCAAAGAAAAAAAAACGTGCACAGATACTGTCATAACAGAATCAGAATTCCCTCGAAGGTTGATTACTGTAATGTTGATTTCATCATTCGTTTCTAATAGGATGCTTTTAATAAGACATATAGGGAATGCTTTACAAATAAGTAAGTGAATGAATGAATGAATGAACGAACGAACGAACGAATGAATGAATGAATGAATGAATGAATGAATGAATGAACGAATGAATGAATGAATGAATGAATGACTAACAAACAATCCAACTACTTTTGCACTTGGACAACAAGTTGGATACCCTGAAGTACAATGTATCGTGTTACAATAAATATAACTACCGACTGGTTGCCTTGAATCATCAGACACCACGACTCCTGTAAGATAGACATTAGATAGATGGCCAAAGTTGAGCATGGTTAAGGGCCGTGTCTTGTTAAACCACTGAATGCTTTGACTGTTCCAGTCCACCCAGTACAGATTGTCTCCATGTAGGGCCAAGTCTGCTGGAAAGATGTTTTGACGGATGAAGTGTATATTCGTTCTGTTATGGCCATCCAAGTCCGCGGAATCGATGAAATTGTCGTACGCATCCATCCAGTAAATGCGCTCAGCTTCATAGTCGATGACAACACTCATGGGGAACAGCTGATAATCCCAGCCAATGCCAAGGTCAACTACAATCTGTCGGTTTTCACCGGTTAAATCAGCGCGTTCTATTTTTGGGTACAAATATCCCCAGTCTGTCCAGAACATGTACCTTGAAGCAAAAAATGAAATAAAAAACAAATATGTAGATAAATAGTTTGACTTCAAAAGCGTCTGGACGTTCAAATGAAGGGACAAAACAAAATGAAAAGGTAAACAAATAATCAAAAGGCGCCATCTGAAAATGAAAGTATCCAAACACCCGAAAAGGGATGTTAGATTATTAGGGACCTTCAGATCGGACTACGAGTATGAGATTGAGTGCGAGTACGACCTTTCAATTCCTTGTCGCAGGCTTTATCAGATTGCCATCTACCACACCATGAGTTTCATTCCTAGAGCCTCCTCTACTGGTGAGCAACACTGGCAAATGGGGACTATTGGAACGTAGCTGGTTTGAAAATTCAAAAGTCGTACCCGGACTCAATCTCGTATTCGAAGTCTTTCCTGAAGGCCGCTATGAACAACCCTCTGTCTCCAAAAGAAGTAGTGGTACACATGCGACCGAAAAAATGTCGAATTTACATGTACGCTAGAATTATCTGTATCGTCCTCCTTCTGATTTTTGGTTTTCTTGCTGGCAAAACCAGGCTTAAAAAACCTGTTGCTTACCCCGACTTTGGATCCACGGCAATTCCACGTGGGTTGTACAAGTTGCTTGTGAAAAGGGTCTTCCTTGAACTCCCATCAAGCTTTGCAACTTCGATCCTCTCAAAGATGTAGTCAGTCCAGTAAATCAAACCACTTTCCCATTCAACAGCTATTCCGTCTACTTGACCCAAGTTGTCTCTGATGATAACCTTTAAGTTAAAAAATTATCAATTAAAGAGGAAAGTTATTCAATTCAGATGCTAGTGTTAAGACCGATTATCAAATGTTATGGATTTATAAAAGAATGCATTGTGTATTATTGCCAATTTAAATTACGATATGAAACCACAGGGCAAATCATTAGTTTCCTTCCCACCATTGCTTTAGGTTCAAGTACGCCGCGTTGTGCTTCCTTTGCAAATCATGGAGCACTTACAACTCTACTTTAACTGAATGAAGGTAGCTGGATCAGAAACCTGACTTCCGCCACCCTATTGTTGCCAAAGATACAGCAATGTCCATTCACACTGTCGCTCTCTTAACCCAGGTGTGAAGAATTCGTAACAGATATACATGCATCCTATCAAGTGGCGTTGAAAGGGAATGGAAGTTATCTCCCTCTTCGCTTTATGCTTGATATAGACAGCTTTGTGATAAATATGCTAAATAAACCGCCGATATTGAAGGCCCTTTGATTCTGGAGCTCCTGGACACTGAAGAGCCTCTTGGATTGTTCTAGCCTGCATTGCAGGCGTATTTTGGAGGCGAGCGAACGCTATAGCCGCCATCTTGGATTTTAAAAGAAGAGGGAGATTGGGGACAGCAGGAAGAAAATCAAGGGGGAGCTCCCTAAGATTTTGCAAATCCGACATGGCGGCTACGCTAACAGAGATTTTGGCACTCGCGCTTCCCCAAGAAAACGACTGCATTGCAAGCTAGGATGGTTCAATCCTTTGAATTAAACTGGAAAGACATGAATTTTTAATTGTGTACTAGGCAGAATAACGTAGCATCTCTTTTTACCTCCATGTCACCATTGAGTAGACTCATTCTATTGATGGTCCATTGGGCGTGGTCACTCCAATATATCATTCTCTCCCAATGGTCAATGTCGATTGCACCAGCGTCGATAAGGCCAGTCTTCGCTGTCTTCACTTTGACACTCTCATAGGTGTTATTGTAGAACTTCAGACCAATGCATTTGATATTGTGTTGGTCGGTAAAGTATATACTGGGATCGTTGGCACAACTATGTGCATCTGAAGAGCAAGAAATAGTGATCTTGTAAACCAGTAGAAATAAATTTTGCATGACCTTTTGTTTTCGACTGTAACAGGACACCACGAAAATGGAAATGGAAAATAGATTGAAGTTCTGGGATGGTTTACTGAGTGCACTCAAAACAAAGATTGATCCGGTTTAAGGATTAGGAAAAGTGGGTAGCCAATATCGAGGGACTGGATAGGTTATCATGATAAGAGAACACAGAAAAATAGAGCAACCTTTTGACTAGAAAGACGTTTTACCTAGCCACAAAAGTCTTACATGTCGACTGGTGACTCATAACTAAAAAAAGGCCAGCCTGTTAACGTACATTGAAGAAATAGCGAATTAATTCAGACTTTCAAAAAAATAATAAATATATAAATAAATAAACAAATAAACAAATAAATAAATAAAATGAATGAGTGAGTGAATGAGTGAATGAAATAAATAAATAAATAAATAAATAAATAAATAAGTAAGTAATAGTAATAGTAATAGTAATAGTAGTAGTTATAGTAATAGTAATAGTAATAGTAATAGTAATAGTAATAGTAATAGTAATAGTAATAGTAATTCGTTTATTGAAAACACATTATGCCATAACTTGATCATAACATTTGGTCAATTTCTATTGAATTTGCCATAAAATGGTTTTGACAGTCCTCCTTATTGAAAGCCAATAATTTACCCTCCTCCTATACGGGACATGGATGACCGCCCCCCCCCCCCCCCCCTCTCCACAGCTTAACAAACTTTTCGTATTACGTTTGTGGTGTTAAAACATGGGGCATATTATTTTGTGCACTAGGAGCTGCAAAAGCGCTGTAGTTTACGGGCATGCCTTATATATATGCGAAGATTGGGACATTCATAAACTTTTTAAAAATTTCGTTTCAAAGCCGTTTCTATCAAATCCATTACTTTCCTCGCTTATCTGGAGTTCTTTTTTGTAATACTTTTCTAAATTCCTTTCAAACGGTACATTATACATAAACTTCGAGTTTGTATTTATCAGTTTGCAAAAAAGGTGTTCGCCAGCAGCTGCAGGGCTCTATATTTTGTATCGACGGCAGTTACATAGACAAATCTTCCACATATTTAGTTACTGAGATGGAATAACGTTGCTTGCAAGAAGACAAAAAATTTACATGACAGTTTTCTACACTGGACAATTTTAAGTAACTCCAATGCCCTATGTAAACGTAGAATTGCAGACTTTTCCAAAGGTTTTAATATTGATATTCTGTAAGTTATGGATTATTTTTCATATTCCAATACGATATAGGTTAACTTTATTTCACAGATATTTTATTTTTATCGAAAACTTCAATGTTTTGTTCATTTTCAGAGTGATTAGAATATTTCTATGAAAAGATACCCATTTTAAAGCAGTGTACAAACGTACACGCTATTGAATGATATCTGAGATAATCCATAGCGATAAATTTCCAAAAAACTATCACTTACCCACATCAAATGAGCAATGTTTACCGACATAGTTTCCGACACAGTGGCATTTATAGTCGTTGCCAATCATTTCACATGTCGCTCCATTCTTGCAAGGATCACGAGCACAGTAGTCTGGGATTTGTGAGCAGCTTCGGCCATCGTCCTCATCCGGGCAAGCGCACAGATATCCAGACGGCTTTATCAGGCATAGGTGAGTGCAGTTGCCGTTATTGTTGCTGCAGGGATGATTAACTAAAGAACGAAAACAATATTTGCGAAAGTAAAGTTTCAATAAATGATAGCTGAAAATAAATAAAACCATCACAAATTATTTTAATATTTTTAAAAATCCTTTCGATTAAAATCTTTCTTTAAAGCCAAAAGGGGTTGTGCCTCTCAACCAATCGAATGAAAAAGAGCAAAAAGAGTATTTTTTAAATTGATTGTAACAAAATTTTTTTTGCCAGTTTCTCGCCGACAAAGCAGCTGTTAACTTTGCATACCCCCAACTTTATTACCTAACCGGCTGTGGACCAGGTAATATCCAGAAACCAAGGTAGCTAAAACCTAATATATCGGTAAATTTGGCTGGAAAGCAAAAAAGAAAGTAGACAGCAACAAACAAAAACACGTCAGTTCTACGCGTCGGCATGACAACTGTGTAATCTGCGACTATAATAATGAGTACAAAAGAGCACGACCTTTAAAATAATATGGTCAGCGGTATTGCATTTGTAAATACTATCAAAAGTAGATAAACTCACAGTCTTGTGTAGGATTCCCTTGCTTAATCGCCATTCCTCTGGGGCTATAGAATCCTGAAGCTACAACGTCTAAACGCCCATCAAATGCAGTTTTGTTAACCCGATAAACATTTTCCGTCAAATATTCATTCCAATACACAAACTGGTCATCGAGCGCAACTCCACGTGGGCTCCAAAATAAATAAGAGTCGTAAAGTAATAGACTGACTTGATAATGACCAGCTGAATCAAGATCAATATATAGCAGACTTTCTAAATAGAAGCTAACGAAGTAGATTCTATTCGCTTTAACATCCAAGGCGAGTCCTCGCGCATCATAGCTTCTCGCCCAATAACTCAAATCAGCAACTGTTCTTCGGTTTTCTCCATCCATTTCTGCAGCTTCAATTTGACCATATTCTGACCAATAAATAAACCTAAAAGCAGACAGATCACACATTAGCCTCTGCATTCCTAAAAACAACGGAAGCATTAAAAGAAAGGTAAACGCATCATCCTAAGTAAAGAATGTACAATATAAAATGGTAATAAGCTTATGAACAACAGGTGTTTAATATGGCCATCTTTTACAGTAAACTATATTTAAAAGAAAAAAAATTCGTTTAATTTTGTGACCACTAATAGCTGGTCTTGTTGCTTTTTTTTGGTTTTAGAAATAGTCTCCAGGGCTCAAACTGCTTTCCGTTGGCCGTACTTACAGTAGGACTGTATAGGCCAAAAATAAAGTGCCCGCATTAATGCATTAATGAGGTGGCCTTGTTACTTGAGATCGAAGTAAATTGTATGAGTACGAGATCGAGTAGTAGAGCGACACTAAAGGTTTTAGATGTACACGCCTTACAACCAGGGGGGGGGGGGTACTTTGGTATATTAGTGACGGAGAGGCGGAAAGGCCAATTGTGGGATTGAAATAAGCGATCTCGGTCTTTTTTGGGTCAGAAATTTTCTGGTGGACTTACTTTGGGTAGACAGATTTTGGCAGGTCTTTGTTAGGGTTGAAAAAAGCGTGCATTTCTCAGGGTTCTCAATACTATGTCAAATAATTGCGTCAGTTTCATTGTAAACTCAATTAGCTATTTTTACTCACCACGCAAAAAAGGACTTTTGAAGGTTACATTCTGAGCTACTGGATTTTTTAAGGGTTCAGTTGTAGCCTAGTAGGACTTTTCTTGGGTATAAAAAGCAAAAAGGAAAGGAAAGGTCAGCAAAAAGAAAAGGTCAGCAAAAGGAGTTGCAAGAGCCCTGTGAACGTAACTGGTTGGAAATTATCAAGTCACACTCGTACAATACTCTTAGTCTGTTCTGAAGGTCGCAAAATAAACAGACAAAAACAACAACAACAATAAAGAATTAGGTCCTGTGGAAACCAGTTTCAGTCTTACCCTCGGGTTGTATCCAAAGCAATGTCATATGGCGATGAACGCAAGTTAGAAACCAGAACTTTCCAGTAATCTCCATTTAGCTTTGAAACCTCGATGGTGAAATCTCCCCTGCTTATCCAATAAACATTTCCTGCTACAGGATCTAAAGCGATACCATATGGCTGAGCGAGACCTGAACGAATGATTTCTTGGTTATTGCCGTCAATCGAAGACCGTACGACAGTACCAAGAGAGTAATCTGTCCAGTAGATACGATCGTCTTGTGGATTGATATCTAACCCAATTGGGTATGACAGATTTTGGAACGGCAGGGGGCTGGGCGTGGTATCCGATGGACTCAGTGGAGACATATAAATCTCATCATAGTAGGAATCGGCCACAAATATGACGTCGTCAACGGTACCTGGAGCAAAGAAATGGATGTTAAACGAATGTTTGTAGACAAAAACACAATAACCACAGACGTTCGTGAATCACAGAAGGCAACCGGAAGTAGAATGTTTCCTTTGTCGATAAGTTGTTGCTCCTCACCAAAGACTGGAAAACTCTTGTTTTGGTGTCCAATTGCTTACTATTATGGCGTCCAAATGCACGGAAAGAGAAACTTCCAACTTTCGGTTGCCGTCCGTGGCTCAAGGACATCTGTCCATACGTTTCCCAATGAAAAGTAACGTTCAAAGAATGAACCCTTGGGTTTGTCTGAGTTCACCCTCGATCACAAGTCTATGTTGTAGGAATGAGCAATTCGTTTGTTTCTCGGTCGTAATATACCCCCTTTGGAGGTGTGGCATCGTAATGGATGGACATGAGGGAAACCAACAGTAATTTCCGCTTCTAGAAATCAAACATAACTTCATGTTAATTGCTGGAGCTGAAATATCTTTACAGCATAGCCTTTGTTCACATTATGAGCTAATCTACAAAGTACGAAACGTACAAGATGTCCCATCCTCGGCGATCTTCATTCCAGCTTGACACAGACAGCTCCTGCCACTGGGTCTTAAGACGCACAATTGAGAGCATCCACCATTATTCTGGCAGGCGGATTGCACTGCAAAGGAAGTAAATATTGCAATTAAACCTATCTCAGCCATTTTTGTTCTGTTTTGACAGCGAATGTGTTTGCTGTGCACTATTTATATGTGTTTTTCTATTATAATGGCATTATTCCTGCTATAATAACATTACTGTAATCCTAGCATATAGGTAAAAACCCTATTCATCGACCTCTCCAGCAAAAACGCAGAATAGGGCACCGCTAAATGCAATCTGAAAGCTAAATGCAATCTGTGTGGTAGCTTAGGGGTATCATTACAATGCTATTAGGAGGCACGGTAGTGCCGCGGTTAACGCTGTCGGGCTTTCGATTGAAGGGTTGTTAGTTAAACTGTATGTAGGACTCGTCTCTGCTCGTGTTGCTTCAGTTGTCTCTCTCCACACACTTGTACGCATGGGTCCCGACAAGCAAAACTAGCAGAAGACTGGATGTACAAACTTCACCTTCAGTCATTCTGCTTTAAGTTAAACATTCAAAAGGTACGACCAAATAACGTCCTAGGTAGCAATCAGCAAAATTACGAAAAGGATACAAAATAAAGGTCAAGATGTCACAATGGAGAGATTGAAATATGATTGTAGTTACTTTCAAATCCAAATAATCATTATACTGAGATACCTGCTGGTATTGACCGGGAGTTGTGTGCGTATATCCCATGTGGATTCCAGAAACCATCGGAGATCATGTGCGCTGTACTTCCGTTAGTTGCTTCTGCTTTGAATATGGTTCCTGAAAAATCTCCATCACCTTGAGCGGTCCAGTAAAGAGTGTTGTTCAACATTGTCAGACCTGTTGGATGGTGAAGGTTTCCAGAAAGCACGGTGTGGACCTCCATATTACTCAGATCAATATATCGCATGACATTATTGGATTGGTCAGAAAAGAACAGGCGGTTGCCAGGTTTATCCAATTGCACATCAACGACAGTCTGTCCGATGTTTGACAAGTTTGCGAGGACAATTTTGTTATTACCATCCATATCTGCTCGCAGTATTTGTGCATGTCTCCCAACGGACGAAATGTACATGTACCTGCAAAAGGAAATTTCTGATAATTATAGAGAATAAAAATACACTTGTGTAAAGTCCCATTAACCTGTACTCCCCCCGCTCCATTGTTTCTTTCTTTGTTAAAATCAATCTTCTTGCATTCAAAAATTGTCCGTAACAATTTCCTTCAGTTTAAAGCGTGTCAAAGTTGGCTTTTGTGTAGTTAACAACCACCCCCCTCCCCCCCCCCAAAAAAACAGGAAGAGCTGGAACACTATCAGGTATCAAGAAAAGAATTAGTGAATTAGGTTAATTGGTTATTAAAAGTTTTATGTTATGTAAATGGTGATCTAAAAAGTAGTAAGTTTCTCTCAATGGCGAATCATTAGTAAACCTTTTTCACATTAGACAGATCACGAGAGGCAATACGACCGTGCAGGAAAACTGAAATTACTCGACTAATCACCCTAAAGAAAAAAGTGTGCTACAATTCCATCCATTGGACATCCAAGTATGTATACTAAAGTATGACAAAACATTAAGTAGTATCTCAAAAACCAATAAAAATACTTGTTTTGTACAAGTAGCTTAAACCATCGGGGAAGCATACTGTCTATTCATTGACTGTTCATTTCATTTTTTCTGAAACTTATTGTAAAGCCGGAGAGTAGGCTTACCCTGATAAGCTATCCAAAGCAATTCCCTGAGGTGATTCAACAGTTAAAAGGAGAGCTTGATAATTGCCGTCAAGTGTTGCAACTCGAATGTTATTTTCGTATTCGTCAGCAAAGTAGATTTTCCTTCCAACAATATCTATCTCGATACCCATTGGACGCCAGAGGCCTCTTATAATAACTTGGGTTGAGCTGCCGTTTAAAAAAGCACGATGGATGTATCCATAGGCATCGCTCCAGTAAATTCTTCTCTCAGTAGGATCATAAGATATCCCCATCGGAGTGTCATCCAGTGGAATTAAAAGTGGTATTGTACTGGGAGGCTTCTGAGGATGCAAGGAGATAAAGTAGCACAACTTACGACCTCCTTCACATGACAACAGGAAATCATCTGCATCTGCAATAAATATGGAAAACAATAATTCATCAATAAAGCGGCTGAAACAAACAGTTGTTGTTAACTGAACTGATCAAGTTAAAACAGATTAAACAGTGGCAAATATTGGTAAACTATACATGTATAGTCAACGAGACAAAAATTGTCCGAGTACAATATAAAAAATGCTTAAAACCACAATAGCGATAACCTCATGAGCAATGGTTGAATTTGTGAAAAAAACTCAAGCAGATTCCTTCTTAGCTCAAAAAGAGGTTATGTATCTAGCTAGGCCAGGCTTGTCGAGTACCATCGTGTTTGATGGAAGCGCAAGCGTCGTTGCGTAAAAAAGAGCAAGCGAATGGAATTACAATTGGAGATATGTGGGATCATAAGGTGACACTTTTAGGCAAAATGCTTAGTAAAGGATAGATACAGTGATTATACCGACCTAGGTTTTCAGTTGTATTCCAGCAGATGACAGATGCATCTTCATAATGATGGCAGTTGTGACTATTCCACCCATTGTGTTGACAGTTCTCAATAGAGGTTTCATTTCCCACGCAGTGAACATTATCTAACCATATATGACCATTTCCCTCTCCAAACAAAGCTGTCCCGGGAGCCAGAAGAGCTCTGGAATAACCAAGTTCACGACATACAACTTGTGCGTCATTAATATCCCAGTAGTCGTCACAAACAGTTCCCCAGTGGCCATCACGGAATAACTCTACTCTGCCCTCTCCGTCTCTATAACCGTCAGCCAGTCGCAAAGTTTTATCTAAAAAAAAAACAAACAAAAAAAACAAAAGAAAAAACAAGTCATGTTAACTAGTTGGATTAGCTTTGAAAACGTATTAACACCAGAAACTGAAGAGAGAAACTCACTGTAGCTAGCTTCAACTGGGTTAGCCGTCTAACTTTTGTGTGTGAAGTTTATGAAAGAAGAGAAGGAAACTGTAACTTTAGCATCCAGGCAGTTGCATGCAAAAGAGACCTGTTTTTAAATACCGGTGAAATACGTCTGGGTGAAATATGTACTAAAATGTGATAACTGAAGTATCCGGTTTAAAAAATATATACTTAAGCAACAGCTTCCTGTAGAGCTAAAGGCGATCCTGGAATTGATCTTTGGTCAGTGCAATACATGACCCTTAAAATTATATATATGAGGAACTTCACTGATCGCTTTAACTGGCTGAGAGCACTTAATCTGGAGGAAAAGTGTTTACGGCGTGTTCATGCACGATACTTAAAGGGACACTGACACTAATTTTTAAACTAACTTTGAAAGCTAAAAGACATTTTCTAATTAGAGGAAACTCAAAATACTGGTTGAGTTTCGTTTAAAACTACTGTGCCAGTTCTCTGAAACTATAATTAAGTGTGTTTGGCCGCGGATCGCTAGGATAGAAATGGCTGCTACTTGAAAACATCAGGCTGATGTTTTCAAGTTTTTCCTTCGTTTAGTGGTAGGCTTGGATAAATTCTGCCGGCAGAATTTCGAGCATAATAAGAAATTTTTGAGGCGAGCATTCTGCTGGCATAATAAGGTATTTTCGAGCAGAATTTGAGCAGAATAAGGGAAAATCAGCGGCACTAATGATATGCCTAACAGATGTAAGAAAAATTTAAAACTAAATAAAAAACAAATGGAAAATACCTTGTGATTAATTTGATTGTTAGCTAAAACGCACTCACATGATTCACTGTTTCGTCTAATATTAGTGATATAAAGTAAGATGAATTACAATTTTGCTACACATAATGAATATCTAATTAGTATTCGGGGGTTAGGGCCAGGCTCCCTTCCATATTCGTGAGAATACGTAAGGCCCAAAGGGCCGAAAATGTTTCAGGTACTGAGCAGAATTCGAGCAGAATAAGGGTGTCTGAGCAGAATTTCGAGCAGAATGAGGGATTTTTGCGAGCATTGCCGGCAGGCAGAATAAGCCATTTTACGAGCAGAATTTACCCAAGCCTATTTAGTGGGAAAATCTTCAGTAACTATGCTTTGTTCTTCCTTTGAGAAAATCATTTTGATTTACTTGTTCTAGGAGTATTCTGTGTGCGTGAAAAGGCGTTTAATTTAGAAACAGCTTGCCACGAAAAGAGGTTGAAATTTTCTACCTGAGGCTGATATTGGTGTGTATTTGCAAACTACTCCAACATCTTCCGAATGATAGCAGTTGTGACTTCCCCATCCGCCATGGCGACACTCTGCAATGCTTTGTTCATCTCCAACGCAATGAACGTCGTCAAGCCAAATTTGATTTGGTGCAGTGTACCACTCATACCAGCCACAACAGTGAGTGCTCCAAGCCCCTTCTGTGTAACCCAGCATGCGGCAAATGACGTTTGCTTCCTCTATTCCCCAGTAGTCGTCACAAATCGTTCCCCAAGTACCGTTCAGGTACAGTTCCACTCGTCCCTGATTTGACGTTGTTCCACCGCGCAGACGAACCCTTAATTCTGGAAGAAGAAGATAAGGAGGCAAAATAAGACACATGTATAGAGAAAGAGCGCCTTGTGGTACAGTGTATGGTCAATTATTATATATGCAGCCCGTTTTCTAGGATAGAAGCTTATATTTATTATTTTCGGTTTCAACTCACCTGGATGTGGTCCTGGTGATAAGGTTGGGCCTATAAGGAAAGAAGATAAACAATTAATCTTCACGAGCACACATTTCATACGTCTAATCGCATGCTGGTGAATAACACAGGTAAGCATTGACTAGTTTTCCATTTGTTGTTGGTAAACTGGCAAGGTTCAGCATATCCAGTTATCAGGCTACCATCAGTAATCTTAATCAGCATGGAAGCTGAATTTTACGCAGGTAATAGTGACAGCTAAGCTACACCCACTTTATATATTCAGATTTTGATGAAAAAGTTTGGGATATATGTAGAAAAAAGGGAAGTTCCCGTTTGTAATCCTATAAATTTTGTTTTATTGCTGGCTGCAACTATGGGTATACTGGACACGCGAGCCTGATAGATAAAACTTCATAACTCTCTAGTTAAACCTGACGTGGATAAAAATGACAAGAGGCTCGACTCCAGAATAGTATGGTAGAATGTCATCTTCACTGGGGAGTTACATGAGAAAACCAAAAAACAGTTTTGAAGTGAAGAAAACAGGAAAGCAAGGGCTGGGACACGTAGACATAATACCCAGACTACACCTACTGTGTCCCTTCTATCTCACGGCAGCCCGAAAAAAGAAAAAATGTCGGCAGGCCCATGACGACATGGGAGAAAACATTTGGAAGAAAGGAGAAGACGCAGCTGGCTGAAAATCTAGGTCCGAGGTCCGACATCAAGCTGAAGACAGAGTTGTTGGCGGAGGAGCTTGGAGGTTTATGTGCACTCGAAGAAATAAGGTGATTGTGAATTTGTTGCTTGGAAAGTCAAGGGATTCATAAAATTGCCGAAGGTAGAAAGCTTCTCTACAATTCAAATTTTGTTTCAGTAATAATCCGTGTTAAATGTAATAATTTAGAGGGTAATAATACAGGTATTGCCTTTGTTATTATTAGCTCCTGTTAATCTATTTTACTGATGATGCCATGCGAATTAAAATATCCAAAAATGTTCATTTGCTGCGTTAGTTCAGTGTCAAAATAGAGTATATCGTACTAACGTTAGTCGCAATATCCGTGAACATTTTACCTTCTGTAGGTGCAATAGAGTTGTTTGAGCACACAACTCCCGCGTCTTCGTAATGATTGCAATCATTGGTATTCCAGCCATTGTGTCTGCAGGCAGCAATGGTCTGTTCATCACCGCGACACTTTACATTGTCCATCCAAATGGGAAACGAACTGTTGCCTGCTCCATAATAAGCATATCTGACAGCATGAACTGCTGCAGAATAGTTAAGCATTCTGCAAACAACGGTAGCTTCCCTGAATCCCCAGTGATCATCACATATTGTTCCCCACTGTCCTTGGTGATACACCTCAACGCGACCCTCGTGTGGCGAGTTGGAGCCTCCTAGACGTACTTTAATATCTGAAACCAATTAAATGGTATTAGTGTATGACATAAAATTAAACAAAAAACACTTGAAAGACATCAGTGGTAGGGATAGAGTCACATTCGGGCTGTACGGCATTTCTTCGATCGAATTCATGCTGAAGTAAAGTCCGATTTCTGTAGGATGACACATCTAAGAGTTGTACTACTCGCTGTTGGATGCAGGGATGCTAGTGAAAGGCAAGGCAGGTTTACCCACAGCAGTTTGTCACCGGTGCTTATTTATATTGCCATTACTGGTAACCGAGCCTTTTGTAATGATCGATGTAATTTCTGGTCTAGATTAGGCTTGGATTAGGTCGAAGTAAGGTTCTGGTCATTACATAAAATTAGGCCAATATGAGGCGAATATTAGACCTAAAATACAATTAACGTAACTGCAAAATTGTTGAGACACTGTCGCTCAAACCCAATTGCTCTTGCAATAATCAATATTGCCTCAAACTTGAGAATGTATCGACCTTTGCGAAAGGGAAACTTGCGACGCGGTGGAGAGAAACAATTTGAAGTAAGGTTTCTTGTTAAAGGAAACAACACAAAACGATATAGCAGATACAAGGCCTTGAGCCACCGTCCGGATTGTCTTCCGATTAAAAGTCCAGCGCCCTGACCACTACATCACCTTGCCAACAGAACATGCCTTTGCCACTGTAGGTAATCAATAGGTACGTCTTGAGACATTACTCGGGAAATGTGTTGTCAACCCTGAATTAACCCTATTTCGCCTGGGCTTTTTTTGAGTTTCTGAGCCTGGGCGCAAAGTACAAAGTACCCCCCCCCCCCTATAGATCTCAAAAAGTATTCACGCTCTTGTGATGAAACTTGGCACGTTTATAGTACGTCATTAGCTTAACAGATTGGGTTTATGAAATGTCGATTGTGACGTTTCATGACGCCACAATGACGTCACAAAGCAGCCATTTTGAATTTTGAGCCGCCATCTTGAATCCCGAGCATGCAGTCATACAGTTGACAATGACGTCATCGAAAAATGTATGAATTTGTTCTAAGAAACGTATTTAATCAAACAAAGCACAAAAAAGTAAAGGATTAGCTTCTTTTTCAAACGAAGGGGAAAAACTGAAAAAAACACTGAAAAAAGGCAAAAATAGTCAAAACACCTCCTGAGTAGACGGTTGCTATGGAAACGTCAATCATCATAGACACGTCATTGACACAGGAACCTTTTCTCTGTTAAATTTCAGGAAAAATCACCGGATTTGGTGATTATTCGTCAGCGCGGGCACAGTGTGCCCCCCCCACCCCCAGGCTAAATAGGGTTAAGTGAGTAACTAAACTTTTCAAACTACAGTACCTCTTGCGCGGAAAATTAAAGTGTTATTGGCAATTGCAAATTATGAATGAGGTAATGCAGCCTTCGGAAAGACGATGTTTTCTTTTGCGAAATGACTAACTGCTCTTACGCTGGGACCCTGAAATCAAAGCTACTAGAGACCGTTCGTGTCAATAGCCTAGATTCATGAATTTTAGGTTTTTCAATAGCGGTGCATCTATAATATTAGCTTTAGTTAATAAATTTACCTGGTACAGGAGGTGGCGGGGGACGTGGTTGAGTCGCTGAAATTGTTAAAGAGATAATGCAGAATCAAATGGTGACATTGGCATGCAACATGATTAACACACACACACAAAAAAAACGAAAAAAGCAGCAGCAACAACAACAACAACACGAGTATAGTACCAATCCTAGGCTTGTACAGAGACCTAGGCATAAATTTTAAGTCGCATTCACTACCAAGAATATGTTTGTATAGTTGGCTGGTTAGAGAAAGGTTTTTGCTAAATTTAAGCAAAGGAACAGCGTATTTAGCGTTATTTCTTTCATTACCGTTGCTGCAAGTATTGTTGTCAGCTTCCAATGCAACGCCATTGGGGCATGCGCATTTGTGCCTTCCGCCAGGGGCCAACAAGCAAAGATGGCTGCATCCGCCGTTGTTTAAGCGACAGGGAGGTTGGTTTTCAGGTGGAGCTTAAAGATAGTAAAATCATCTCTGTCAGCTGTTTTAGTCGGTATACATGCGATTGCATTATTTTCTAGTGTAGTTAAAGACGGGCGAGGAAACATTGAACATACTTCTGTATACATAGATAGGCTGGCCTAACAGCAAAGTTCCCCTGTTAACTACGTCAAGCTGATTGCGTCACGAGATCACTGGCACGTGACGCGACTTCGCCTTACTACGGAGTGTGCCAAAATCGACCCGCACGGATCTATACTTTTTATGAGCATCGGGCTCCACTCTCGTTCCTTACCCTATTGATCTCCACTATACTTATGTAGCTGGCTGAATAGCCAAAGAAAAAAAAAAACGTACACAGATACTGTCATAACAGAATCAGAATTCCCTCGAAGGTTGATTAATGTAATGTTGATTTCATCATTCGTTTCTAATAGGATGCTTTTAATAAGACATATAGGGAATGCTTTACAAATAAGTAAGTGAATGAATGAATGAATGAATGAACGAACGAACGAAAGAACGAACGAATGAATGAATGAATGAATGAATGAATGAATGAATGAATGAATGAATGAATGAATGAATGAATGAATGACTAACAAACAATCCAACTACTTTTGCACTTGGACAACAAGTTGGATACCCTGAAGTACAATGTATCGTGTTACAATAAATATAACTACCGACTGGTTGCCTTGAATCATCAGACACCACGACTCCTGTAAGATAGACATTAGATAGATGGCCAAAGTTGAGCATGGTTAAGGGCCGTGTCTTGTTAAACCACTGAATGCTTTGACTGTTCCAGTCCACCCAGTACAGATTGTCACCATGTAGGGCCAAGTCTGCTGGAAAGATGTTTTGACGGATGAAGTGTATATTCGTTCTGTTATGGCCATCCAAGTCCGCGGAATCGATGAAATTGTCGTACGCATCCATCCAGTAAATGCGCTCAGCTTCATAGTCGATGACAACACTCATGGGGAACAGCTGATAATCCCAGCCAATGCCAAGGTCAACTACAATCTGTCGGTTTTCACCGGTTAAATCAGCGCGTTCTATTTTTGGGTACAAATATCCCCAGTCTGTCCAGAACATGTACCTTGAAGCAAAAAATGAAATAAAAAACAAATATATAGATAAATAGTTTCACTTCAAAAGCGTCTGGACGTTCAAATGAAGGGACAAAACAAAATGAAAAGGTAAACAAATAATCAAAAGGCGCCATCTGAAAATGAAAGTATCCAAACACCCGAAAAGAGATGTTAGATTATTAGGGACCTTCAGATCGGACTACGAGTATGAGATTGAGTGCGAGTACGACCTTTCAATTCCTCGTCGCAGGCTTTATCAGATTGCCATCTACCACACCATGAGTTTCATTCCTAGAGCCTCCTCTACTGGTGAGCAACACTGGCAAATGGGGACTATTGGAACGTAGCTGGTTTGAAATTCAAAAGTCGTACCCGGACTCAATCTCGTATTCGAAGTCTTTCCTGAAGGCCGCTATGAACAACCCTCTGTCTCCAAAACAAGTAGTGGTACACATGCGTCCGAAAAAATGTCGAATTTACATGTACGCTAGAATTATCTGTATCGTCCTCCTTCTGATTTTTGTTTTCTTGCTGGCAAAACCAGGCTTAAAAAACCTGTTGCTTACCCCGACTTTGGATCCACGGCAATTCCACGTGGGTTGTACAAGTTGCTTGTGAAAAGGGTCTTCCTTGAACTCCCATCAAGCTTTGCAACTTCGATCCTCTCAAAGATGTAGTCAGTCCAGTAAATCAAACCACTTTCCCATTCAACAGCTATTCCGTCTACTTGACCCAAGTTGTCTCTGATGATAACCTTTAAGTTAAAAAATTATCAATTAAAGAGGAAAGTTATTCAATTCAGATGCGAGTGTTAACACCGATTATCAAATGTTATGGATTTATAAAAGAATGCATTGTGTATTATTGCCACTTTAAATTACGATATGAAACCACAGGGTAAATCATTAGTTTCCTTCCCACCATTGCTTTAGGTTCAAGTACGCCGCGTTGTGCTTCCTTTGCAAATCATGGAGCACTTACAACTCTACTTTAACTGAATGAAGGTAGCTGGATCAGAAACCTGACTTCCGCCACCCTATTGTTGCCAAAGATACAGCAATGTCCATTCACACTGTCGCTCTCTTAACCCAGGTGTGTAGAATTCGTAACAGATATACATGCATCCTATCAAGTGGCGTTGAAAGGGAATGGAAGTTATCTCCCTCTTCGCTTTATGCTTGATATAGACAGCTTTGTGATAAATATGCTAAATAAACCGCCGATACTGAAGGCCCTTTGATTCTGGAGCTCCTGGACACTGAAGAACCTCTTGGATTGTTCTAGCCTGCATTGCGGCGTATTTTGGAGGCGAGCGAACGCTATAGCCGCCATCTTGGATTTTAAAAGAAGAGGGAGATTGGGGACAACAGAAAGAAAATCAAGGGGGAGCTCCCTAAGATTTTGCAAATCCGAAATGGCGGCTACGCTAACAGAGATTTTGGCACTCGCGCTTCCCCAAGAAAACGACTGCATTGCAAGCTAGGATTGTTCAATCCTTTGAATTAAACTGGAAAGACATGAATTTTTAATTGTGTACTAGGCAGAATAACGTAGCATCTCTTTTTACCTCCATGTCACCATTGAGTAGACTCATTCTATTGATGGTCCATTGGGCGTGGTCACTCCAATATATCATTCTCTCCCGATGGTCAATGTCGATTGCACCAGCGTCGGTAAGGCCAGTCTTCGCTGTCTTCACTTTGACACTCTCATAGGTGTTATTGTAGGACTTCAGATCAATGCATTTGATATTGTGTTGGTCGGTAAAGTATATACTGGGATCGTTGGCACAACTATGTGCATCTGAAGAGCAAGAAATAATGATCTTGTAAACCAGTAGAAATAAATTTTGCATGACCTTTTGTTTTCGACTGTAACAGGACACCACGAAAATGGAAATGGAAAATAGATTGAAGTTCTGGGATGGTTTACTGAGTGCACTCAAAACAAAGATTGATCCGGTTTAAGGATTAGGAAAAGTGGGTAGCCAATATCGAGGGACTGGATAGGTGCAGTTCAGTTTGTTGTTGAGTGTTCATTGACCATATTTGGTCACAGCAGGTATATGAGCTGATAGCCTAGCTCTTTTCAGGCAATCAAAATTCTAGAAATCCAATATACCTAGTCCAGTTTTTAATATTAATGAGTATATAGAGCATACTAATAAGTTGCATAATGAGTAAGCTCATTACACTTAAACTCACTGCGAATACTAATTTATCGCAACATTTGCGGTTATTCGACGCTCCCGCCACTTACATAAATTCGCAGTGTGGTTTATGGAAAATATAGAGCAGCAGGATAGGAGGATTTTACTTGTTGTTATCAATAGACCCGGGGCCCATTTCTCGAAACTCCCGATAACTTTCCGGGCCCGGTAGGTATTTTTGGAGCTCATTTATTTATCAGCTAATGGCAATTATTGGTGCAAACTTAGCGATCTGCTTCATGAAATTATCACGATTAAAATTTAGCTTTCAAAAACAATAATTGTATAACTATTGAAAAGAATTGTGCACATAAAATAGTTTTTGGGCTCGGTGGGTTATCGGAAGTTTCGAGAAACGGGGCCCTGGTACTCCTTCATTATCCGGATGCTTGAGACAATAGGATACTTACTTTGTTCGAAGTCTGCGAGGTGTTTGGAATTGAAAAGGTTTGTTGATGAACATTACGTCAACAGAAATCCGCTTATATTGGGCACTGATTGGCCGAGTGCGCGTGACCACAATTTAGCAAACTGGTAGTTTCCTAAGAATGTTGCTTAAGGTTACTCCGGACCTTCGCGGGTGTCCTGGGGGAAGAAATTCGTATGCGCGCTGTTTTGAAGGAAACCACGGCAAACTATATATTGTTGGAAAGCTTAAAAAATGTAGATTTCGAAAAAATTATTAATTGCCAGTTTCTTCAATTCCGCAAAAGAAAATCGCAAACAACCATGAAAATGACCATGTGCCATTCAATTGAATTAACAGGGTATCAAATTCAAGCGAATTGGCAAAATAACTGGACAGTGTTAATCATAAAGGATCAATCATCAAAGAAGTGTCAGCATTTTTTGATATTCTGAATGGTTATTTTTTAATTAATTTGTTAAGTTCGAGCAGCAAAGAATGCGCGATGGGCATTGCATTGAAGAGCGCCACGGGTGAAATATTATAAATTTCAAAAATTCCCGACACGCTTTTGTTTCATAACCTCTAAGGAATGTTCAAGCCAAATTTCACAGAAATCTGCCGAATTTTGGTACGCTATTAATCCATTTGTTTAATTAAATGAAACATCGTCATTTTGGCGGTCATTTTTGCAATTTTCTTTTGTGGAATTAAAAAACTGGCAACTCATATTTTTTTCCGAAATCTACATTTATTAAGCTTTCCAACGATATATAGTTTGCTGTGCTTTCCTTTAAAATGGCACGCATATGAATTTTTTCCCGGAGGACACGGGAGGACACCCGCGAAGGTCCGGAGTAACCTTAACAAAAATAGCAATAATTTCATAGACTCAAATGTAGTTCTATATTTTCTGAGTTTTGAACGTGCCTTTTCAAGAACTGCGTCTCAATGCAATTGATTGGAAAATTAAGCGTTCCACGAATTAGAAGAAGGATTTCTTAGTCGTTGTTCACCATATGTACAAACCGTTAATCCGCGGTTTCTGCAATATGGGAAACGGCGCTCGAGATTGGCGCTAACCAATTGTGGAATTTACTCTAATTTACTGCGAGAGTCTGGAACTAGTTTGACCATTCAGGCGCTGGGACTGGAACTGGTAGAAAAAAAGCTTATGGAACACAATTTTCTGTTTGACTACTTCGGTTGGGAATTTTAGACTCCTCTCAAGACGTTCCGTTTATTTTGGCAATTTTCTAGTCGGACAAACCAAAATAGCCTTACCTTTTATATTTCAACCGAAATTTCTGGAGTTTTTCTGGTTGATTAGTAACCACTCGATATATAGCATCAAATTTTAACTTGCACGTGAACACCTCGTGCACCATGAGACAGACCTTTGTTACAACGTTTGTTACGTTCATCACTCCATGTTTGACGACGTTTGACCAACATTTTTTCTTAGGTGAATGTTTTGTTTTCGGTCAAACATTCCGACTTACAGTCAACAATTAATGTTGGAGCTTGAGGCCGGCTTTTCAATAATGTTACATCGTAACAACCAATCATACGTAAGCGCCCAACATCGGCTCTTGAGAATGGCAGAGCCGGAGATCGTCGAAGTAAAAAAAAAAAAAAAAACGGAATGAAAAAGGACGTGGAACACGATGAAGTGAAATATTTAATTGAAACTACGAAGAAAGACGTTGTTTCTCAGATACCTTCAAGGACACTTAGGGATACTTCTGATGAAAGCTCCACTATTAATTAAAACGGTGTGAAGCCCCTTTTGACTCTTTTTTTTTAATCCACTCGTGTGTTTTGCGCGTTTTCTCAGTCATGGAACTTGTTCCTTCTTCCTTATAAGATGTAAAATAACAATTGCTGAGAAAAAATTAGCAAATGCCCACAATGTTGAACATTGCGATGTTAAATCAGATATCACGTTTAACCAAGCGTCCAGCATTGTCATACGACAAATAATGGACCTGTTATGTCTGGGGCTTTAGAGCGGCATGCTAATTTGCTGAGTCATACATGATGTAGTGAATTAAAATGCTACCAAAATAGTCATGGCTACGAAGAACATGTTCATGCTCATCGCAAAGTTGTTTGCCTCCTACGCACCTACGCAGACTTTTGTTTTGCTTTGTGAACAGCAAAAAAGATTGCTTGGCTTTTTTGATCAGGGGCAAGCCTCTATTTTGACTATTTTGTCGATAGCGTATTTTTAACTAAATTTTGTAATTTTAGATTCTTAGATTTTTACCTTTACTTTAGTTCTTAATTGTATTATATATTAGAGGGCCACTGGTTTTTCAGTTTTTTACTGTTACGTGTTTACCCTCTTTAAATAAAGTTGATTATTATTATTATTATTATTACTATTATTAGGAACATTTAACAGCCTTCGATACTGGCGTAGATCGAGGTACTCTCGATCATTAGGACTCCGATTTAACTTGAGGCAAATGTTTGCCAACATTAGAGCTTAAGAGTTCACAAGATCATAACCAACTATTTTATTTTGTCGTGCAAGCAAATCAAGTTTGAAATAGCACTGTTGTCAATGGTTCCATGAGCATTAGTTAATCATTAGTTTTTGACATGCCTGAGGCTATGTTGATGCACTGTATCTGTGAAATACAATGACTTGTTTGTGTAGATTTGGCATAAATTTATAACATATTCCCTTTAAGAAAAGGGCAAAATGAATGAAGTCAAAAAATTGCAAGGCTTTTGTCAAATACCAGTTGTAAAATTGAAGAAAGCATTCTTAGAGAATAAAAGAAACAACGAAAACCACAACACTAAGATTGAGGGCTGAATAGAATCGGTTGTGTTGGGTGAACTTTGTTCTGCAAATGTTTTGTGGGATTAATGTTACCGTTAGAAACTAGGAATCCTGGAAGGCATTTTTTCATTAACTATAAAGAATTTTAACCGACAGGCTAATCAGACTGGAATGGCCAAATACGATAAACACAGAACAAAGGAGCACAGCACTTCTTTGTTCTGCTATTAGAGTTAGCGATGAGAGTCTTTTGTTACCTGAGTAGTCGGAATGTTGAGACCTAAGATGTAAAGCCGCAAATATCACGAAAAGCGCAATCACCAAATAAGCATTAAACAGATTAAATAGACGCGATTATACATTTCTCTCAGAAACGAAAAAACTGGGCCCTATTCTAGAAAGTCCCAAAGACTTACCGGGCCCAAAAACAATTTTTTGTGCAGAATGTTCTTCAACAAAGGTTCGGTTTGTATTGATTTTGAAAGCTTAATTTGATAGTCTATATAATTTGCACTTATATCACAACCAGTCGGTTAAAACAAAAAGAAAGAAATCCTAATAAGTTATTGGATCTTTCGAAAAACGGGCCCAGCCCGCATAACATTCGCTTGAAAACCCTAACATGATGTGCTCATTTTAATCACGAACTTAGTCATAAAGAGCAAGTATTATGACTCTAGAACTGCGAAAAGATCAATCACTCAAAAAAGGTGGCAAAGTGACGATGTCACACATCAACTTTTCGCCGATTGGACTTCCGTCCAAAAATCGACCATTAGAACGGATACAGCACAGAAAAACAGAGAACGTCAGGTCAATAAAAATAAACTATAAAGACACGGGTTGTGAAAGGTTATCAAACCCATAGACAAGGATCACGTCCTTCTATGCGACTAATTACGTAACCATCCAGTCCTTAACTTGGAAAGTTTGAGCAGAAGAATTTTGGAGCATATAAATTGTTTATCTCCGTATTAAAAGTCTGCATTGATAGGACATTTTGTACTTATTGAAAATAACAGTTGCCAGAACTGGATTGTTGACGTGTTTGGGAGTATAAAAGATAAAATTCGGAAACCTCTTTATATGACGACCAATTGGTTGAAAAGAAACAATTCAACAATTGTGGTATATTAATACTAACGAAAAATAGTTATTCTCTAGGTTGCTTTAGAAACTTTGAACAAGAGATGCGTCGACAAGAAATTGTGAATTCAAGAGAGCGAGTGCTGGTAAGAGCTCAGTCAAGTTGTCAGAGTCTCAAGTCAAGTCTCGAGTTACGATCAAGTGTATGCAAACGGTGTCTTTGCATCTTACAACCGAACTTTTGACCATAAATACTGAAATCTTACTATTTAACCTGTGGTTAAGGGTACAGTGGGCAAAACTTGTTGTCAAATTCATGCAGTGAGCGAAGTGATTATTTCACAGCTGGCGAATACGTTCTCTGGGCTTGTCACATCTAATTCAGTATGTTCGGCGATTATAACACGAAAGGTGTGAATAGTTGTGTCTTACCTTGAACGATCCATGTTCCTAAAAGTGCACACCAAATGAGTAGATTCAATGTAGTTGAGTGCGTCGGTTTTTCAAACAGAAACATGGCGAGAAGGAGCTGAAAGTGAAATGCATTATCATGTAAAGTTAAATTGATAAAAAAACTTTAAGGTTTTCAGCCTTTTTTCAAAATAAAATTTTACACAGTCTCAATTCTCTTTCCTATCCTATAGAAACAATTCCTTTAAACTTGCAAAAACGCTACCTCGTGAAAGTTTTTGAGTAGTTTTTCAAACGTTGATTCCTGGAGCTATTGAAATGCATTTGTCATGATTCGTTAAGAACAATGAAATACATCAGTTTGCTGCACAGAATTTATACAGACGAATCTAGGTCTCTTCTATGTTATGGTTACGAACATTTACCCCTTAACGTCATCTTACCTTGACTCGTTGTTTTAGATCAGAACACGAAACAGTTAAAGATACATAGTTCCGACCAAAGAAAACCTTTGCTAATTCTAATCACTTGTCTTTTGAGAACATTTCTTGAATAATAATAATACAAACCCTTAACTAAGCGGTCACGACTTTGTGAACAAAACAACAGCCCAAGCGTGTTAAATTTGAACACCGCCGACAGAGAGAGAAAAAACAAATAATAAATAGAACCTGAAACGTTTCGACGATTCGAGTGCATTCGAATGAGCATACTTCTTCTTATCTACATGTTCAGTTGTTGCTAACCAGACATACACTTGCTTTTTGGAGATTGTTAAAGACGTGGAATTATATATTACAAGACGTGAGATAGGCACGCCTACGTGGCTAACATTGGTGTTATCATTGCTGATTTGCATTTAAGTTATGTTTTCAAGAGTGTAACGATACCTTCGAGTTATTTCAGCAATATTGGTCTGGCGGCAAATCAAAAAGTTAGTCAATAAGTTAGAACTGTTTTTCACTCCTAGTCAGTCAGAATCGGGCATCAGTAAATGATGCATGAACTTCTTCACGTGGGATCTAATTATTCAAATGGCAGCTACGGAGTCGTACTTGCCTATGTCATAGCCTGTTCCAGGCGTTCAGAAAGCTGGCTACCTATGTCACTGCTCGTTTTTCTGTGGGGATCTAACATTTTTCTACTTTTGTTTATCGTTGCGTTTCGTGTGGTGAATAAAACTGAAGTAAATTGAAATGAAATCAAGTTGAGATTGAAGTTCTGCTCTCTTTTGATGATACAATTCGGTAACCTTGTTTCTTTCTGTTTACTTTTTATTTTTCTTTGGTGAGTGAACTATGATACCACACGTGATGCATGCGTGACATTTTGGGACAAAAATGTTAATAATTCGTCAGTGAATAGCTTAGCAAAAGGTATATTTAAGTGGAATGCTGAGGCTTATAGCCCCACTGATAAGCAATATATTTTTCTGTCTGCCGGAACGGAAAACATTGTAAAAATTATATAATCTCCAATATTTACAGTCATATAGTTGCAAATTTTTCTTCAGTTTGTTCCTTACAGTTGTTGTTAAAGACGCAGGAGTTGACATGGAAACACATATTAACTTCTAAAGTATAAATGTATACATGTATCTCAATTACTAGCCGCAGTTATCGTGATTGGTGTAGTTATTGATGTGAGTAGTCGATTGATTTGAAGGACGGTATGTGCGAAGCTGTTGAACTCAGTTTCATTATTTATTTATTAGGCGTTGACTCACGCTCAATCATATTAAAGATTTAACCTAGAACCGCGATAGACCGCAAACAATCAATTTTCCATCGGACACTGATGCAAGATAAACTTGGCCCCAAAAAGACACAAACAACAGAATTATAAATAAGTGGCATTCGAGGGTAAGAGTAAAGCCTGAACATGTATGGATCATAACGATTTTATTTTGTACCGGCCAGTTTACCTAAACAAATTTTCGATACAGGCAATTATCTACTTATCTACCTTAATGTGAAATTTATGGTTTGTAGACACAACTTTGCGTTCTAGTTATGGTTTTCTCAGTGTGTGTCGGCAGCTGAATTTGTCTATTGTTTTCTGCGAGCAGACGTTTTTCTCCTGCAACAATATTTGCTTCGCGCACTTTTGTGTCATACCCGCATCTCGATCAATCAACAACTGCATTCTTACATTGGTTCCTAAAGCTGCAAAGTTGGACTGGAATAATCCCCCGGAGTATACCGCAAAACAAGCTTGAGGCTGAAAAGTCTAACCACTAAGCAAAGTTCAACTAAGAGACATTATATGAAAGGGCCTGAGCACCAAGTTCCCAAGTTGATGTTCAAAGTGCGTAATTATCTTGTTTGTGGTCATCTGCGCGATATTGGTCTTGTAGGAAATAACAAAAGTGAGCATTGTTCACCCCAACCCACCCCCCCTTTCCACCTAAAGAGCCTGAAACCTGCGTTAGTAAATAATTGTTAACTTTGAGTGCATGGTACAAATGTCGGCAAACGTCGAGGTTTCAGTGTTATCGATAACATCTTTGTTATAAGGGGTCTAAATCAAGGGAGCACATTTATGAAGTACTCGTAGCGTCTGCTAGACCGGCATCTCGTGACCGGGCATACATCTACTCATGTGGCGAAGTAGGTGCTAAGTTGTTGAATTTTCATTGTTTGTTTGTTAGGCAGTTATGATTTCAATCGGCTATAACAATTTAAGTGCCATTATAGATTTGTGCTAAACTACGAACAATCCCAATTATTCCTTCAAAACAAAACGGGCACTGGTGCACGTTAAATGTGGCACCGAAAAGTCGAAAATAGAAGGACTTGTCATAACTAGTACTCAGGGTGGTCCAACATCGAGATTAAAACCACAATAGACCATTAAACTGAATAAGGCTATTTAGCCATCCACAGTGCCGAGGACACTTATAATAGGTCCAAGAATGCTGAGCTATTTTAACAGAACGGACGAATATTTTTAGGTTCCCATCCATGCGAGTAGAGAACTTTACATGTCTATTGTCTTCTGCGAGCAGAACTTTTTTCTTCTGGGGCAATTGCTTTGTTTCTATCTATCTCCGGCCAAGGTCGGAACTGCCGCCGAGCTCAGCGTATATGTATGTAGACCGCGCTTACCGCAAGTTATAGGCACATTGCGTTGGCCATAGCACGAGCAAGACGACAGGAAAGCGAGCAATAAGCGTTTGTAATTTTTTTTTCAGGATCTTGCACGCATTGATCATTGCATTTAAGACCCAGAGTGCACTTACACCGCATCGTGCTTCTCTTCCCAGTCTACACTCGGCTCGCTCCGTTCGCCGGGCAATCGCTGATTTATTTTCGCGTTTTTTCACGACTGCGGAGCCTGTTCACAGGCTAATTGTTTTGTTATAGTCTTCCCACAGATCTTCTGATATTGAAAGGCATAGATATGCTTCTTTGGTATCCTATTTGTTTGTTTGTTTATTTATTTATTTAGTTAGTTAGTTAGTGAGTTAGTTAGTTAGTTGCCGTAAATGCCCGCTTGTGCAGAAGTAAAGACGTGAGATAACAGGCCTTCATGGTTAATTTGCATCCAAGTTGATGTTCAAGTGTGTAATTATCTTTGTGGTTATCTCTGCGATATTGGTCTTGTAGGAAATAACAAACGTGAGCGTTGTTTACCCGGCCAACCCACCCACTCCCCTCTCCGCTAAAGAGCCCGAAAACTGCGTTAGTAAATAATTGTTTAACTTCGAGTGTTACAAATGGCGGCAAAAGTTTATCGTTATCGTTGACATCTTTGCTATAAGGGGTCTAAATCAAGGGAGCACATTTATGAAGTACTCGTAGTGTCTGCTAGACATCTCGCCGGACTGGGCATACATGTACCTCGGGTGGCGTAATTGATTATATTAATGTGGAGAAAAGTAGGTGCGAAGTTGTTGAATTTTCAGCATTGTTTGTTTGTTAGGCACTGACGATTCCAATTGCCTATAACATAATTAGTTCCTTTCTAGATTTGAAGTAAACTGAGAACAATCCGGATAATTCCTACAAAACAAAACGGGCACTGATGCACGTTAAATGTGGCACCGAAAAGACGCAAATAGGGGGACTTGTCATAACTGGTATTTGTGGCCCAACATCGAGATTAAAACCACAATAGACCATCCGCACTTCCTAGAACACTTATTTCGTAACAGTTTCCGTGCACAAAAATAGCTATTTTAACAGAATGGACGAATATTTTTAGGTTTCCGTCTATGCGAGTCGAGAACTTTACATGTCTATTGTCTTCTGCGAGCAGAATTGTTTTCTGCTGGGGCAATGTTTGCTTTGTTTCTGTCAACTCCGTTAGGTGCGTGATAGACTTGTTTAGCATCAAGCCCAGCGTATATTTATGTAGACCGCTCTTTCCGCGAGTTATAGGGACCCGATTGCGTTAGCCATAGCACGAGCAACACGACAGGAAAGCGAACAATTAGCGTTTGTAAGTTTTTTTCGGGATCTTGCACGAATTTGGTCATTAATCGCACCGTGCTTGTCAATCACGGAGGCAACAACCGCAATTACGTCATGTCTGGCCTTCCCCCGATTCATCTTGACCTACACTGATGGCGATGGTAAAATGCTATTATCCCTTATTTATGATTTGTGAAAAGCTTATGTTTGACATAAAATTATACAAAAAAGAAAAGTAATAGCCCAGGAGTGCAATTTTGCTCTGGGTATATGAAAGGGGTACCATTTTGGTAAAAATTAGTATATTAAAGGCAAGGGTTTGAACCACAGGCAGCCCAGACGCGTTGTAAGTGGAGTTCATTTAAAAATAGAAAAGGGTGAAAATATATGTTATAGCACGAAATAAATCTTTACTTCACGAAGTAAATCTTGTTTACTTCTGCTTATTGTAGCCTGTTTAATTAATTTCCGGTTAATCTCGCACCGCTCTCTTAAATTACGCAATCGCTTGTTAGCGTCGCTGCTTATACAACCCGTTAAGCCTAAGGTTTGCAGAGATTTATTACAGACTAACCGGTGATAAAAGAATCGAGATATCTTGAAATAAATCGTGCCTACCTTCAGCGCAATGTTCCCCTGTTCGTCCTGGCTGGTTTAAACGACATTTTGTGGCTTTTTTCAATCGGAGGTAGCTTCCACTAAAGAAGAATTTTTAAGGTTTCCTGGTCACGTTTATATCAGTTTTCTGAACTTCTATACCATGTAACTTAAGAACATGCTAAGAACATTTTAGGCTCAAAACCTGAAAAAATAAGAACATTCAGTTTCGGTTCAGCCTCAGCCGCAAAATTAGACGTTCATTTGTTCGTCTGTTCATTTCGGCTATCGTTCGGTCGTGTGGGTCATCCATTCATTCGCTTTGGTCTTGGATCCCTTTCATTTCTTTAGTTTGAGTTACTCAGCTTTTGGAATGTTTTGTTTTCTAACGGCCTTGCGTTTGTTTGTTTGCCCATCGGCTGTTGGGTGTCATCTTGTTCATTCGTTCATTTGTTCGACTAAGTGCGGGCTTGCTGATTTGGTGCATATTGGAGTATAGATTTCTGCTTTGAACCGATTTACAACCCTAAACTAAACAAATTAAAATGGTATTAAAACATTGAGAAATAGTGTACATTGTTTTAATACTTCTACAGCAATACTATAGAGAAGGACTAGCCTTTCTCTAACTGTTTTTTTTTAATATTAAAAAACTTTTACAGTACCAAAGGAGGAACTTAGAAACAAATAAAATACCACATAATGAGTTTGTTTTTCCGGTAGAGTTTTAAAGTTCACTACTATAACTCAGTAAAATGGAACTGACATTCAAGGTTCAGTCAACTTTAAACACAAGACACAGTGCCTTAACTCTTAATCGTAACATCTATTTAAAAATAAAAGTAAATATGAAAGTCCACTTTTACTTAACTTGATTAATTAGAAGTGGAAAAACGCCAACATTAGCTCATTTAGGAAGACATGTCAAAAGTCCGAGACGAAGTGCCCATAGTAAAACAATAAAACTAAAACAAGGGGTAAAACTATCTCAATAAATCGGCTTGGTCAAACATAATGTGAAATGGCAATTAAAACACAACCCATACTTTAAAATCATGAAGATGATACGCCGTTCAGCTGCGGCTCAAAATTGTCCCTCTCAAATTGCGGTAGAATTCTATTGCCCTAAATTATTCAGATGCATACTATGATGAAGGAAACGAGTTTTGCAATCCTAAAACGTAATTCGTTATAAGAAAGATGAAATACCCGAGTGAAAATCCCGGTTTAAAGTCCCCCCGGTCCTCCCGGTTATAAGCCCCCCTGTTATAGGCCCATCTACCTGTTAACAAAAATTATACTCCGATTATAAGCCTCCTTCCATCTATCGTTGTTTCTTTAACATAAGTGATCGTGACGCTTCAGAGCCTAACGACGTGAGTAAATGGAAAACGTATTGGATAGTGCTATATGTTAGTCTTAACTTATTTCCTATCTGCTCATTCTGAAACAATTTCTTTAAACAGCTTATGAGCCCCCCCACCCCTCCGTCGTTTATAAGCGCACCCAAAACGCCTTACGAGCTTTTATAAGCCCAGGGATTATAAGCAGGATTTTACGGTAGTCAGTAAGTCACGAGCGTGGGTACTGCTAGGATCAGCAACTTCGAAAGTGCCATGTAAATAAAGAAAGGTGGTAAATTTTAAAGGGGCATAGTCACGAGGATTTCGCAGATTTTTGGTCCAAACTCTGCTAAAATTATCGGTAGCTAACTTTATCCATGCCAACGTTGTGTTTGAACATTTGAAGGAACATGTTAACTTTAAAATTTCATTAAGAGAAAACAAACCATGGCCATTTAATATCGATTTAATGTCAACGCGCTGAAAGAATTTGAAAAGCTTAGCCTAATTTTTTCAAGTTGCAATCCGTTTCCTTCCGTGCCATCCGTAGCAACAGATGACAGAAAATAGTCTCAGTGAAGTAATCAATGTAAATATAGTCTTCAAATGGTAACAAAACTAGACCATTATTTGTGGGCGTTCATTGATGTGAGGACACATTTTTTATTTTTAAAGTGAACTAAAATAGCGTGACAATGCCCCTAAAGAAAAGAGACCAGGAGGGGAATCGAACCCATGACCTTCCGTACACCGGTCGTACGCTCTAACTACTGAGCTACTATTCTCACAGGGAAAAACACGCACAAAAGCCAAAATAAGCCGCCATGCACTACCTTAAATTCCCAGCGTGACCCAGGGGATTACACTACATTCCCACAGACCTCATTCCGGCATTTAAGAGCAGCCTGCTTGTTAATTCAGCCAGTTCCAGTAAAGTGTAGGTATCGCCCTTGCTAGGAGATTTCGCCCCACCCTCCTCCCCGCAGCGATGAACATAGCTTCTCATGGTCTACCTACTCGCAAAGCCTCGGGCCGATTCTCCCATATCTTAGTGCATCTAGGTCCGTTTGGCTTTGTGTGTGGTGTTTGTTACCTGGTGAGAATATATTACTGTGAGACTCGTGACGAGCTACAGCCTCAGCCACAAATTCTGGCTTTACCTCGGTGTAAGAACCTGTGAAACTCACGGATGACGTAAAACAAAGGAAACAAAAACATTTTAAACAATACCGTACAGCAAAACAAAAACTAACAAACAAAGAAAATCTTGTCAGGTTCTTACACCGAGGTAAACCCCAAATTCTTGGGACACTTGACGCCTTGTAGGCGGTTAACCCTCTCCCCATTCATTGGACTGTTGAAAAAAAAAACCCGCCGTTTCGCGCAGAAAATACCAAATTTTGTCAGGTCTATTCAACATTGCAAAGGGGGAAAGGGGGGAAAGACGGCAAGGTGTCCCAAGATTAGTAGCCGAGGCTGATAGGTCAGGTTCGTGGTGACACGCGTCCTGCATACCGTTAGAATCAGAAATGTCGAAAGCGCGGTGGATTCGTTTAAGGGGGGTGGGGGGGGGGGGGGTGGGGTTCTTAGCGTAAATGGCTAAATGCAAGGGCAGAGATCACCATTTTTTTATTTTTATCCTTTACCATTCCGACCTCCACGCAGCAAAATAATTATAACCAAAGCGATATGAAAGCGAACTTTTTGTTTTTGTGTATTTACATTTTCATGTTTGTTGTTAGCGCCGATGTAGCCTGTTCCAGGCGTTCAGATAGTGGAGCTCGAGCGAAAAAGCACCAGAATAAGATATTCACGCGCAGACTTGTTATTGATAATACAATTCTCTCTTTGACAACGCTTTTTTAAATCCCTGTTTTATCTGATTGAACCTTGGTCAAAACTAAAACTTTAGCGGAAATAAACAGAGAATATTCCGAACAATATAAAATGAACGCGGCTACATCATCAAAATTATGAACCGCTCGTAAATCAAATACTGATCGTGCGATTTTACTTAGTCACTATCCACTTCATCTTCATAGGTAATCGCACATAAAATGGATGTTATATGTTCTCGTATATTTTTAAACTCTTAATTGACGGCGTTATGAGATTTTAAAAACGCAAGCCTTAACTTTGCCCTCAAAATTATTTATACATATATAAATCTCTGAGGAGCATGAATAAATTTTCATCGGATGAGCATTAACCTCGAGCCCACTCTCTTACATGTGCGTTACTATAAGACGACGCTGTAAAGCATAAAAATAGCAATAATACAAAAGGAAAAAAAGACTTACCACTTCGATGCTGGCCTGTCCGTTTTATAACTTTGTTATAGGTGGTAATTTTGGCGTCTCTCAAGTTGCAAAGCACATGTTCTTTCACTACGATACTGTAATTTTAGCTACATTTCATAAGCCATATGTACTCGTTTTCAAATCATTCGCTTCGTATACTCTTCTTTTTTCAAGAATACCTGTCGAATATCAGACGTTTTGTTTTAAATTCTTGCATTTTATCGTCGAATCAATGTTTCGTATGCCAAAAAATCTGAAAATTGATGTCTGTGCATTTTAATTTTAATAACAACCTCTAAGCGAACACACTATGCAGTGACGTCAAAATGTATTGTTCGGGTGGTTGGTTTTGATGTTATGACAGGTCTCCCGCTAGTTTTGTCGCTTTTCATAGCAAACCTCTGTATGTTTACTCATCACTCGAGCCTAGAAGTTCAGAGCATAATGAAGCTGATCCAGGCTTAGGGCCGTCAACTTTCAACATGAGATTGAACTTTTCAATGAAGACGGCAAAACTAACCCAATGCTATTTCAAGATTTATGTTTGACGGAGCAAAGCGTTTTAAGCAAGAGATACACCTGGTTTATTAACATAAATTTCTTTTAAACCAATCGGGAAAATGATTCCACCACGAGGCAAGTGTAGTTAAAAATGCCCAACTGATCACGGACACTCACCGAAAGATTAAAACAATCTTAAAGTGGCACACAGTATAAATCGATTTTAATTAATATAGAAGTTTTGCGTTACCTTAACCTCATATGTTAATTTTACATAATGACAGCAGTGATAATCTGAGGCCTATAGGTTAAAAGCAGATCGAACCTAATTAACTACATACTATATTCTAATGACTAATAAAAAATTTGAACTTTATACTACTAAGATCTAAAAAAGGCTGCCAATAATATGACCTGAGGCCTATAGGCCTAGAGCGATCGAGCGATGGTAACAGTCGTATTAAAATCTGACCAGACTTTAAGTAGACCTTACGAGAAGCCGGCTCCCTTGACGGTTAAAGTTGGCAATTACGTTTACAATGCGCTTGTACTTCAGCGCTGTTCGAACCTTGATAACTAAACCTTTTGAGACCAAACATCGACCTTAACTTCCAAAAAAAAAAAAAAGGCCAAAACAGACCCGAAATCAACAGTCATAACCAGTTCAAAAGAATGGTTCCGTTTTCAGGGCTGAAACGGTCCTCCTATAGTTACTGCGCATTGCAAACCTGAAGTAAAGAGTCTTGAGAGAGTTAGCTAATTGGCTTATTGTGTAGTCGCTTAAGAATGGCTCTAACTTTTTTATGCTGGCCGGCTATCTAAAACAAAAATAGAAATGATTGCTTTCATGCATACCTAAATAGAAAACTAATTAAAATTTATTCTTGAAAGCGAACATCCGCACTCTTTTTGTTATACCAGACGCATGTAAAGCCGGAGATACTGCATGTGAGACAGTAATAAGTTATAAGTCGTATCCATCATAGTCCATGCTGACATTTGTACTTTGGAAAAAAAAAGATTTATTTAATTAAACGACTGGCCGGTGTCGTAATTCCCATGTGAGCCATATATAACATAAAAAGTGAATACCGGCTAGAGCCGGCTTAGAATTTACATAGAGAGGAATGTTTTGATGATTAAACCTAACAACAATGAACATCATAAAGAAATAACAAAAACAACGGCAAAAACAAGAGCGGTCACTGCGTAAAATAGCGTGTGTCAAGGTCCTGAAATTACCCAATACGAACACGTATTCTTAAAAAATGCGGGCGAATCCGGAGGTACCATGTTCAAGACACGTGGCGTGTACATCGAGTGTCAGGACCCGTATTCTCACCGAGTCGAACTTTTTCCGAGTCATGGAAAATCCGATACCCGGACACATCATTGAAATGTGGCGTGTCAAGGTCCGTATATTTTCTTATTTTTCTAGATTTGTTCAGAATAATGGCGTACCATATACCAGGCACATTAGATCAAATTGAGCAACTTCTTCTCGGTCTACAGGAACGAATTTTCCGTCATTCGAAAAAGTTCGATACGAAACACGTCCCTCAGGTTTCCCTTTCGGAACTTCACGGTACGTGAAGTTTCCAGGCGTTATACTGCATTGAAATTTCACGGCACGTGAAGTTTCCACATTAAAATTCCACGGTACGTGAAGTTTTTAAGCTTTATTGCATTGAAACTCCACGGTACGTGAAGTTTTCAAGCTTTTTATTGCATTGGAATTCCACGGTACGTGAAGTTTCCAGGTTTTATTTGCATTGAAATTCCACGGCACGTGAAATTTCCAGGTTTTATTTGCATTGAAATTCCACGGCACGTGAAGTTTCCAGGTTTTATTGCATTAAAATTCCACGGCATGTGAAATATCCAGGTTTTATTTGCATTGAAATTCCACGGCACGTTTAGTTTCCAAGTTTTTATCTTATTGAAATTCCACGGTAAGTGAAGTTTCCAGGCTCCTCATTACATACGCACGATAAGTACGGTTAAAAGCTATTGGAATCTCTCGTAACTCATTTATTATTTCCCACACGCCTTCTACCCCAACCAATCATTTTGTAGTCTGACACCAAGAACAACAACAATGGTAAATTGAAAAAACTTTAATTTGGCAACCACTACTGTACAGCAAAATGAATATAATTTATGAGTTGAAACCATATTTGATAGAAAATTGGCCACTTAAAGTAATAACTGTATAACTTAATAGTCTATTCAGTGTCTATTGGCATAAACAAATAGTTCCAAAAAATATTTTCAATTGAAAAAATTCTGTTAAACAGATTCTAAAATGGATAACAGAAACTATATTTACATCCTTGCCAAAAGATTTTAATAAATATGATAGAAAGGTCTGATCCTTTTAATTGGAAAACTGGAACAACACATTCAGATAATTCACAATAAATAAAACTATGATATGTTATTATTATTATTATTTTTTGGATTGAAAATTTTCATGTTAAAAACACTGCCTATGTTACACTGCTCAAGATCACTCCATTGGTTGTTTGTTAAAAAGCAAGTTAGTTTACAAGACAATACAACACCGAAATGGAATACTTCTCTCAAATCAGGCAAATGAAAATTCCAAGCTCATGGGCAAGAACATGTTAAACGTTTTGTGCGTTTCAAAAAAGACATAGAAACTCATTCTGATAAACTTACTCAGGATGTCACAGGCCAAACAATTATTTTCCATAAATGGATTTGCACTGTTTGGATCTGAACTCATAATGTTAAAAAGCTGGTGGACAAAAAATCATTTAGGATGTTCTTGCCTGGAGCCCTTTAGTGATTTAGTCCTAATAACGAAGTAAAAGAAAAAAAAACTTAAAAGTTCAAAGTTAAGTCAATTTCTGTCCCTTAATCATCGGAAACCCTCCGGATACGCCTTAGTCGTAGAGGAGGAGTATCCCTGTCCAAAACCCCATAAATTTCCTCCTGGTCATGCAAGTCTTCTTCATCACTATCATTTCTTTGTGAAAATGGTGACTGCCGGGAGACTGTAGCTGAAGGCCTGGAGTTCTCTCTGCCAGTAATGTCAGTGGCCACTGCCCATGGAGGAGAAGTAGGCGGTGGGGGACGAGTACACGGCCCACCTTGCACTCGGGCATTTGATGGATGTGATGTTGAGGTCTGTGAATCACACCTTTCCTGTATGGATCTTATCATTGCAGACAATCTTGCACTGCGCCAGGGTGGGGACCTCACCACCCAAAGTCCTGCTTGGTCATCCTCCCCATCCTCCTCGTCACTCATAAAATGGGGATCTAGTTGCTGCAAGGCCTCTCTTTCAGACTCTGTTGCAACTTTTATGCGCTTTACAAATAGCTGCAAAGAAAGATGGTACATACAGTGCCAGTGAGTAAAGATCACCAAGGATGTCAAAAGTTCAGATTTCAAAAAGATACCACATCATGTATTTGAACAGTACACAAATGGCCAATTGAAACAAATTTTAACTAATGACAATTTAAAGCACGTTTTAAACACATAATTACCAGTTTTCAACTTTAATTAGAAACTTCGACCATATAATGAGTGAATTTCAATGCTATGCTTCATCCATTCACACTAAGATTGCTATAGCTGAAACCAGCTGATTTTGTTTCTACTGTTCTGACACCTGGTGTAGGCAAGCTGTTAACTTAACTTTACTGCACACTTTGTGTGGTCTTATGAGCAATTCAAATATACAAAACAAACTAAAAGAATAATAGGGCTAGTTTCTAATGAAACTTGGTAGGGGCAGGGGGGGAGGTGAAACATGAACATTTGGTTCAATTGACTGAGTTGATAAGGTACATTGGCCTCCATACAAAGATTCAAAAGCTGACAATTTGAGGACTAGCTCTTCATCAGAGTGAATCAAGGAATTTTGCATTAATTGTTGATGGAATTGGTCCTCTTTTTTCTTCCTTGCCAATGTATGTTTTTGCACATGGTAAATATTAAATGTTATAGAGTAAATAACATTTCCCTGCAACAGGGAAACACAGAAAGCTAGAAATTAAAAATTAACCTAGGGAAAAATTATTAATCTAAGCAAATTAACCTAGTGAAATAACATTAAAAAAATTTACCAAGGGTATATGTTAAAACATAGACCACACACAATCCACAATTCTTTTATTCACTTTGATGAAGAACTAGCACTTGAAACATCAGCTTTTTGGATCTTTTTACAGAAGCAAAGGCTTGCCTTGACTTTTGCACCTTCAAAATCACCCCAAGTCTTTGTTTTCTAGTACAATTTTAACGGGCGGTAAGCTTTCTTTCAGCTGGTGAAAAAAGCTAGCTTTTAGCTACATCCCTGGACTAGCCAATTTATGTTAGTTATCAACTCAGTTGATAAAAACCAATTTTCATGCTGCACTCCCAAGCAACACAGCACCAGTTTCTTTAGAAACTAATTTGTTTATTCTTGGAAGAAAATATATGTTAGCTTACCCTTCTCCTCCTTGATGTGAGCTTTTTTTCCAATATCCGCTTCTCCGCTGAATCTCTGTTGCTTGGCAAACTGTCCAAATACTGTTGCCTTTTTGTTTCATAGTATCTTGATAGAGCTCCTACATGAACAATAGCACAAAAAGTTGGTAGTGCGAATTGCAGTATAGCTAATGAAATTATATTACAAAAGCTGCCTCTTCCCAAACTTGTGAACAGATGACTGATACTCCTGGGTTGCAACCATTTGAAGGGCCCGGTGGAAAAAGGGCATAAGTGATGATTTGAGGTTAAAATCAAAATTGCTCCTATTTAGCTGAACATTGGCACACAGGCTGGTTTTCATGTGAGGAACGCTGTTGCGCACTTATTTCTTGACCTGAGATCTAAAATTTGAAGAATTAGCGTATTACTGACACAACACAAATGACCCACAAAGGAAAATGGCACAACAAGGTCAAATGACCCAACAGCCCACATCACACACCCTGCCTAAATGCTGCAATCGGCTCACACCAACAAATAGTCTCAAATATCAGAGCTCATATAAAAAAATAGTTTTCAGTGACACATCTGGCTCATATCACCAAATTGTCTCAAATCACAACTGGCCCAAATGGGGCAACTGTTCACATGACACAACTGAATTGTATCACCACTTCGTCTGAAATCCTTCAACTGGCCCCAAATGTGGCAAATGGTTTAAATGTCTCAACTGGCTCATATCACCAAATGGTCTGAAATCACACAACTGGACCAAATGTGGCAACCGGTATAAATGGCTCATGTCACCAAAAGACACAACTGGCTCATGAGATTTCAGACCATTTGGTCATGAGAGCCAGTTGTGTCATTTGAACTGATTGGGCCAGTTGTGTGATTTCCAACCATCTTGTGATACAAGCCAGTTGTGTCACTGAAACCAGTTGCCACACTTGGGCCAGTTGTGTCATTTAAACCAGTTGCCATGCACATTTGGTTTAGTTGTGTGATTTGAGACCATTGGGTGATGTAAGCCACATTTGTGATTTAAGACAATTTGGTTATGAGTTTTGTCATTTGAACTGGTTGGGCCAGTTGTGTAATTTCAGACCACGTGGTTATATGAGACAGTTGTGTCATTTAAACCGGTTGCCACATTGTGGCTAGTTGTGACAACTGGCTCAAATGGAGAAGCCGGTCAAAATGTCACCACTGCCTCATTTCACCAAATGGTCTCAAATCACACAACTGGGGCAACCGAAATCGATTAAACGCCGGGTTCAAATAAACGCCGGGTCTAAGCGGCCAGGTTTAAAATAAACGCCCCCGGCGTTTATTCGCGGTCCCAGCGTTTGTTTGAGGTCCCGGCGTTTATTCGAGGTGGGTATATTTAATCAGGATTATGTGTCGTAACTGCACACTATAGTTCTCTTTCCACTACTTTATTTGAATTTATTCTGAATTGCTTGCACGGTGCGTTTGCGGCCGAGCAGTTGCCGATATACTTCCTCCGTGTTACAAAGAAATGTAACGTTGAGAAGAGTTCAATCACTGTTCCTGTCAGCGATGTTTTTTTGCTAAATGACTTACCTGATTCACTGAGAGAAGACAAAGCTGGTGACGTCGTTTCACATTTTTTAAACGTTTTTGGATCTTAATTTAATAAACTTCCAGTACTGATGATGAAAATAAATGGTTGAAAAGTCCACTTAATAAATAAACGCCGGGCTCCGAATAAACGCCGGGTTCGAATAAACGCCGGGTCTCGAGACTGAGTTTTAAATAAACGCCCCCGGCGTTTAATCGAGAAAACACGGAAGGTAGTACTATGTTTCCGTTACGTTTAAGAAATGCGGAATCGTGCAATTTCATCCTGTGGACAAACTCCGCATTCACCTGCTTTGGCGGAGAATTGAAGAAAACCTCAAAGTAAAAAAAGGGTTCTACGAAATTTTTCAAATAAAGGAAACTTGAAACTAATGCAGGAAAACTGAGGGTACAAGTCTTGTTTTCTAGGTATTAACCACCAATATTATCAATCGGAAAAACTCACTAAACAGTGCGTTTCACATCCCGAGAAAACAGTGTGTCTTCTCTATCGTTTTGCACTGCACAGGAAAACATCGAAGTAACCGACATTTTCCTTCCTTAAGCACCCAAGGTGAACGTCGAATTCAAGGAACGTTTACTGAATTCGGAAAACGAATGGTTAGATGGTTAATTCTGGGTTTTTTTTTGGTATAGTATTCACCGTTCCGTTACTGGCCAATAAAGATTTTGCCGTGTACGTGATGCGTAATTACAAAGAAGCGTTAAGATATTTAAAAGATATACTTTAACGTGATCCGTAGATATACCAGTACCTGTTGCGTAAAGGCGACGTAAAGATACGTAAAGTTACTCTGATAAAGATTCGTAGCCGAACAGAATTCGAAAACGAAATGCCGATGTTCCGGTTATAGCACTGGAGTCACCATACATGTCTCTGCATGCCTTAGGTTCTGCACCTTTTTAACTCGTTCTTAATTACAAACACGTATTTAAGCCTGGAATACCCTGCTACTTTCACTTTTCACTTGAATGTTAGATATATTGTGCCGTTAAGTACCAAACTCTGAAATTCTATGACACGCTGCAGGTGACGTACCCGGGCAATGATTCGGCCAGACACGTCACGACCGAGGTGTCAGTAACACGACTCTCTCCAACACGCTACGTTTCATGACACTTCGCGTTCCGATCACGGATTCGCCAAAAGTCATGAAGTATCATGGACCTGTAAATTCCACGAAACTACTCATTTGACGCAGTGGGTAATATTTACAACAAAAGATGTCGATCCGGAGCCCTTAAGTTTACAACGTCGATTTACTAGTTAAAAAAATTTAAATTAAGCAACATTCTCTGTACAATATATAAGGGCATTGTGGCTTTGGTTAGTTGCATAACATAGGGTATATAAAGATTTCAAGCAAGAACTGTGTAGGTGTTTGTATGGGAATTTTTACGGACATATTTGAAAGATAACAACAACAACACTTGCGCTTATTTGCATGACCATAAAACATTACAGTATTGCAAAAGCATAAGATAATATATAATAACAATAATTACAATAAAAAGTCATTAAACAAAACTAATCAAATAATCACTGATCAAGAATTTGACAATAATTTGTCTCTCATTTCAAAACAGGACGATATAAACTGCACTAATTGCATATTAATATAATAGTCAGTGGAGTTCATTAATTGCACAATCAAGGTTGAAATTGATAGCTGCTTGGGATTCGAAATTACATGATCTATTTTACTGAAAAAGTTGTCTCTAAGTGATGAATATCTTGGACAATGAAATAGAAAATGGGTTTCATCTTCAACATTATGCCCACAAATAGTGCATAGTCTGTCACTTCTGGGGACATTGTTATATCTTCCTGTTTCAATCAGGAGTTTGTGATTACTTATTCTTAGTTTCACAAGCGTTTTTCGATTGGGATTTTTTCTAGTCAAATGTAAATAAGGCGAAGGTGTATAACTGTCTTTAATAGTATTATAAAATTCTAGTTTTTGAGAATTACAAAGAGAATGTTTCCAATAAGCGATATATTTCTTTTTCATTTGATCTACAAGGTACGTTATCTTAGTGTCATCTAAAGTGTCATGATTAAAGTTAAAGGGAATGTCATAATAATTGAGCATATTTATAACACTGGAATAGAAACTATTTTTACCATTACAGTGCAAATCTATTGACATTATCAGTGATTGCACGACGAAGGAGTTTTGATCTTTATTTTGAAGATAACTTATGTACTTAAGAATTCGTTTATTTATATCAAAGGTTAAAGGGAAGCGACCCATTTCAGCCCGGCATGCAATATTAGATGCCTTGTTATTAACTTGTAAGTAGCGTTTGCAAAATTGTAAGTGACTTTTTTCAATTGGTGAAGTGTCCCAAGACTTGAAATCTGATTTAGCAAAGACACCCCAGGCTTCGCTATTATAAGTCAAAATGGGTGAAATCATCGTGTCGAAAATTTTGCAAGCAAGAGAGGGTTTTAAACGGCTTAAGTCAACGTGCCGTCTTAAAGCAAAGAGAGCATGAAGAGCCTTTTCTCTCAAGTGATTCAACGACAGTGTGAAATTTCCAGATGAAGAAATTCGCGTTCCTAGATAAGTATAATTCTGAACAGTGTCAATCTTTTCTTTGTCAATATAAAAGTTACATTCATATTTTTTCGCGCGTTTTTGAAAAACCATTATTTTAGTTTTCTTAGGATTAATCTGTAACATCCACGATGTACAGTACTGGGCTAATGCATTGAGACAATTTTGCAGCCCTGTTTTTGATCGTGATAGTATAATCAAGTCATCTGCATACGAAAGAGAGTTTAATTTGGTTCCATTGGGTAAAACAAATGGATCAGATAGAATATTGTCGAAAGAGAAAGGTAAGTCATTAATGTATAGGTTAAACAGAAGTGGACTCAGAATGCAGCCTTGGCGTACACCTCTTGCATATTGAAAAGGTCGCGTTTGGTTATTGCCAATCCTTATAGAACCAGTAGAATTGTAGTAGAGGCTTTTGATTAGGTTATAAAAATTTCCTCCAACATTATTTTGCAGCAGTTTATAAAGGAGCCCATCGTGCCATACCGAGTCGAAAGCTTTCCTGAAATCGACAAAACAGGCGTATACCTTTTCATGGTGACAATTAACGTACTTATCTATCAATGTTCGCAAAGTAAGAACATGGTCTGCAGTTCGGTTATTCGGTAAAAAACCGATTTGAGATTTGTGAAGGATGTTCAACGAGTTGACATGTTCTAGAAGTCTTTGATTTAAAATCGAACAAAATAATTTTCCTAGACAGCTAGAAACGCAAATTCCTCGGTAATTTGAGGGGTCATTTCTTCCACCAGACTTGAATATTGGTGTAATGAGCCCACCACACCACATTTGAGGCATTGATCCCAAATCAAGAATATTGTTGAAAAGTTTCTGATAAACGAGTATCATTTCATTTAAACTAGTTTTAATCATTTCGTTTCGTATTTTGTCTGAATAGGGTGATTTGTTATTCTTTAATTTTTTTACTGCTGTACGTATTTCGGCTTCTGTGATGAAGAAGTCCAATGGATGCGATTGCATTTTGTTGTCTTCTTGTTTTCGTAACTCATAGATAAGGTTTTGTTGATCGGAGTTTAGAGGGTCATTTGAATGAAGAGACTGGAAATGTTTCATCCAATTTTCTTCTGAAATCAGTGGAGTATGTTTTAATTTCACTGAGTCATCAATTGATTTCAGACAATTCCAAAAGTGTTTCTTGTCTGAATCGAGGGCGGTTTCCTCTAGCTCAGAAATCTTGCTATTGTAGTATTCATTTCTTTTATTATTTAGAAGGTTCTTATACTGTTTTAAGACAGTATGATATTCTTCACGGAGAATGACGTTTAAGGGATCTCTGTGTTTTTGATTTGCTAATTTTCTTAATTCATGTCTTTTCAAGCGACATTCTTTATCAAACCATTTTTTGTTTGAAGATAATTGGGCGCGTTTATGTTTTTTTATAGTTTTTATCTTTAAGCAGCGTTTTGCAGTTGCGATGAAAATGTTTTCTACTTTTTGAAGGGAGATGTTAACATTTGCGATTGATTCGTTGTCGTTTAGAAACTCTCGGATTAACGTTTGGGTACTTGGAGACCGTAGTGCCTCTTTGAATTTTTGTGTGGAGTCATGCTCCCAGCAGAACTGTTTCGGTAAACTCGTCAAAGTATCATTTGCAGGTATTGCATCCCGATAAGAAATATTCGTGTTAAAATTCAGCCAAGTCACTATTGGGCTATGATCTGATAAACAGGATGGCTCTTTAACAATAAAATTTGCTACATGTTGAAATAAATCTTGATCACATATTGAATAATCGACGACACTTGTTCCGTTTCTACCATGAAACGTGGCTCTTCCTAATGAATCACCACTAACTCTGCCATTGAGTATTCGGAGGTCCGCGCTTCGGCAGAGTTCAAGAAGGCGCTTTCCGTGGTTATTAAGCTCATTGTCAAAACTATTCCTCTGAGTGGAACATATCGCAAATTCGGATTGGTCGTTGGTTATCATGTTATTTCCTTCTTGACAGACAGAGTCCGAATATTTTCCTGTTCTAGAGTTTAGGTCACCCATGAGTAGAATCGACCCTTGGGAAGAATAGATTTCAATGTCGTTTTCGAGATCTTCGAACAATTCGGGGTGAAAGTAATTGGAGCCGCATGGTGGAATGTAGATACCACATACAAAGATATCTTTTGCAGTTTTCGTGTACTGTCTGCTAATTTTAAACCAGAGAAAATTTGGAGAAGCCTTTTCCACGGTAATCCAATCATGAAATTCATTCTTGTAAAGTAAAGCTAATCCACCCGAATTTCGGCCACTTTTCGTCGTTTTTGAGGTGCCTGTAACTACAGATCGATATCCTGCTACCTCAATATTGGTCTCATTCCAAGTCTCACAAAAGATTAGAAAATCAAAATCATTAATCATGTTCAAACAATCAACATTCTGTAATTTATCCCCTAACGATTTCGAAGAGAGGCCATTAATATTCCAGGCAAAGAAAGACAGTTTGCTTGCGTTATTCAGGTGGTCTGTCAATCCCATGTCGGTATCTATCTAGAAGACAAGATAACAGTAACGATGTACTGCCTCCACAGACTAGACATTTAGTTGTCGGCAACTATTTGTTATCGACAACTAAAAAACGTTGTGTGTGAGGCGAGTTGTCGACAACTAAACTCTAAATTTTTAGTTGTCCACAACTAGGCAGTTCTCCTTTTCGAAAAGGGAAACTGCTTAGTTGTCGACAACTACGTTCTTGACCGTTTTTCCGTGTGTGGGAATGATTGGTTTAGTTGTCGACAACTATCGTATCTGCGCATGCCATTTTGGAAACGTAATGCGTTATGAGCATACGCAGTGAACGCTCGTTCTCAAGCTCTCTCTGGTTTGACTTAGTTATCGACAACTAACACTCCAATATGTGGAATGATTGCATCGGACCGAATTAGTTGTCGATAAAAAATGGTTGTCGACAACTAAATGTCTAGTCTGTGGAGGCCCTAAGACCACTAAAATTGAGTGTAAAAACCACTACATAGAATACATACGGATACTTGCGGGTTTGATATTCCAGGCCTGTTGATAATATCATTGTTTGCTGGAATGTTATAGTCTCTTTCAGCAGTATAGCATGATAGTAATAATGACCAATAGTAATGAGCATTTTAAGCAGTACAGGCAAACAACGTTTTAAGTCTGTACTGTGTGGAATGCGGGCATAAGACGTGATTATTGATGCGGGGGCCCATCAATTTTCCTAAGCCACTGCGGTCAGTTACTACGTCGTGCAATGAACCACTGAAGGGGACAGTAGGTCGAAGGGGTGCATAATTCATCTTGTGCTACCCTTTATATACCGTACGTGAACTAACTGAGAAAACCACATACACGCAACCAGACACACTTAACTGATAGCTTAACGGATTATGCGCTTTTATAGCTTTTATATACCGCCGCCAATAGCTGATTGAATTTTTCTTTTCCAGTACTCCATTAACTTCTGTAGGGCAGCTCTATGTGCAAAGCTTTGCCTTTCCAAAGGCGTAAGAAATATGTATATGGAGCTTGCTTATCCTCCCCCATCCCAAAAGAAAAATAAGGGTCCTATCTTTGTCCGCCGGCTGTCTAAAACCAAGCGAAATATTTATTTCATGCATACGTAACGTGGAACTAAATTTATTCTTTAAAGAGCCCAGTCATGTATTTGAAATATATCTCAGCCAGTGCACAAAATGCAGCGTGACTTACCTTTATCTTACAGAGATGCGAGAAGTACGTATCACATTAAAAGCTATATTCACCCGGTGGACTTCAACTAGACTCCATGATGGTGTTTATATTTTTGGCCGAGGGACAGATGAATTCACCCGCTAGTGAATGAATTCCCAAGTGACTCATATCTTAAAAAAGTACAAAGATAAATGCCGCGTTAAGTGTTTTCGTTAAGAAGCATGACCTTAACAGCTATAGCTAAAGCAATGGCTAAAATTAAACCATAACAAATGCACCGAGTAAGAGGGCTTAGAAGGCATTATAGCATTAAGCTAAACGACGCCCGCCATGTACAAAAAGTTCGACTCTCCGCTCCAGGCCCTGTATCAGTACCAACTAACTGTCCGTTCTAAAAATGTGTCCGCCTTTAAGAGTTCAGTTTCAGTTTATAACTCAGAAGTTAGCTTTTTTTCCTATAAACGTATTTCATGCTCAAAATTCCACAAATATCTTGTGACCGACAATCAGTAGTTGTCATAATAATCCAAAAAATTCCATCGAATATAACGCGTTTTTTGAAGCGAATCGCGAGCGTGGATGCGAATCACTTTCCGCTTCCACTGCTAACAGCGACAAGAAGCGAAACATCTCGCTTCCACACTCACAATATACACATCTATATAGTTCAGGTAAAAGAAGCCAAACGCTTCGCTTGCAATCCATGGTTTAGGTGTAGGAAGCCAGACGTTCCACTTCAAGCGACCATTTGGTAAGAACTGAAACATCTCGCTTCCACTCCCCGAAATGCAAATATGCTGCAGAGACGGCAATAAGGTGAAATGTCGCTGTCTGAGGAAGGATGGGAAGTGTTTCGCTCTTGAAGTCTCGTATTGCCACTATAAAGAGGCCCTATGTTTGCAAGCTAAAAACACGTGGTAAAATTTTCTGCCATGTGACAAGGATGTGGTTGAGTGAAAATGACGCCTGCCGGGTGCAAGCTAAAATCGCACGTACTTTGATCTGTTATCCTTGCGTTCAACCACTGACTACATCTCCAGAAATCGCGGACATTAGAGCCCGCGCCTTTTCGGGCGTCCTACATAGACAGCTCTTTTAAATGATGCATACCGCTGATCGAAGCGGTATAGTTTGGGCTCATATTTCATGATGGTGCACGATGCAATAAGTCCCATATAAAAAGCATATAAAAACCACTGACCAAACTAAGTCGCTTAACATTCGAATGTACTGAAATTTAGCTTTCGAAGGATGGCTTTTGTAGGGTATTTGAAGCCGGTTCGGCCGAAATATCGCAGTTCCAAGAAAGTGGATTTTTGGACTTTAGCGAGGACTTTCAAATGTATGGCCGAATGCAATTTTTTCGTGGTTTTCAAGTGCAAAAAGTAAACATCAAAATCAATCTGTTGGAGCTAAAAATCGTAAGGTTAGTTTGTTCCATGTATAGTTTTAGTGAATCCACTTGCACATTTTTTCGATCCCATTATGTTTACCCGTAATCGCTGTTTATAAACTATGAGTTTTCGGTTTTTCGATGAAATCCCCCTCCACGCCTTATATTTTTTGGCCGCTAAACTGCTCACAGAAAACCGTAAAAAGTAAACATAAAATTCGAAGTATCCACCTTATTTTTTGTACTATATCTTTCTTGATAGACCAGTTTACCATGAACCGGTTGCACATTTATACTTAAACAAATTGATCGAGAGATATTTCTCGAAATTTTTTAATCTCCATACATTTCTTTGTTGTTGTTGCGTTCCCTTCGATGGTCAATTTACCGCAGGATTTGTTGACCGTGGGCTCAAATGTCTGCGATTTCTGGATATGAAGTCTGACTTCAATTTAATGTGAACGTCGTCGTCGTTTAAGTCTGGTTTAAGTCGCTTAAGTCTGGCGATGCAAGCATAAGAGTCTTGTGTCAAGTGATAAGGAACGCCAACGAAGGCATAAGCACATAAGCACAATAAAAAAAATTGCCCTTTTTTAATTAAACTTTTGAATAGACAACGTAGCTTCCGAAGAAGCAAATACTCAGTTTTTCTTATTGAGATGACGAGGACTCAGTTTATTTTAACAAAAGCAGTAGCAGTAGCCGCTGTACATAGCGGCAAGTAAATGCAAGGTTGTTTTCATTGTTTGTAGGCCGTTTTACATGCCAAGCTGTTACCGTTTAAAACCCTAGTTTTTTGTTGTTTGTGGAACTGTATTAAATTTTTATTTTCGAAACTTGCAAGCAAAAATTATTATGGAAGCTTGTTTCCTAACAGGCGGCCCAGGCACTGTATGAGCCGTTGGAATTTAAATTTTTAAGAGAATGTATGGGAATAAACAAAATGTCGGTGTTCTAAATGATGTTTTTTGAAAAACTTCGTGGTAGAATATGACTTACCTTGTATTCGTGCTGTGTCTGTTACTGTTTGTTTGCTTCTGGAGCCATTTCGAAGGTGTTTTGGCGACATTTAAATTTCGAGTTTTACTTCCAATGAGAAATGAGTAAGAAAATTAAAAGATTGGGAGTACAGAAAGAAATAAGTATTTTCTTATTGGAAACTTCCAATTTAAAACTCGCCAAAACGGCTTCGAAATGGCTCCAGAAGCGAACAGACAGTTACAAATACAACATGGATACAAGGAAAGCAGGGGAAGTAATTTGTATTTCGAATTGCTTCAGAAAACATCTTTAGTAAGAATACATTTTGTTTGTTTCTATACATTCGCTTATAAAAGTGAAATTCCAACGGCTCATATAGAGTCTGGGCCGCCTGTAAATTCCTCCATCTTATATATTTTTGTGCCAAAATGGCGGGAACGACCTCTCACATGAGAGAAGCTGGGATAAGTAATTTAATTGGCCAGTTATTCTCTTTTCACACGGTATAACCCGAACGCAAGCACAAGAAAAGGAAAAGAATTGATCCTCTTGTTTATGCTTTCGTCCAGGCCGTTTTCACGGTGAAATGAGCACCCTTATGCTTGCTCTTGTGCTTGCACTTATATTCGCGTCTCTAGTGAAAACCAGGCTTTATATCCCACTGTAATTAGCGCGTTGGACTTCAGATCTCACGGTCAGTGGTTCGACACCCAGTCCCTGCAATCGCGTTGTTTCCTTAGACAAGATACTTGGCCCCAGAGAGAATAGCCCTTTATAATCGCAGAGCTTCTTCGGTTTTCTTATGTCTGTTATCCTGCCCGAAACTAACCCAGAAAGTGGGAAAAGATCTATCCCTAATCAGCAGGAGAATAGACGCAAGAAGGGCATGATTGAGCTACTTAGGTCGGCTATTATCTGTCAAGTGCATGTGGGGTGGGGAGGTCAGGGTTACTCCACAATGGTTTTAGGAACGAATTGAATCCTGTCATAAAGGACTAAGATATCTTTTGCGGTTTTTGGTTGACGAAGAAGATTAAATATATCTCAAGAATATTCCAGGCAAATACAATAAGCTTTTAAGTATTAAGTATTTGTGCGCAATCGTGAAGTTATAATTTGAGCACTTCTAGTGCAAGTAGCTCAGACAAGAGATGACTTCGACCAAAATTTGACATGCACAAACTCGCCTTACCGTGCACACACACTTGACAAAAGCTTCAACTACTGACAAAGTTTTCGCAATTTTGTAACTTTCAAACTTTTCAACCAATTCAAGCGCCAACTGCCTTCGTACGGTTGATACTTGGACTACCCAGCACCCGAGGCAGTGAAGGAACCCAAACTTTGTTCCATCAACAAGAGGCATTTAATAGTTTGTCCAAATTTTGCGTTATAAAGGTAAGCAATCTTTTCCTTTCGTCCTTTCTACAAGAAAGAAATACAAATTTACTATTGTGTATTTTAGAGCTTTAAGCTTATCTTCTACTGAAAAACATGCTGTAAAAACGCGAAGTGAATAGATTTGTGTACCCGTGATGCAGTTGAGGTTATAGGGAGTTGGAGCATCAGTTCTTACAACCCTATGCATCGGTTTTTCTTATTGTACTGTGGTGTAATAGAATCCTTCAAAGTAGGCTGTTAGAAGATACTCTAAGAATGCGACTAAGAGTGAGAAATTGTACAAACTTTTCGTAGTAATGGATGAAACTCACAGATTTCATCCTATTCAGACGGGAGGTTTGGTTGGGGGGGGGGGGGGATTGCGGATTCTGCCTGCGTGGACTTTAAACGTTTTACTCCTTATTAACCGAGTGCGAGGGCCATAATGGGAGAATTAGCTAGAATTATGCCCAAGGTCTTTAATGTCTGGTACGGACCGAGCGAAGCGAGATCCGTACAAGGAAGACTGAGGGCGGTATTTTCCCAGTACGGTCCCGAGCTAGTGAGTGTTAATAAGACGTTAATTACTTGGCTTTTCTAACATTTTACTACTTGAAAGGTGAACTGAGGCGGTTTGGGATGAATGAAGCAGTTTACCGGAAAGCATTTAACATCAAGTCACCCAGCAGTTTCATTTCACACAAGAAAAAAATTGTATATCGCACAAGTAAGACCTAAGCTTTCGAATAAAATATCTCTTTTCATTTAGCTTCACATCATTCGAACTCTTTAAATCAAGTCTACTTTCACATTTTCTGATCCACGTAGCTTTTTGTTGTCTGTCTGTGGTTTTTGAAGAGTTTATAGAATTTACTAGGGCATCTCTACGCTCTTTGGTGGCCTTTCTCTTGCCCTTTGTCCTTGTACGGAAAGTAGGATTTGATGCGGCGTGTGTTCTGAATTATAACCTTGAGGTTGATACAATTTGTATACACAGGATTTCAAACGTTTAGCAACTTGATTGCTGTAAAGACCTAAGTAATTGTAACAGGATAATATCTTTCTTGGGAACTGTCACAACAGGGTCCTTTGGCTTGTTTTTATCCCTGTTCCGAACACATCGTTAATGTTGTACATGATAACGCCTTGAGGGTAACCAAAAAGACAGTTCCCACACAGCAATAAAGTCGCTAAACGTTTGAAATCCTGTGTATACAAATTCTTCTCTTGTATCAACCTCAAGGTTATATTTCAGAACACACGCCGCATTAAATCCTACTTTCCTTACAAGGATCGCCTGAACCGTTCTCAAATGTCTAAAATTATTTACAAAGCTGGTTGCTGGGATTGTGATGAATTTCTATAGGCAAGACAAAACGCAGACTTCATGACAGAAAAACTGAACATTTCAAGGCCCTCTCTAAAAGTGACCATACATCAGCGGCCATAGCTGATCATATGAAAACCACTGGTCACAACATTAAATGGGATCATTTTGACATTTTAGCGTCCGGCAAAACGGACTTTCATTGTAAAATAAAGGAGACTTTGCTGATTCAAGAACTACAACCATCTTTAAATGTTAACGTTAGCAGTGAGAAGCTGTTGCTTTTTTAGCTACAGCTTCTCAGGGCAGACAGTCCGAACTATTAAATTACTGTTAAGATCGTTTTTATTAATCTCGGTTCCAGACCCTTATTGTAAACTACCTTGTATATAAACAGTTTTCAAACACTGTAACGGTTACTTTTGAAAATGTATGTTGTCTAGCATACGAAACGTCAAGTTTATCAAAATGCGTTTATTTACAATGTTTATCACCTGGCGCTGTTTGTGTTTCATTCATTTTATTTTATTTTGTTTTTCTTTGGAGGCTTAGGGTACCTGCGGCAAAGTAGTACGCCTGCGATGGACTAGCATCCCACCCAGAGGGAAGTAGCAATCGATGCTTCATGCTACAAAAACCGGGTTAAGTTCCCGCCGTGTGGGTCCCCTGTAGCTTGTGCGCGACTTTACCCTACCCTTCCTTCAGTATGGCTTTACACAGTTAGCTTAGTATCCGAACCAAACACTTGGTTACTTAGCGTTTTAATGCGTGTGGCCTAGTGCCAACCGATTTCCTACGAGACAGGGAAACGGTATTCAAACTTCCATTTTCGTTTTCCGTTTCTCCACGCCCTCAGATTCGAACTTCCACTTTCGTTTTCCATTCATGGTCCTACGATATTGAAAAACAGAATTCGGGCTTCGTTTCCCACGAGTTTGGAAAACGGAAGTCCAATTTCCATTTCCGTTTTTCGTCTTTCGCCTTCGCAAGACATTGAAAAAGGGAATTCGAAGTTCCATTTTCGTTTTCCCGGTTATGCCGTTACTGACATTTCCGATATTCGCTTACAGGAAAACGTCGACACTTCCTGTCGCCACTCGCTGCCGCCTTGGAAAGGCCTGGGCGAATCTTAAAGGAGCTACGTCACGATGTTTCGAGATGTTTTATGGGGGGCCGTTGAAAATTGTCGTTAATTGGAAGGAAACCTTAAAATAATAGTTTTCCAGGGTAGACAAACGTCAAAGAGGAAAGCGTTAACCAAAAGGGAGCAAGGATGGTTAATGTTGGAGAAGATTAACACGGATTTCCAACTGCCAAACTTAAAAGTGTAGGCTAAATTTTTCAAGATGCACAAGCCGTGACGTAGCTCCTTTAAGTCCCTGAAAACCCTGGAACTTGTAGGAAGAGTGGAAAAGGCATTGGGCACTAGGACAAAATGACGAATTCTGGCGTGGACGAAGATGTGTCCTATTTTGTGCACGGGGGAGGGAACCAATCGCGTAGAAAGGAAGAAAAAAACGTCAGCAAATAAATGTGGAAAGGCTTACTGTACAGCTGACTCTGCATACGGAATTGTGGTTAAAAAGAAAAAAAAAAGAATAAAAAATCTTAGCTGCTATATGCATGGAAAACTCACTTTAAGGATTTTCCAGCTCGCTTACAAGCCGAAGTAAGCATTGTTATTAAAGCCTTCTGTTTTGAACTGACACGTATTGTTCACAGCCGTTACGACGACATCGGCAAGGAAATGAAATTATTATACGTGATGTCATTACAAATCACGGGATGAAATGGCTGTTTGGATCCCAATAAAACAGATAAAACCGAAATATTTCAGTGCAAAGGCCTTTCGTGATAGATTTGGAACACAGCCTACCTTTCGATATGGACTGATATGGACTCCGATGAGGACTGTTTGCCGTCACTTCTTGATACCAAGATAACTGCAACACCTTTTTACACTTCGCAAACTACAACTCCTTACTGGCTAACGGTTCTTCGAGAGGGTCTAAATAGTTATTATTTACCTCAATACGAAATCAGCGAACAAAGGCCTCTTCAAGGATATTTGCTAAGGCGGCCATTTAGAGACAGGAAGTGCCTACATTCTTCTGGCTGGCGAAAAACGAACCGAATCGAATTCCATTTTCCAAAGTCTTGGGAAAACGATAAACAACAATGGAAAATCCTTTTCCGTTTTTCAGTGTCGTAGGAAAACGAAACAAATAAGCTGAGGGGAATCGAAATTGGAATTCCGTTTTCCAAAATCGTGGGAAAACTAGATACAAAAATTAAATTTCGAATTCCGTTTTTCAACTTCCTAGGCCGGAAAATAAAAATGGAAGTTCGAATTCTGATAGAGGATGTAGCAAACGGAAAACAAAAATGGAAGTTTGAATTCCGTTTTCCCGTACAAGGATTAATATAGATAAAATCGATTAATATAGATAAAATCTTCGAGGGGGTCTAAATAGTTATTATGTACCTCAATACGAAATCGGCGAACAAAGACCTCTTCAAGGATATTTGCTAAGGCGGCCATGATGGGCCCAGTTTTCCACAGCAAACGAGTTGATACTGCCTTATCAGCAAATGATGAGGTCGGCTTTGCGAAACCAAATTGGTGAGCAGTGCCCAATTGAAAACTACCTTGCGTGATATAGGCCATCTGTATAAAGAATTGCAATATATTATATTATATAATGTTCAGTTGTGGTCCCAGCTGTTTCAGGACGGTGCCTCCTTTTTTAACTGCGCATACTTTACGGGATATTCGGGTTTCTTAAGGAATTTGCCCACTAATACGAAAATATCTTTACGCGGTTTATGACTATTTGGAAAGAGCAGATCTTGGCAAGGGCTACCAGAATCCAAAAAGAAAATTAGGGGTAACCTCGCATTATTCAGAGACAATTGAGGGGGGGGGGGGGGGGGGAATTTGGAAAGAAATTGCCATACATTCTTTGTATTTTAACGCTTTTTTTAAATTATGGTTGCTAAATCATCTCTGAAAATAATGCGAGGTTACCAACATTTAATTTTTCGTTTTGGATTCCAATAACCCTTGATAAGATGTACTTTTTCCTCATAGTCATAACCTTTGCAAAAATACCCACGAATTAGAAGGAACTCTCTTTTTAATCACTGCAAGTCATTTTGTACTTAAAGTTGTACAATTCAATTGCTGTAGTTTAATATATCGTTGTAGCATTTGTTTATTTTAATAGTCGAGCGTTTGTAACATGAGCCTTTGGCCGTTGGGATAATGGGCGACCACTCCTACATTTTAGACTTTAAATAATCTTAGATTCTGAATCCACAACCACGGGACATCCACTGTGCAAGATTTTGCTTAGGACGAGTCAGTCAATCATCTGAAGACAACGTTCCTTCGTCACTCAGTCGTGATAAATTACTTTTACTGAGAGACTCCTGGCGCTTTATGCGGTGCAATAATATGGCCTATTGCAACTAAACATGATTGAAGAGTCTAGACTTCTATAGACTTCATAGATTTCAGTGTAACTGCACTGGTAGACCACTGAGAATTCTCTTCAAGGGAAGGCCTGTTCCTTCATCCTAAAGCAGTAAACAATCGGATTCGGAAAAGAGTTTGCCAAATTGTGCTACCATCGGGATTTGCACCCAGAATGACAACAGATCCTCCTTAAAGATTGTAAAGGCAATGATGATACCATATGACAGGCAAGTTATGATTGACAAAGCGGTCACCATAAAAATAGTTTTGTGTTAACCTGCCGATCGTTGCTTGCTATTTCGTTTCATCCAGTTGCCTCAAAAGACGGACAGTTCTTTACATTTAATGTAACAATAGTCACAGGTTGCCCAGTAAAAATATATAGGAGACTGAATATTTTGCTGGGGGAAAGAGAACGGTAAACATCGCAGAATAGGTCGGTTGGAGGTGTTTGGGAGCGCTAACTTATTATCTCGAATGAATTTGGAGACTTCACCAGAAATGAAAATAGCCCTACCTGTTTTAGCACGTTCAAGAAAGACTCCCCCCCCCGCCTCCCCGCGCAAAAAAAAAGAAGAAAAAACAGGAAAAAGAAAGAAAGAGGCAAAATAGACACGCATTTTAGAGTAAAAGGTTTGCTCTAAAGATGTTGAAGTGTTAGTTCGCGCTTTTTCCATTCTGTATGTTGCGCACTTCTGTGGTCAGTGTCCTTCTAAAGTCCAAATTTGAGAGAAAATCATTCTTTCACTTTTCACAGTGAGTCGCTGACACAGCCTGTTAAGCAGACATGGAAAGACGTACGAGGAGGTTCCTCTGGATAATTATCTTACTTCTGATGTATTTTTTGTCTCATGTCGCTGGTTTCGGAGACTTCAGGTTACGTGACAATACAGTGACAGATGTTTAAATTAGGTCTAGACTTCATGAGACAATGAACACTTTAGCTAGTAGAATTGATTGACTTTTTCTGATTATCGCCTAGCAACAGCCAATGATATCTAATGTACTAGTATAAAATCAAGCGTCCTTTTCCATGTGTTTAGAGTAGCTCTTGCACAACTGTTGTAACGAGTGAATACGAAGTGAGCCAAGTGATTAAATACAAACGACTCTACTGTTTGTCTTAGTGTAGTTCGTTGACCTGAAAACCCTAGTGAACGGGGCAAAGTTCGCAACACTGGTACGTTATGGCAGTAAATAATCACCTCGTTCCGTATCTATACGAATTCATACGTGAGTGGCTTAAACATATGCTGGCTCTTTATAGAGCTATATCTACTGTTGTATCGCTCGCTCCCTGTCTTCTTGGTCTGTGTCATTAGTCATTTCTCTTTTTTCCCTATTTTTCCTACCTGTCGTATTCTTTTTTCTTCTCTGATCCGTCGTGTCCTTACCTTTTTTGTTCCATATGTCGATCGTTCGGTTTTGCTCTTTGCCCTATTTTTTGCTCTCTTTTGTATATCTTCCCTTCCTGTCATACCATTTTCCTCTCTGCTTTGTCTTAACCCTTTTTTTGTTGTGTTGGTTTTTGCTCCCCGCGGAACTTCATTTTATTTTCTCTCAGTCGAAATTTTTTCTCCTCCCTATCGTACGCTATTCTTCTCTACCGCACTTGTTTGCTCTTTGTTGAACTTTTTTTTGCTTATGTTGTATGTTTTGGTCTCTGCGGTCCATTTTTGTCTGTCCTTTTTTTTTGCGAATTTATATTGCTTGTGTCGTACTTTTTGGTCTCAGTCGTGCTTTTTACCTCTATGTGGTACTTTCCTATTGTTCTCTGTCCTACCTTTTTTGCTCCTCCTTGTCGTATCTTTTTCCCCTCTTTCGTACTTTTTTCATTGCCCTCTGTCACAACTTTTTCGTCCCTGCTTCGTCCCCAGGCGCCGTCATAGCGCGAAAAATAGGGAGAACGGGACGACGTAGGAATGATGCAAAACCCGAAGGCTGCAATGCATCCTTCCCACAATCACACCTGCAGCGCCTTAAAACAAGGAGGGACGCCTGGGGAGGAGGCAGTTTTCGTTCTATGTCGTACTTCATAGTTTTGCTTGTGTTGGAACTTTCTTTGCTTTTGTGGTGCTTTTTTTTGTTCTATTTCGTACTTTTTGGGCCCCTTCGTTCTTTTTAACCCCACCGGACTTTGTCCTCCATGTTAAAATTTTGGTCCAAGAGCTCTGTCTTTGAAATTTTAATTTTGACCATTTATTTGATAGCTCTTTCGCATTTCTTTATGGTGGTACTGAGTGTTGTTACTGAATTAAAAACTGGAAGAATTATTTTTTGGTTTGCGCTTAGCTATTCATGAGACTGAAGAAGTAAACTAATTAGAAATTTTGACTGCTTTCAGGAAGGATATGCTATCACTGTGACTCTCGTAACGGAAATTGTCCGGAAGACTCAGTTAATGGCACGAGAAAGACAGCTTGTGCAGAAGGAAATGACTTCTGCGAGGTGGTCAAAGATGGAAAACATGTCGGTGAGCCGCGGTTCATTCGAGACTGTTAATGAGTGCGACAAAGAATACATAAACTGGAAAAAGGGTGATGAAGAATACTGCCGTACATGTTGCGCTGAAGATGGTTGTAACGTCGGTCGTTGTGGCGCGCCCGCGTTTCGGCTGACACGGCTTCTTTCGGTTTTGAGTGCAATCAACACTTCAAGTATGCTTGCTTTTGCTTAGAGTTTTCAGTGATTCAGTAACTTGGACAGGAGACAGTCTGTACTACTTTTGCGAAGGCGAAAGACGAAAAACGGAAATGGAAATTGGACTTCCGTTTTCCAAACTCGTGGGAAACGAAGCCCGAATTCTGTTTTTCAATATCGTAGGACCATGAATGGAAAACGAAAGTGGAAGTTCGAATCTGAGGGCGTGGAAAAACGGAAAACGAAAATGGAAGTTTGAATACCGTTTCCCTGCCTCGTAGAAATCGGTTGGCACTAGGGTACACGCAGAAAATTTTAGGAAACAAAATCCTATCCGCCAAATTTCCGAGCTGCTGATGGCTCTCCGAAAATACTAGCTGTCCTTAATTAGCATTCTAAACGACATATTTGTCCCTCCGAAAACAATAGGAACTAACAACAACAACACACTTTATTTGCATTCCCAATTACAAATGGTATTGCAAAAGTATAGGAAAATAATGATAATAATAATACGAATTACATCTAAAGATATGTAAGGGTAAGTAATAGGATCAACTAATTGACGATTGTTGCGATTGTCGATTCATTTCTTAGTGCAAAAGCTTCATAAATGAGGAACTTAGGCCATGAAAAAAAATTCGCAGCATGTATTCATTAAAAGCGTTATTTGACGCGAATCATTTCTGTCAGCAATATATATTAATGTAAAGAATTATATCAACACGTGCGGTCGGCATGTGTCCGTGCGGTTATTTAACAGCGTGATATACATTAAGATTATGAGAAAAGCGATCACGTCGTAAAGCAAAAATTATTACAGGAAAGAACGAGCGCAGTCAGCGAAAGTGAGGGAATTCTAAGGTTAGTAAGTCTGATTTTCGGTTAACCTTCTTCTGGCTCTGTCGAATGCCAACAAAAGAAAGGGTTTAAGTTGCACGATTTGTCACCATACGCCAGGAAACGAGACCCAAAACAGAACCAGAGAATTGTTCAGTCTTGTCACGCCGTTTGTAATGATGTTCGTCGTTTCAGTTTTATGACATATTTTCTTTGCTAGACCGCCACCACAGTCCCTTGTAGCAATCAAAACCGGGTGATTTTAGTAGATTTTCCTGGGCAGGCTGTCAAAACAGAATCATAATTTTGTGTGAGAATTATCTGGCGGGAATTTATTATTTATTTACGTAAGCCTGCAAATTCTCCTCGATGCCTCTTAGAAAGCTGCACATATTAATTTGCTTTACTAAGTTGCGTTGATTTGTATGTAGGTCAAGCAAAGAACCCGACATCGATCAGTTTTTAGACCAAGGCTATTGATTTTTACGTGAAGAAATGTATGTTAGAGGACGCGTGGGACGTGGCGCTTTCATGACTCCGATTATAATTTATTCGAGCTACACTGGTATCATGTATTAACATTCTCCAGCTTTACTGAGTTTTCCTTTTGATATTTTACTTACTGTATTTCAAGTATAGAAGGTTTTCAACCTAATTATTGTAGCGACATCTTGGGTAATACCAGGTTTTCTTCAAAACATGATAATGCATTTGTGTTTTGCGTGTAACACAATGCTGGCGGGAAATATGAGGTTTTGAAAATCGTTGCGTCTTAACGACGTGACTGATCTACGATGCTATGGAATCGAGACAAAAAGAGACAAGAGGCCTTTGGTAAGTAGCAATCATAATTACGATTTTGTACATACCTTGAGACGAAATATTAGCATCGCGCTCTTTATTCTGGTTTCCTTAGATAATATGCTGTACCTGGAAACTTGATCGCTATCATTGCGCTTTAGCTTATTCAGTTTTCCTTGGGTATAATATACCTGGAAGCGTTAAGTTTAACATCGCGCTTAATCTTATTCTGTCTTCCTTGGGTAGCATATACCTGGAAGAGGAATGTCTAACATCGCGCTTTAGCTTATTCTGTCTTCCTTGGGTAGCAGATACCTGGAAGCGGAATGCTTAACATCGCGCTTTTAATAGCTTATTCTGTCTTCCTTGGGTAGCAGATACCTGGAAGTGGAATGTCTAAAGTCAAGCTTTAGCTTTATTCTGTCTTCCTTGGGTAGCAGATACCTGGAAGCGGAATGTCTAACATTGCGCTTTAGCTTATTCTGTCTTCCTTGGGTAGCAGATACCTGGAAGCGGAATGTCTAACATCGCGCTTTAGCTCATTCTGTCTTCCTTGGGTAGCAGATACCTGGAAGCGGAATGCTTAACATCGCGCTTTTAATAGCTTATTCTGTCTTCCTTGGGTAGCAGATACCTGGAAGTGGAATGTCTAACGTCGCGCTTTAGCTTTATTCTGTCTTCCTTGGGTAGCAGATACCTGGAAGCAGAATGTCTAACATTGCGCTTTAGCTTATTCTGTCTTCCTTGGGTAGCAGATACCTGGAAGCGGAATGTCTAACGTTGAGCTTTAACTTATTCTGTCTTCCCTGGGTAGCAGATACCTGGAAGCGGGATGTATAACATCGCGCTTTGGCTTATTCTGTCGTTGCAGCAATCAAAAAAGCGATCGAGCGATAATAACTGGCTTAAATAGGCGATGTATTGTGTCATCTCGCCTAAGCCTTAGCTTGTAGTGTTTGGTGCTGGAGCAAGGCCAATAATACCCCGAAAAATTAAAATAAATGTTTTTCGACATCATGGCTCTGTCGTAATCATTATTACCAGCTTAGCCTATTAAATTAGTAAGCGTAGGATGCGATATTGTTCGCGCTCGTTTTTGCCTTCTCGAGGAGAAATACCGCCAGCTACGCAGGCTACTAAACAAAGTGACTGAGAAGCCAAATTATTTTTATTCTCAATGAATTGTAATAAACATCACTCAGCATTGTCATCTTTTATAGCACACAACTAATTGAAATAACACCTCATCCCATCTTCATGAAGCTACAAGGTGTCAAACCATGGCATAAAGTTACTTATGCAAATTAGCTGAGGGCACATTCAATGTGCCCTCAGCTAATTTGCATAATAGGTTTTGGGCGGCTGAAAGCTCGTCATGACCTAATTTTTTACAGAGAAAGGCATCTATATTATTAAAGAGAAATATAATTTTTTGATTGGCATCTAAAGAACTAAAATCATAATAATTTCTAACAATGTAGTCTATTAGAGATTTTCTAATTGTATTATATCTACTACAATTAAGTACAAAATGTTCTTCGTTTTCAACTTCATTTGAGTTGCAGTTTTGACAGATTCTCAGATGCTCAGGAAGTTTAGGATAAGAATGTCTACCAGTTTCAATTCGTAGGTTATGGTTGCCTACTCTAAGTTTTGCTACTGCCCGACGATGTTTAAGATTTGTAATTAGTTCTAGTGAGTTAGAGGGAGTAATATCTGTTTTAAAAGTAGAGTAAAATTTCAGTTTTTTGTTACATCTAATCAATTCATGTTGATGCTTTTCTAAATCAGTTTTAAAGTTTTCGATTATTTTGGATTGACACTTTTTAGTTTTTAATCTATCTCCATTTGTATCAATCATAGTTTGAAGATCAGTAGAGAAATCGGTACCATATTGTTTAAGTATATCATAGATGGAGAGCATAAAGCATTTTTTTTCCAGAGTCTGCCAGTTGAGTTGAAATTTGAAGGCATTGTCTGGCAACGCTTGAATTCGGGAGGTTTAGTAAGTGAAGCCAAAACTTGAGTGTATTAGAGAAAATAGTTAGTTTGAGAGGGAGTCTTCCGGTTTCATTTCTTGCTGCGACATTCGATGCTCTTCTATTAAGGCAAAGATAAGATTTGTAAAATTGCGAGTGAAAGCGTTCGATAGGATCTTTCTCCCATTTGTTAAGATTGAGGCTATCATATGCCCCCCATATTTCTGAACCATCGCAATAGCCCTTTTCACAGTTAACTTTTCTCATTTGCATTACAATGTAATTGGACATGGATGTGAGGCAATTTCGGGCAATTTTGCGGTTTCTGCCCGAAATTGCCTCACATCCACGTTCAAATGCATTGTAATGTAAATCAGAAAAGTAAACTGTGAAAAGGGCTATTAAATCCCAAAATTTCAGGTGATTTTAGGCCTTCCGAACAGATATTTCGCCAAACGAACCGTTGGGTGCCCCTGTGCTGTGACAGTTCCCAAGAAAGATATTATCCTGTTACAATTACTTAGGTCTTCACAGCAATCAAGTCGCTAAACGTTTGAAATCCTGTGTATACAAATTCTACTCTTGTATCAACCTCAAGGTTATAATTCACAACACGCGCCGCATCAAATCCTACTTTCCTTACAAGGATCACCTGAATCGCTCTTAACCCTTTGAAGCCCAAATTACTGTTGCTAATTTTGGGCAATTTTAAGTCATGAATGGAAAAAAATCAGTAGGAAAGGTTTATTGCAGCTATCTAAGTGAAACTTGCACACCTCCTTGTCAAGACATGGGGTTACATTTTCACAGGCTATTCGAAACAAATGACACTAATTGACACCTGTCATATCAAGTTAAACATTAACAACAAGGATACGTAACAAACAAACTTAAACAATTTTAGTTCTGTAGCTACTTTCCCTTACTGAAAGGAAAATCTGAAGTTGCATCTGCCGTACGATATATCGTAAACTGGGCGTTAAAGGGTTAAATGTCTAAAATTCAGGGGCACCCAACGCGAAAATTTTAGCTAAATACTTGTAATTTCATTTTCTGCTTCCTTAGATTGTTTCAGAGCTTCATAAAGGCGTATTTGTGTAAGCTAATACAGATTGATCTGTTCGGCCTTTCTAGCTAAACATTTAGGCCACAGAAAATTTTAGGAAAAAGAATCCTATCCGCCGAATTTCTGAGCAGCTGATGGCTCCCCGAAAATGCTAGCTGACCTTATTTTGCACTCTAAAGGACATATTTTTCCCTCAGAAAGCAATAGGAACTAATAAGTCCTCTTGTTTACGAAAGTCCGACGTGATGTTTCGCCAAAGAAATCTTTAGCTTTCACTGCAATTAAATCCGAATATCTCAGGTGATTTTAGGCCTTCCGAACAGATATTCCCCGAAACGAACCGTTGGGTGCCCCTGAAAATTATCTACAAAGCTGGTTGCTGGGATTGCGATGAATTCTATATAGGCAAGACAAAACGTAGACTTCATGACAGAAAAACTGAACATTTCAAGACCCTCTCTAAAAGTGACCATACATTAGCCATAGCTGATCATATTAAAACCACTGGTCACAACATTAAATGGGATCATTTTGACATTTTAGCGTCCGGCAAAACGGACTTTCATTGTAAAATAAAGGAGACTTTGCTGATTTAAGAACTACAACCATCTTTAAATGTTAACGTTAGCATTGAGAAGCTGTTGCTTTTAATTTTTAGCTACAGCTTCTCGCGATCAGGACAGACAGTCCGAACTATTAAATTACTGTTAAGATCGTTTTTCTAAGAAAGAAAGAAAGAAAGAAAGAAAGAAAGAAAGAAAGAAAGAAAGAAAGAAAGAAAGAAAGAAAGAAAGAAAGAATCCGGCAAGCGCAAATGTGTATCCTTTCATAAGTTGGTGAAGTATGATCGTCCGGCTGAGTGTAGTCCTGAGAAGGACTATTTGTGGTGACATTGACTGACGTTTCGGCAACCTGACGGGAAGTCAGTAAGTTATTTTACTATATTGCTAGAGCTTGCAAATATATAACGAGTGATGTGATTGGCCAATACTCGGGGCAGATTTTTATCGTTATGCCCACGGGCATTATGAGCGATGCTCATGATGCCCGGTTGGTAAAGTGCGGGAAACGGCGTGGAAGGGAATTAACATGAGGGTCGAAGAACATTCGGAGCGTGAATTTTATTATCCCGAAGAAACAGACGAAAGAAACAACCAAAATCCAAACAAAGACCTCAGTACCAATGGCGAAGACTCATAACTTAACAGCAGCCGAGAAAAAGAGTCTTATTAACATTGATTCACTGGAACACTTTTAGATTTAACGTTAAAGAGAACGTATGAACCGACGGAATAGCTTGCGTTACAAATTCACCGTTGGCAAGTAAATGCTAATATATTCAAAGTAATGCGTAATTCATTGCTTCGTGATTTTTATCCGGTTCGTTCTTTGTTCTTTGTTCCTGTAGATTACAACGAAAAGTAAAAATCACGGAGGAATGTATTGCACATTACTTTGAATATATTAGCATTTACTTGCCAACTGTGAATATGTAACGCAAGCTTTTCCGTCGGTTCATACGTTCTCTTTAACGTTAAATCTAAAAGTGTTCCAGTGAATCAATGTTAATAAGACTCTATATTAAAACTGGTCACATCTTCAAGCACGCGTATTTAATGTTTTAAAAAAATCTATTGAGCCGTTCTTAAGATTTTCGCAAAAGCGCTCAAATTCAAAAATTACCACAAAATTATTACGCGAATGATCTTAGAAAAACAATTCGTTCTCAAGATCGCGAACACCACTTTCGACAAAACTTTCTAGGCGTAAAATAGTAGGTAAAAGACACATTTTAACAGTATTTTCTAGCCATTTCATCAAAGCATTGATTATTTTTCGGTACATTTGCTATTACTATGCAAAAAATAAGGTTGAAAATGTTTTTGCGATTTACTTCAAAACAAACATACGGAATTTTTTTGTTCTTGTATATTTTGTTTGCCATACACCATACTTTAAGATGTTGGTATTTGCTTTTCAAAGTGAAATCTGGATCGCACAAAATTTGAATTTTACTGTTTTCAAGGATTTTTGTTTATCGTTGTCATGGAAATATCGATTTTCACAAACTGTAAACCACACTAAAGTTCAACCCAAAACCAACATGTATTACAAATTTCACGATGATCTGAGAAGGAGAAGACTGCCTAAGACCCGATTAAAAAAGTTAGGTATGGTCCCAAAAAAACTGTATCGAAGCACCTTAAAAACGACATTTTTTTATTGTGCTTATGTGCTTATGCTTACGTTGGCGTTCCTTATCACTTGACACAAGACTCTTATGCTTACATCGCCAGATTTAAGCGACTTAAACCAGACTTAAGCGACGACGACGTTCACATTAAAATTGATATCACTGAGACTTAGTGGTTGAACGCAAGGATAACATATCAAAGTACGTACAATCTTAGCTTGCACCACTGGAAAAGTTGAAAATTTACAAAACATGTAATTTTCATGTAAATTTGGATTTACAGGATTTGTAAATTGCAATTTACATTTTAAGGTTTTGTAAAATAAAATTTACATGAAATTTACACGTTTCAATAGATTATGTAAACGTGGTGTAAATGAAAATTTACAGGGTCACTTTCTGGTTTTATAATTCGAAAAACATGTAAAAAACGTGTAAATTCCTTTTGGCAAATTTACAGTATCTGTAGTGTAAAAAAATATGTAAATTGTTTGAACACATCATGTAAATAACATGTAAATGGTCATAACAGAAAACTGTGGTGTTAGAACTCTGTAAATTGAATTTACGAGAACCTGGTTTCTTTCCATGGACAATGTAAATGTCCTGTAAATGGTACTTTACATGGTCATGTTCTAATGCAGATTTGAGGATAATGTAAATAACATGTAAATTTATGGTTACTAGAAAAGGGGGCGATTGAACCGCATATCGTTTCCATGTATCATGTAAATGAGCTGTAAATAGTGATTTTCAACATGTAAATGGTTTTACCAGATACAGTAAGGTTGCTGTTGATGCTTGAACATTAAAGGGGCATAGTCACGAGGATTTCGCAGATTTCTGGTCAAAACTGTGCTAAAATTAGCGGCAGCTAACTTTTTCCATGCCCAATTGTGTTTGAACATTTAAAGCCGGAACATATTACCTTAATTTCATTAAGAGAAAACAAACCATGACCATTAAATATCGATTTAATGTCAACACGCTGAAAGAATTGTAAAAGTTTTGCCTAATTTTTTCAAATTGCAATCCATTTCCATCCGTGCCATCCGTAGCAACAGACGACAGAAAATAGTTTCAGTGAAGTAATATAGCCTGTGGTAACAAAACTAGACCATTATTTGTGGGCGTTCATTGATGTGAGGACATCTTTTTGATTTTTAAAGTAAACTAAAATAGCGTGACCATGCCCCTTTAAATTTACATGAAACGTTTTTACAGAATTGTTATCTGACAGAGTAATGGGCTCCTGTATCTGATAAGAAATTAAGGTGATTTATTTGTGAAAACAAAATGGCATATACGGGGCTTTGACGTAAAATGGCATATACGGGGCCAAGTAAAATGTCTGTAAAATGGCAAGTACGAGGCTCTGTTAAATGTCTGTGGTCTTCCATAGCTCAAAAGGAGGTCGTTCCCAGGGAACGTGAGGTATATTTAATCTAGTAAATCAGTTATCGTTCGAGTACTGACGTAGGCAAGGATCGTGCTTCGGTTGAACAGAGAGAATAGAATTCCGGTTTATCAAAGAACAGTGTTCTGGAGCCTTAGGGTGGTTAGCTTTCATTAATTGTTATGGTAACACTGTATTTATATTCTTAAAATTTTATTCCTGGCAATTAACGATCGTTGTGTGCCATTCTGTTCCGGTTTTTTTCTTCTTCTTTTCTTTCTTTCTTCCTTCTTGAATTTTTCTCAATGTAAGTTAAGTCAAGAAAATGACCTCCTTTGGACCTATGGAATCTAGACTCTACCAGTGTCTGTAAAACGGCATATACCGGACTCTTTAAAATGTCTGTAATAGGGCATAAACGGGGCTCTGTAAAATGTCTGTAAAATTAAGGAAATGGGACATCATAAAATCTCTGTAAATTGACGTAAACGGGGCACCACAAAAACTCTGTAAATTGACGCAAACGGGGCATCATAAAATCTCAGGCTCCTGCTGTAAATCATGACGTCGCAAACAGGGCATCATAATTTATAGGTGTTACAAATTTGCGTTAGATTGTCAATTTAGAAACGTTTCAAACAGAGTACTGGCGTTAATTATATTCATCTGAAAATACCCCCGTTTAATTTTATTGGCGAACGATTCGCGCAAGGTGCCCCATATTTGATGTACCAACCGGGCTCGTTGCTCCTTGTCAGTGGTATTTTCTCAACTTAACGGATAAGAAAAAAATAAAAAACGCAGTTGCAATTTGAAAGAAAATTTGTTGTAGATTTAGAGTACTGATATTATTAGAGCTAACGAAAATGAATCGAAAAGCGGTTCGCATTTTCATTTATTTGCCGGTTCTGGCCCAATCTCGTACCAGGGTGGGTTTGGCCGAGTGACCTTGGGTACGAATTGATCATGCGCAAAGTGGTTCCCTTCCCGACGTGCTGTTTGTATTTTTGGCGCCGATCGTTGAATTCATCGTTTGAGGTCTAAAATTTCTTTCGCTTTGGAGAGATGGCTTGTGAACTATTCCTTCTCCTTGCTTCACGGTCTCTGAATAGCTGCAAACAATCTTCTTACAGCGGATTAACGATCAGTGGGAATGTTTTTCTGCCATTTAACAAGCTGGATCGAGTCAACTTTTGGCCGCCATAATCATGCATGGTTCTTGTTGTAATTGCCAAGGTAAGCTAAGTTTTAGACTGTAAAACGTGAGCTAAGGCTCTTGTATATCCAAATATTCGTGCCTTGTTTGATGTTTGCCACGTTTAAGCGAATTGCCCCGCACTTTAAATGTTCTTGATGACACTTTCTTTGGGACTTCAAAAGTACATGATGTAAGCTCAACAGTAATTGTGGCCCATTGCTGAGCTCCCACACCTTTTAAAATCAAGACTGGAATAAGCTTATATTTTCTTTGTTTTAAATTATCATGTTTACACATTTTATTTCATAGTTTGAGATCTTTATGCTTGCCCGACGTGACCAATCGAACCAAATTGAACATTCGATTAATCAAATTCAATCGAACCCAGTCGAACTCAGTCATATGATTGGGTTCGGTAATCGAATTCAGTCGGGCTCTCACAAAAAAAATGGAGCAATCAAACATTGATTAGGTTCGATTGTGTTCGATAAGGTTTGATTCAGTTCGACGGGAAGGCAATCACAAAACTGTTAACATGGTTTGTGTGGGATGACATTCCATTGAAAATAGAGGTAGCAGAGCCAAATCTGGGGAGATGCAAGTTTTTCTTGGCAGCTTACAATGCCAACTCTTTCCACATCATCGGCTTGGTTCATTGAATTTTGCGTGGGTTATTGTAAAGATTACATATGCTGATAAGAAATAAATGAATCATATATGAAAATTTAAAATAGGTGGGGTGAATTGAAATTTATATAATCTTCTGTTGTCTGATGAACTTAATTTGTAAGTTGTTCTCACATTGTGAACCATACTGTTCAAATAACTTTATATATATTTTGAATGAATTTTTTTTGTTCGATTCGTTCGATTGGGTTTGAAAATCGAACACAATCAAACTTTCACACAATTTCTTTAGTTCGATTGTGTTCGATTTCTGAACCAATCAAACCTAGTCATTCGATTTAGTTTGACTGGGTTTGATTGAGTTCCATTACTGAAAAGTTCGATTGGTCACATCGGGTACTTGGTACAGTTTGCTAGTGATGGCTTTGTTGTTAGATCTTCAAGCTGCTGTACTATTTGCAAGTGACCACATTGACTCTGATTGAATGGGTTTTATCATGTTTATACATTTAATTACATAATGTGAGATCTTTATGCTTGGTACGGTTTGCTAGTGATAGTTTTTTGTCAGATAGTCAAGCTGCTGTACCATTGTGAGTGACCACATCACCTTATATTCCATCTGTTTCTGTCAGACAGACAGGTAACATCTATTAGTGTGATCAGTGTTTACCCAGGGCTGTCATTAAGGGCCGTAAACTGTAACACCTGTTATGGCTGAGTATTCATGACGGGACCTCAATGTTATGGGTGAACTCGGTTTCTTGTCCTTACAATTTACTTACAAGTTTGTTGTGGGTGTGAAGTTCAAGGTAAGAGGTGACTCAAAGCTTAATGACAGCCCTGTATACCGAATCATTGGTTACTCAAACCTGGTCATGCATTCCTGTCAATAACAAACTAATGAATGGCTTCTGTCACCCAGCCGGAGTAGGAATTTGACAGGTTTACAATATGCATAATCTGCCTGTAACAGTCAGTTACATTTCTTTATTTTTACATCTCTTTATTTTTATTCTCTTTTCACTTTGCTGCCCATTTTTTTTTTCAATGCATAAATGTTGAGAGAACTCAAACACCAGGCCTGGTATTTACGTATTCTTAAGGACTGTGCCTCCTTTTGTTACTGCCCATACGTTCTGCGCATCTTGGTACATGTATATTCAGATTTCTTAAGGAAATTTCCCACTAATACAACAATATTTTTGCACGGCTTATGACTATGTGGAAAAAGCAGATCTTAGCAACTCTGGGCTATCAGAATCCAAAAAGAAAATTGGGGGTAACCATTCATTTTTCAGAGATAATAGAGCTTAAGTTTGGAAAGAAATTGCCATACATTCTTTGTATTTCAATGCTTTTTTAGAATTATGGTTGCTTAGTTATCTCTGAAAAATGCACAGTTACCCACATTTTTCTGTCTGGATTCCAATAGCCCTTGCTAAGATCTACTTTTTCCCCATAGTCATAACCTTTGCAAAAGTACATCTGTATTAGGAGGCACCGTCCTTAAAAGGTTGTGCAACGATGCAAATCGAAGTCAGTCAAACTCTCACCCTGTCCTGAGGCTGGAAGTCACACATTAACTATTATGGAATATCAGATCAAGTTTCACTTTGAATTGTTTATTTCAAGAGCCACTTATTGCATTTGTTTGTAACTGACAGGAACACATGACTGGGTTAGTTTGAGAACAAAATAAGGCCTTTGTGCATGATAAATTTATGCCTTAGCAGTGACTAACCTTGAAATCACTGTTTTTATTGCACAATGAAATGAAGGCAAATAGTGTACACCAGGCTTTTATTGATGGCTTAAAATTTGGTTGCTGACATATAATATGAACATGAATATATGAAATTCATATATTTGAACTGCAGATAAAGATAGAATTATATGTAGATCATCGCAGTGAAGTTGTTCCAACCTAAGCGGTTGAAAAGAAGAAACCTGAAAAATTCAGGCTTGAACAGGAATCAAACCCATGACCTCTGCGATACCGGTGCAGCGTGCTAACCAACTGAGCTATCAAGCCAACTGGGAGCTGGTCAATTGAGAGTTCGTATTATCCCGTCGATGGAGAATAAATGAACATGAATATATGAAATTCATATATTTGAACTGCGGATAAAGATAGAATTATATGTAGATCATCGTAGTGAAGGTGTTCCAACCTAAGCGGTTGAAAAGAAGAAACCTGAAAACAAATTCAGGCTTGAACAGGAATCGAACCCTAACCAACGCGCCCTAACCAACTGAGCTGCACCGGTATCTGCAGTTCAAATATATGAATTTCATATATTCATGTTCATTTATTCTCCATCTACGGGATAATACGAACTTTCAATTGACCAGCTCCCAGTTGGCTTGATAGCTCAGTTGGTTAGGGCGCTGCACCGGTATCGCAGAGTTCATGGGTTTGATTCCCGTTCAAGCCTGAATTTTTCAGGTTTCTTCTTTTCAACCGCTTAGGTTGGAACACCTTCACTGCGATGATCTACATATAATTCTATCTTTATCTGCAGTTCAAATATATGAATTTCATATATTCATGTTCATATTATATGTCAGCAACCAAATTTTAAGCCATCAATAAAAGCCTGGTGTACACTATTTGCCTTGATTTCATTGTGCAATAAAAACAGTGATTTCAAGGTTAGTCACTGCTAAGGCATAAATTTATCATGCACAAAGGCCTTATTTTGTTCTCAATCTAACCCAGTCATGTGTTCCTGTCAGTTACAAACAAATGAATTCATTAATGAATATTTTTTTGCAATAAGTGGCTCTTGAAATAAACAATTCAAAGTGAAACTTGATCTGATATTCCATAATAGTTAATGTGTGACTTCCAGCCTCAGGACAGGGTGAGAGTTTGACTGACTTCGATTTGCATCGTTGCACAACCTTTTAAGGACAGTGCCTCCTAATACAGATGTACTTTTGCAAAGGTTATGACTATGAAGAAAAAGTAGATCTTAGCAAGGGCTATTGGAATCCAGACAAAAAGGGGGGAACTGTGCATTTTTCAGAGATAACTAAGCAACCATAATTCTAAAAAAGCATTAAAATACAAAGAATGTATGGCAATTTCTTTCCAAACTTAAGCTCTATTATCTCTGAGAAATGAATGGTTACTCCCAATTTTCTTTTTGGATTCTGATAGCCCAGAGTTGCTAAGATCTGCTTTTTCCACATAGTCATAAGCCGTGCAAAAATATTGTTGTATTAGTGGGCAATTTCCTTAAGAAATCTGAATATACATGTACCAAGATGCGCAGAATGTATGGGCAGTAACAAAAGGAGGCACCGCCCTTAAAAATATGTAAATGCCAGGCCTGGTGTTTGAGTTCTCTCAACATTTATGCATTGAAAAAAAATGGGCAGCGAAGAGAAAAGAGAATAAAAATAAAGAGATGTAAAAATAAAGAAATGTAACTGACTGTTACAGGCAGATTATGCAAATTGTAAACCTGTCAAATTCCTACTCCGGCTGGGTGACAGAAGCCATTCATTAGTTTGTTATTGACAGGAATGCATGACCAGGTTTGAGTAACCAATGATTCGGTATACAGGGCTGTCATTAAGCTTTGAGTCACCTCTTACCTTGAACTTCACACCCACAACAAACTTGTAAGTAAATTGTAAGGACAAGAAACCGAGTTCACCCATAACATTGAGGTCCCATCATGAATACTCAGCCATAACAGGTGTTACAGTTTATGGCCCTTAATGACAGCCCTGGGTATACACTGATCACACTAATAGATGTTACCTGTCTGTCTGACAGAAACAGATGAGCTGCACCGGTATTGCAGAGGTCATGGGTTCGATTCCCATTCAAGCCTGAATTTTTTCAGATTTCTTCTTTTCGACCGCTTAGGTTGGAATACCTTCACTGCGATGATCTACATATAATTCTATCTTTATCCGTTCAAGCCTGAATTTTTTTTCAGGTTTCTTCTTTGCAACCGCTTAGGTTGGAACACCTTCACTGCGATGATCTACATATAATTCTGACATATAATATGTTAGCCACATCTCTGTTACATGAATGCTGTGTTTGAAAAATGAGCAATATAAGGCCGATTTGCTTAAAAATGCACAGAGGACCCTTATTCCACAAAAAATATCAACTTAAGCAGCTGATAAAACAACCTGAAGAAAATTTCTCGCCTGAAGTTTTTTCAGGTTCTTTTATCAGCTGCATAAGTTGATAGCATTAACTGTGATGGTCATTATCATTTCATAGTTTAGCACCACTTGCCTTTTTGACAAGTTTTAGTGAAGATACTTTCTTATCATTGCTTTGGCTCAAAGAGTAAAATAGTCTATCAGCTCTTTTTATGTACATGCATGTAAACATTTCATTCAAGGGGAATCCTTCAAATTACCTTTTAGGTGATTTCTGATTATAAAAAGGAAATGCGGGATGCCATAAAAGCTGATTCCCTGAAGTTGTTGCAAACAGGGCTTGTAAGTATTCATGTATTAATTTATTACTCGTTAATATATGTAACAGTACGTTTTCTGAAAATTAGTTTTAGGATTACTTGAAAAAAAGTTTTAACCATTGCCTTAAAAGCTCAATGGCAGCCTTTTAGTGTGTTGGATGCATGTCACAACACCATTTCTCTGCAGACAATTCATCACAGTCAAACTACTCAGCAAGTGACCATTTGCCTGACACTAGTAATAAACCAATCAACAGTTATTTGAAATTATGGTACTGGATATCATTGGAATATTACAATAGGCTATGCAAAATTGAAATTTTGATCCCGTTAATAAAATCTATCTGTTATTAGTGAAAGTCATTCCTAAATAAATATACGAATGTGCTGAATATCTTGAATGTAATTCAGTTTGGTGTGTACTAATTAATAACCATGTAGTGAATTCAGTGTGCAAGAAAATGCAGGTTTTGACAGGGTGTCTGTATTAAGCGGGTACTATGTTTATTAATTAGTCTAGTGTCTGTGCTTATGGTTACTGTTAATCACATTTCTCTTCCAGGTTCAAAGAGACCAAGAAATTATGATTGCCCTCCACTTTTCTAAAGAGAGACAGGTTTCCTCTGTCACATTAAAAAGACTGAAACCATTGTGCAAGGATCACTGCATTCCTTGCATGCCAGGGACACCTAAACAAGACCTACTGAGTTCCCTAGGACAGGTTCTGTTTGAGAAATGTAGTAAAATGTAAAAACAATGAAGAACTTACCACCTATGATAACCTCGTAACTATTGATTTACCTACCGGTACTAATTTGTCATGTGCAATTGAACTTTGCTTACACGTAACAAATATTATAAAAACCAGGGTTCAAATAAGATACAATTTAACAGCATTCATAAGTCGACCTTACACAATATACACATACATTTCTGTTGATGAGACTGATTCTTCTCCGATGGGTGTACTACTTTGGGTGCATAAACCATCACCGAATACCACTCCACAATGTACTGAGTACCAAATTCTAAAGTTGCAAATGCTAAAACGAATGCTGTGTCTGTGAGCCCCAAGTTGTAAGCACTGGTCCACTTAACCAGGAAAATATGGTACAAGACAACAATTCGATCAAATCTAGTTCAATGAATTTTTCTTTTGTTTTGTGAAAGTTGATGCTGTAGAATATGATGTTGGCATCTACATAACAAATCTTAGAAATATGCCAGAGTCAAATACATGTATCTTGACACTTGAAGACGGATTCAGCTCAGCATTCGAGCAATAAATGCAAGAATTATTTACTAATACTCATAGCAAGGTAACATTTTGGAGTAATATATCAAACACGAGAAAGAGTGTTTCATCAGGATATCCAAACCCCGAGAAGTGGGTTGAAAAAACGAGGCGCAGCCGAGTTTTTTTGACCGACTTCGAGGTGTTTGGATACCTGATGAAACGCTCTTTCGAGTTATTGATATGGCTTCTCAAACCATTCATAATTCTTGGAGGACCATTGGGTTGCATCATCACTGATTTATGCTTTTCACCTGACAACGTTTTTTCAATTGGGTGTATATAACAAATTGTAAGAATGATTAATACAAATGTGTGGTATCTTTTAAAATAACTTTATGGGTCAGAAACAACAATTATTACCATTTGAATCGAAGCACAAGGATATTTATACATTTAACAAACCTATATTGATGTGAAAATATTTTGAAAGCACATAGTTCAAATTATAATTTTTATTGAATTGGGCAGAATGAAACAATAAAGTTTTTATGCATTTTTATTACACATTTTTATTTACTGAGGACTGTATAAGTTATTTACAGGATCTTGACAGCCCCCTTTTTTAATTTACGTGGTATTTACAGGATCTTGACAGCCCCTCTTTTTCAATTTACATGATATTTACAGGGTATTGGCAGGCCCCCTTTTTCGATTTACATGACATTTACAGGATCTCGAGAGCCCCTCTTTTTCAATTTACATGATATTTACAGGATATCAACAGCCCCCCTTTTTCGATTTACATGATATTTACAGGATATCAACAGCCCCCCTTTTTCAATTTACATGGTATTTACAGGGTCCCGACGGCCCCCCCTTTTTCAATTTACGTGGTATTTACAGGATCTCGACAGCCCCCTTTTTTCAATTTACGTGGTATTTACAATGTTATTTACAGGATCTCGGCAGCCCCTCTTTTTTAATTTACATGATATTTACAGGATCTCGACAGCCCCCCTTTTTCGATTTACATGATATTTACAGGATCTCGAGAGCCCCCCTTTTTTGATTTACATGATATTTACAGGATATCAACAGCCCCCCTTTTTCGATTTACATGATATTTACAGGATATCAACAGCCCCCCCTTTTCAATTTACATGGTATTTACAGGGTCTCGACAGCCCCCCTTTTTCAATTTACGTGGTATTTACAGGATCTCGACAGCCCCCTTTTTTCAATTTACGTGGTATTTACAATGTTATTTACAGGATCTCGGCAGCCCCTCTTTTTTAATTTACATGATATTTACAGGATCTCGACAGCCCCCCTTTTTCGACTTACATGATATTTACAGGATCTCGAGAGCCCCTCTTTTTTAATTTACATGATATTTACAGGATATCAACAGCCCCCCTTTTTCAATTTACATGGTATTTACAAGGTCTCGACAGCCCCCCTTTTTCAATTTACGTGGTATTTACAGGATCTCGACAGCCCCCCTTTTTCAATTTACATGGTATTTACAATGTCATTTACAGGATCTTGGCAGCCACCCTTTTTCAATTTACATGGTCTTTACAGGATCTCGGCAGGCTCCCTCTTATAAATTTACATGTTATTTACATGATCTGTGTTCTTTTGCCTTACAATATTTACAGTATCTTTCTTTATATTTACATGTTTCAATGCCGAAATTTACATGTTATTTACAGTATCTTTTGAGAACATGTAAAAGTCCAAAAATCATGTAAATTTACTTTTTACAGTATCTTTTTACCCTTTTACATGTTATTTACATGTTATTTACATAGTATGTAAATTTTCAACTTTTCCACCCAGGCGTCAGTTTTACTCAACCACTTCTTTGTCACATATGGCAAACATAGGACCTATAGTAGCGATACGAGACTTCAAGAGCGGAACACTTCCTACCCTTCCTCAAACAGCGACATTTCGCACTATTGGCCTCTCCTCAGCATAGTTGCATTTTTCAGTGGGAGTGGAAGCGAGATGTTTCGCTTTTTACCAAAGGGCTGCTGGAAGTGGAACGTCTGGCTTCTTACACCTAAACCATGGATTGGAAGCGAAGCGTTTGGCTTCTTTCACCTCAACTCTTAAAGGCGGACACATTTTTAGAACGGACAGTTAGTTGGTACTTATACAGGGCCTAGAGCGGAGAGTCGAACTTTTTGTGCATAGCGGGCGTCGTTTAACTTAATGCTATAATGCCTTATAAGCCCCCTTACTCGGTGCATTTGTTATGCATGGTTTAATTTTAGCCATTGCTTTAGCTATAGTTGTTAAGGTCATACTTTCTTAACGAAATCACTTGACGCGGCATTTATCTTTGTACGTTTTTAAAATATGAGTCACTTGGGAATTCATTCACTAGCGGGTGAATTCATCTGTCCCTCGGCCAAAAATATAAACACCATCATGAAGTCTATTGAAGTCCACCGGGTGAATATAGTTTTTAATGTGATACGTACTTCTCGCATCTCTGTAAGATAAAGGTAAGTCCTGCTGCTTTTTGTGCACTGGCTGAGATATATTTCAAATACATGACTGGGATCTTTTAACATAAATTTAGTTTCAGGTTACGCATGCATGAAATACATATTTCGCTTGGTTTTAGACAGCCGGCGGACAAAGAGAGAACCCTTATTTTTTCTTTTGGGGTGGAGGAGGATAGGCAAGCTCCATATACATATTACTTGTGCCTGTGGAAAGGCAAAGCTTTCCACATAAAGCTGTCATGCAGGAGTTAATGCAGTACTGAAAAAGAAAAAAATCAGCTAATGGCGTTTGTATATAAAAGCTATATAAAAGCGCATTAAATCGGTTGTCTGAGATAGCTATCAGTTAAGAGTCTGGTTGTATGTGGTTTTCTCAGTTAGTTACGTACGGTGTATAAAGGGTAGAACAAGATAAATTATGCGCCCCTTCGACCTACTACCCCCTTCAGTGGTTCAGTGCACGACGAAGTTAAACTGACGGCAGTGGCTTAGGAAAATTGATGGACCCGTGCATCTAAAATCACGTCTTTTTTTTGGCACACAGTACAGTCTTAAAACAGTAGTTCGCGTGTACTGCTTAAAATGCTCATTACTATTGGTGATTATTAATATCATACTATACTGTTGAGAGAGACTATAACATTCCAGCCAGCCGAACAACGATATTAAAATCCTGGAATATCAAACCCGCTAGCATCCGTATTAATTCTATGTAGTGCATGGTTTTTACACAATTTTACTGGTCTTTAGGTTAGGGCCTACACAGACTAGACATTTAGTTGTTGCAGTGAACTATTTGTTATTGACAACTAAATGTTATCGAAAATTAATTCTTTCCAATGCAAGTAATCCACACATCAGAGTATTAGTTGTCGACAATTAAGTCAGGCCAGCGAGAGCTTGCGAACCAACGTTTACTACGCATGCTCATAACGCAGTACGTTTCCAAAATGGCATGAGAAGATATCGCAAGAACGTCATGCTAGCCCACATATAAGGCACTAATGTGAAGGGAAGTGAGTACAAGTGAAGGGAAGTGAGTACAAATGAAGGAAAGTGAGTACAAATGAAGGAAAGTGAGTACAAATGAAGGAAAGTGAGTACAAGTGAAGGAAAGTGTGTGTTAGTGGAGGGAGGTGCGTTAATCAGTTGGTGTATATTATATTCATATAGGATTGTAATGTTATTAGTGCCTTTTATGTGGGCTAGCATGACGTTCTTGCCCTATATGTGGGCTAGCATGACGTTCTTGCCGCAGATACGATAGTTGTGGGACTTACTTCGGGTAGAAGACACAGAATTTGCAAAACAACTAGTGTATTGTATTCTTTATTGTACGGTAGGGCATTGTTTTTCCCTGTTCATTGTTTTGAGTTTTTGTGTTTATTGTTTTGCAAATTCTGTGTCTTCTACACGAAGTAAAAGCCATAGGTGTCGACAACTAAACTAATCATTCCCACGGAAAAAACGGTCAAAAACAGTCAGCACTTTCCCTTTTCGAAAAGGGAAACTGCCTAGTTGTCGACAACTAAAAATTTAGCGTTTTTTATTGTCGACAACTCGTCTCACACACAACGCCTTTTAGTTGTCGATAACAAATAGTTGTCGACAACTAAATGTCTAGTTTGTGGAGGCCCTTAGTACATTTTTAGTGTTATCTTTTAAACATGTCCGTAAAAATGCCCATACAAACATCTACACAGTACTTGCTTGAAATCTTATACCCTATGTTATGCAACTAACCAAAGTCACAATGCCCTGATACACTGTGTAGAGAATATAATGCTGATTAATTTAAATTCTTTGAGTAAATCGACTTTGTAAACTAAAGGGCTCCGAATCGACATCTTTTGTTGTATTACCACTCTTGTTTTTGTTATTTCTTAGTGATGTTCATTGTTGCAATTGTTAGGTTTAATCATCAAATCATTCCTCTCTATGTAAATTCTAAACCGGCTCTAGCCGGTATTCACTTTTTATGTTATATATGGCTCACATGGGAATTTGGACACCAGCCAGTCGGTTAATTAAATAAATCTTTTTTGTCCAAAAGTACAAATATCAGCATGGACTATGGGTGCGTTTCTTTGGGAAAATCCAAATCCGGATTCTTGTATCCAAAAACGGATTTTGCGTTTTTTTTACCTAAATCCGAAAATGGATTAATCACGGATTAGTGATCTGAAGAATCCACACTCCGAGTGGATACATCAGATCAAATCTAAATCCGGATTTTTAGGATTCATGATCCGTGCGTTTCTTTGGGGGACGGATCCGAAAATAGTACATCTGTCAAGTGGTCTTCCATGCAAATTTACTGGTCTCGCCATATTTTCTCTCGATCTTGCGTGACAAAACATTCGATCGTGAAAAAGAAAATTCAGGTGATTATTCCGTTCCGTGTATTTGAGAAGTTTTCTCCAAAAGTACAGACAGAAGCATTGACACGTCAGTATAACTTCATTTGTGTACCATTTCTGTAATTCAGGGACCAGATTTTGCTAACTGTGAATGCAAATAGCGAGTTCACTTGAACTACTGCAGATACTGTCCTTGTTTATAAATTATTTGTATTCCATTCTAGTTGAATTCTAGGGCAGTACGAGAGAAATATCGCTCTGACATATATATTGCGTGCCTCCAGCCTGTCTTGTCATGACAAAATAATCCTTTTTCGGATTTTGCGTTTCTTTGGTGTCGAAGAATCCATATGATCTGGGATCCCAAATCTTTTTTCGGATTTTCCCAAAGAAACGCACCCTATGATGTATACAACTTATTACTGTCTTACTTGCAGTATCTCCTGCTTTACACGCGTCTGGCAGAACAAAAAGAGTGTGGATATTCGCTTTCAAGAATAAATTTAGTTTTCTATTTAGGTATGCATGAAAGCAATCATTTCTATTTTTGTTTTAGATTGCCGGCCAACACAAAAAAGTTAGAACCATTCTTAAGCGATTAGCATAATATGCCAATTGGCTATCTTTCTCAAGATTCTTTACTTCAGGTTTGCAATGCGTAGTAACTCTAGGAGGACTGAACTGGTTATGACTATGTTGTTTTCGGGTCTGTTTGACATTTTTTTGAAGTTAAGGTCGATGTTTGGTCTCAAAAGGTTTAGCCATTAAGGGACGAACAGCGCTAAAGTACAAGCGCATTGTAAACGTAATTGCTAACTTTAACCGTCAAAGGAGCTGGCTTCTCATAAGTTCTACAAAGTCTGGTCAGATTTTAATATGACTGTTACCATCGCTCGATCTGGCGCTCTAGGCCTATAGGCCTCAGGTTAGCACTGCTGTCATTATGTTAAATCACTGAACATGCATGTGACGTTACGGTAACGCAAAACGTCTATATTAATTAAAATCGATTTATGTTGTGTGCCACTTTAAGATTGTTTTAATCGTTCGGTGACTATCCGTGATCAGTTGGGCATTTTTAACTACACTTGTCTCGGGGTTCTTTCTAGAGCCATTTTCCCGATTGCTTTGAAACAGATTTCTGTTAATAAACCAGGTGTATCTCTTGCTTTTAAAAAACGTTTTACTCCGTTAAACATAAATCTTGAAATGGCATTGGTTTAGTTTTACTGTCTTCATTGAAAAGTTCAATCGCGTGTTGAAAATTGACCCTAAGCCTGGATTAGCTTCATTATGTTCTGAACCTCTAGGCTCAAGGTGATGACCACTAAACATACAGAAGTTTGCTATGAAAAGCGACACAAACTAGCGGAAGACCTGTCATAACATCAAAACTAACCACATGAACAATAAATTTTGACGTCACTAGTGTGTTCGCTTAGAGGTTGTTATTAAATTAAAATGCACAGACATTAAATTTAAGACTTTTTTGCCATACGAAACATTGATTCGACGATAAAATGCTGGAATTTAAAAAGAAACGTCTGACATTCGACAGATATTCTTGAAAAAAGAAGAGTACCAAGCGAATGAGTTGAAAACGAGTAGGTATGGCTTACGAAATGTAGCTGAAATTATCGTAGTGAATGAAAGAAGATGTACTTTGCAACTTGAGGGACGCCGAAATTACCAACTATAACAACGTTATAAAACGGATAGGCCAGCATCGAAGTGGTAAGCTTTTTTCCCTTTTTTATTATTGTTATTTTTTTATGCTTTAAGGCGTCGTCTTATAGTACGGCAAATGAAAGAGAGTGGGCTCGAGGTTAATAATCATCCGATGAAAATTTATTCATGCTCCTCAAAGATTTATATATGTATAATTTATTTTGAGGGCAAAGTTAAAGCTTGCATTTTTAAAATATCATAACGCCGTCAATTAAGAGTTTAATGGTTTACGGCGATTAGCTATGAAGATGAAGTGGATAGTGCCTCGGTAAAATCGCACGATCGGTATTTACGAGCGGTTCATAATTTTGATTATGTCGCCGCATTCATTTTATATTGTTCGGTATATTCTCTGTTTATTTACGCCAAAGTTTTAGTTTTGACTATCAATAACACGTCTGCGCGTGAATATCTTATTCTCGTGATTTTTCGCTCGAGCTCCACTATCTGAACGCCTGGAACAGGCTACATCCGGCGCTAACAACAAACATGATAATGTAAATACACATTCAATTCTGTTGCTGCGTGGAGGTCGGAATGGTAAAGGATAAAACTAAAAAAATTGGTGATCTCTGCCGTTGCATTTAGCCACTTACGCTAAGACTCCCCCCCCCTCCCCCCTTATACGAATCTACGGCACTTTCGACGTTTCTGATTCTAGCGGTATGCAGGACGCGTGTCACCACGAACCTGACCTATCAGCCTGACACCTTGCCGTCTTCTCCCCCTTCCCCCCTTTGACTACAAAATTTGGTATTTTCTGCGTGAAACGGCGGATTTTTTTTTCAACAGTCCAATGAACGGGGAGAGGGGTAGCCGCCTACAAGGCGTCAAGTGTCCCAAGAATTTGTGGCTGAGGCTGGGCAAAGGAATTTTGTAGCAGTCACGCCATGGCAGACAAATGCTTAACAGTCTTTGGAACGTGGCTTCTGGGTTTGCCACGTAGAAAATCTAGGTAAAAAGTATAAGTAAGTGTTCCCACAAATTCTAGAATAAGGGTACAGCAATCTAGATCTTCTGAACTGTATAAGACTAGACAAGGATACACCAAGATTCAGTTTGTAGCAGAATTTTAACATCGCCGGTTTGCTAACGGTTGCAAAAGAAGTTGCGTAAAAAGTTATTCGACAGAGCATGGCTTCTTATTTTTGGATGCCACATCATTCCCACACAAAACAAATCCCTTCGAGCAAGTTTGTACACCGAAGGGCAGGACACAGACAACGAAATCCGAGGGTGTAGAAATTATGCACTTTTAGGGACGAAAAGAGGGAACCGGAAATGTCCTCAATGAACACACCTATAGAGGCTGTAGTAGCGGCGGTCAGTAGCCAGTGGAGGACATCGTATCAAATACTTTTTGCTACGTTTTCCAGGATGTATGTGAAAATGCAACTTTTTAAAAAGGATATTATGGCAAGGAGCAAATAATGTCAATAAAATAATTCAATTATCTACACAGTACATTTTAAATATAAATAGGATGTCGACTGCCTTGTCGCCGTAAGCTGTTTTAAAAAAATATATCGGAATGAGCAGATAAGAAATAAATTAAGACTAACATATAGAACAATATGTTTTCTCTTTACTCACGTCGTTAGGGTCTCAAGCGTCACAATTACCTATGTTAAAGAAACAAGAATAAATGGAGGGGGGCTTACATCCGGAGGGGCTTATAATCCGAGTATAATTTTTGACAACAGGTGGATGGGCCTATGATAGGGGGGCTTATAACCGGGGGACTTAAGACGGGATTTTACGGTATTTCCTCTCTTACATCATGATCGCTTGACAAAACACAAAAGAAAAAAAAAGAAAGAAAGATTTAGAAAGGTTTAATAGATTCGTTTTCAGAAAGGGTGGAATATTCAGAATGTCATGAGCGTGGGACAAAGCAAAATCTGAGTCCCCGACGGGGAAGAACCCATGACCTTCCTTACACCAGTCGGGCGCTCTAACCACTGAGCTACTGTGAGACTCGTGCGGAGCTTCAATAACCGAGAGGCTCGTGCCTTACTAGGTTCGTTTTAACACGTGTCCTGTCTACTTTTAGGATCAGCAATGTCCAATGACGTGTCATAACCTCTTTGTTCTGTTCTCTTTTCTCGTTTGTTGTTTTGTTTTATCTTGTTTTGCTCGTTTGGCTGGTTTTCTTCTTCAATCTTTTACTGAAAAAGGTAATATTATTATTATTTTTAAAGTTTTTTGTATGAAGCTGGGCCATACACGTACTTAGAGTGAGTTCAATGTTATCAGACATTATTAGGGACAATACAGTCATCTTTTTCACACTACTGGGGCCAACATTTTTTTAAAGTGCTACAATTGCCAATATTAAGCCATCGCATTTAACTTACTTGCAAGGCGGTTTAGTTACCTAGAGTGCTAATGGCAAGCGTCATGTAAACCTCCAGATAGTCTTGACACTCTTGTCCTTTTGCAGCTTTTAGTTGACTTTTGCATTGAATAGATGACAAATTGCACTCAAATTGCAAACTAAATAAATCGGGGTATGCTAAAAAAACGACACAAGAGTGAGAACTGGAGGGCTCCCCACCGATCAGCGGGTCGGGCGAGTCGAGAGGATGGCGAAAAACTGGATGCCCCCATAACAAGAACGTTTGTTTTGGTAAGCTAAAAGCATTCGATTTATGATCTACGGGATGACTAAAACGAAGCAATTATTGCGATCAATCTGGTCATCTCAGCTCATAGCTATGAGTTCATTTTTAATTCGAGCTTCGGTGGCATAATTGTTGATCGTTGAATGCAACTGGTTACAGAGAGGTCAGCGAGCAACGCGGAGAATAGTTTCTTGTCTATGAGCAGTTACCAACAACGCTGCGCCCAAACAAGAATTGGGTTATTTCCAGAACATTTACTAGGAAGTGCGGATGATCGATTGTGGTTTTAATCTCGATGTTGGGTAGCCTCCCACGCATTCGTTTTTAGGGGAGTCGTATTACCCTCCTCTCCCCTAAAAACGACTGCGTGGGAGGCTAGATGTTGGGCCACAATTACCAGTTATGACAAGTCCTTCTATTTGCATCTTTTCGATGCCACGTTTAACGTGCCATGATCAGTGCCCGTTTTGTTTTGTAGGAATAATCCGGATTGTTCGCAGTTTACTACAAATCTAGAATGAAACTAATAATGTTATAGCCAATTGGCATCGTCAGTACCTAACAAACAAACAATGAAAATTCAACAACTTCGCCCTACTTTTCTCCACATTAATGTAATCGATTACGCCACATGAGGTACATGTATGCCGCCCAGTCACGAGATGTCTAGCAGACGCTACGAGTACTTCATAAATGTGCTCCCTTGATTTAGACCCCTTATAACAAAGATGTTAACGATAACACCGAAGCCTTGACTCGCTCAAACTTTTGCAGGCATTTGTATCACTCGAAGTTAAAAAATTATTTACTAACACAGGTTTCGGGCTCTTTAAGGGGGATGGGAGAGGTGGGTTGGGGTAAACAACGCTCACGTTTTTTATTTTTTACAAGGCCAATATCGCGGAGATGACCACAAAGATAATTTCACATTTGATCATCAACTTGGATGCAAGTTAGCCATGAAGGCTGGCGTTCTTTTGTTTTATCTCACGTCTTTACTTCTGCACTAGCGGGCATTTACGGCAAATAACTAAATAAATAAACAAACAAATAGGATACCAAAGAATCATATCTATGCCTTTCAATAACAGATCTACGGGATGACTATAACGAAACAATTATTGCGATCAATCTCGTCATCTTAGCTCGTAGCTATGAGTTCATTTTTAATTCGATCTTCAGTGGCATAATTGTTGAGTGCACCTGGTTACAGAGAGCAACACGGAGTGTAGTTTGTCTATGAGAAGTTACCAACAACGCTATATTTAATTTCATGTCAACCATAAGCTTTTGAGAAATCATTAATAAGGGATAATAGCATTTTACCATCACCATGATAAGGCGGGATGAATTGAGGGACAGCCAGACATGACGTTATTGCGGTTATTGACTCCGTGATCGACAAGCACGACGCGATGTAAGTGCACTCTGGGTCTTTAATACAATGACCAATGCGTGCAAGATCCCGGAAAAAAATTACAAACGCTTATTGTTCGCTTTCCTGTCGTGTTGCTCGTGCTATATATGGCTAACGCAATGTGCCTATAACTTGCGGTCTATATACATATACTCCTGGTTCCGACCTTGGCCGGAGATGACAGAAACAAAGCAAATATAGCCCCGACAGAAGACAATAGTCATGTAAAGTTCTTGACTCGCATCGATGGGAACGGCTAAAAATATTCGTCCATTCTGTTCTGAAAATAGCTATTCTTGAGCACGGAAACTGTTATAAGTGTCCTTGGCAGTGCGGATGGCTAAATGCCCTTATTAAGTTTAATGGTCTATTGTGGTTTTAATCTCGATGTTGGACCACTAGTACCAGTCAGTGACGAGTCCTTCTATTTGCGACTTTTCGGTGCCACATTTAACGTGCATCAGTGCCCGTTTTGTTTTGTAGGAATAACCCGGATCGTTTGCAGTTTCATGAGAGGACGGATAAAGCGTTAACTGTAAGTATCGTTTCACGCAGAGCTTTTTTCGGCTTTTCTTAGGAAAGTGTGAAAATCTGTTTAACTCTTGGAAATCAAGCTACCATCGCTTCTAATGAAGCCATGGTGAATATTGTAAAATGACACTATGCTCTGAATGAAAGACATAAAGTTCTGGTTTTCGTCGAAACGTGATTCCCTGAAATAAATAAAAGACTGAATTTTGTGACATTCTGCCACGAGTAAGTTGTACACAGTCTTTCACCCCTTCGCTAGCCGATGAAATTGTTTTTGAAGGCAAAGCTGTGTTCGATTTCGAATTTATCCTCGTTATTTATCCTCCGACTATTCTTGGAGGCTAACAAAGCGTAAATCAAGGCGTATCAGTAGGCATGGGTCGCACTTGGCAAATTTTTACGAAAGGTTATTGACTTGGTGGGCAAAATCTGTCAACAGGTAGTCTTCCTAGTGCGACCCTAACTTTTCCGATTCGCAAAAAAACTTTGAAAATCGGCAAAAACATCAAAGACGCCGTAGTGCTTGGGTGGGGCAGGCAGATTTTGGAAAAATCGAGCTGAACAATAGGAATGACGGCGGCAACTGTCAACGCTTGTCAATGGAAGGAGAAACAGAATATTTATTACACAATCAGATAAGCGTTGGATCGTAAAAGTCGAAACATCAAAACATGATCACACATGACGAGGAGCTGACCACGAATAACATTCATTTCTTTCATACATGATGCTCAACCAGAAAAGCTGTTACAGATTTTTTGAAGAATAAAAACATTATTTAATATTCTCCAAACCTTCACAGTTCAGCAGGACGCAGTGTGGGTTTTCTCTCGTGTTGCAACTGGTATACTTCAGTTGACGTTAGGTGTATTCAATAACAATCATCTCCCACGAGTGCGACCCTGCAGTCGACAGCAAAAATTTGCTTTCCGGTTGCGGTTTCAAAGTTTTGCCCTCGCTTTTCCCAGAAATGTTGATGGCCGGGATTTCCGTCCATCCTGTTAGTAAACTTTTCGATTTTGCATACAGCGGGTAAGTCTAAGCTCTTCAAGAATGGAAAGAAAAACGTGAGGTTCCTTGTTATCCTGTCGCGATCAACCAAAAACAAGGAGCAGTGTCTCTGGCTTTTCTACACAGGTTATTCGAGCAAAAATATATGCGTGCGAGTGTGCGAGCGATTGAGACTATAATAAAGTTATTTGATTTTGATTTGTAAAAACCGCCTGCCGCGAGAAAACTTGCCTCGATTTTGCATTGAGCCGAGCACAACGAGTGTATAACTGTGCGCCCCAAAATGTATCACTATACAATCTCTACAGGAATTATGGTCACAAGCTGCGTGTATTCCCTTCCAACTGATGAAATTTTCTCACTATTTCGAAAAGTTCGGTTTTCAGTATCTTATTTTATTTATTTAATTTGCAATGTCTGCTATTTCTAGTTTCTCCGAAAGTTCTAAAAACGTACTGACAACAACAACAACAACAACAACAACAACAACAATTTATTGGTACTCCCATATAAAATGGTATTACCTAGGATAACAATATAAGGATCTACATACTCTAACAATAAACTAAATAGGATTACAAGTTTCTCTTATACGTAATGCTTCATAGATATAATAACCTAGTTTCTTACAGATGAAAGAATCAACATTATTAAACAAGAAAATAATTTTATCAGTATCGTTCAGAACATTAACTAATGGATATTTAAGTACAATATCACTTGTTATTTGTTGCCTAATAGTTCTATAGCGATCACAATGAAATAAGAAATGGATTTCATCCTCTATTTGATTAGAGTGACAATATTGACAAATCCTAAGAGATTCGGGTAATTTAGGTATACAATGTCGCCCAGATTCGATTCGAAGACTGTGATTGCCTGATCGTAGTTTAGCTACAGCTCGTCTATGCTTTTGATTCTTCACTTGTTCTAAATAATCAGATCTACTGACATCTGTTTTAAATATAGAGTAGAAGCATAATTTCTTATTAGAGCGGATTAACTCCAGTTGATGTCTTTTTAAACTGGTTGTGATGTGGCATTTTATTTTTTGTAAATTATGTTTGATTGTTGGTATATTATTATTATTTTGAATTGTTTTGCTATGCGATTGTTTTTGAATGTCTAGATAATTATGAATAATTTCATTAACTGTTAACATGAAAGAGGGTTTTGTTTCATTTGCCAATTGATTGGAAATGATTAAGCATTGTTTGGCAATACTGTTTTCTGGGAGAGATTCAAGATGTATCCAAAATTTAATTACTCTTAATAAGATATTCAACTTAAGAGGGAGTCGTCCAGTTTCATTGCGGGCTACCACATTAGGTGTTCTTCTATTAAGGCCAAGAAAGCATTTGTAGAATTGTGTATGTTGTCTTTCTACTGGGTCTTTTTCCCATTTTTTGAAGTTGATACTATCGTAAGCTCCCCAAATTTCGGAACCGTATAAAAGGATGGGAAGAAATAAAGTATCAAATAGTTTATTACACGTTTTGATGGGTAGTTTATTAAAGTCAAGATAAAGTTTCGAAGCAAATATCGATCTTCTGGCTTTTTCGACCAGAACTTTTTTGGAATTAGCAAAACTTCCATTTGTGTTGAAGATAATGCCAAGATAACTGTATTGTAAGGCTTTATCAATTGGAATGCCATTTAAAAAGAAAGAGAACTTATCACGTGTTGATTTTCGGTTTTGTTTTTGGAAAATTAATGTTTTTGTCTTTTTAAGATTAATTTTTAGTAACCATTTCTCGCTATAATCTTGGAGGATGTTTAGCTGCTTTTGAAGACCAGCGGCACTTCTTGATATCAATATTAGATCATCTGCATACAATAAACAGTTAACAGGGAGTCCATTTGGTAAAGTAATTGAATCTGTGTCACGTGAAGATTCTAGCAAGTGTGGAAATTCATCTAGATATAAATTGAACAATAAAGGGGAAAGGATACACCCTTGTCGCACACCTCTGTTGTAATCGAAGAAGGAACTTCTCTTGTTACCATTTTTGACAGCACATTTAGTCTTTGAGTAAATATCAGAAATTAAATGATAAAACTGTCCACCTATGTTTTTGGACAATAATTTGTCTAGCAAACCATCAAGCCAAATAGAATCAAAGGCTTTTTGAAAATCTACAAAGCAGCAGAATAATTTTCCCTTGTTTGCATTAGTCACGTATTTATCAATAAGTGTCCTTAGCGAGAAGATGTGATCTGATGTTCGGAAACATTTGAGGAAACCAATTTGAGAGGGATGTATTAAATTGTGGTCTTGGAGGTAGGTAAGTAATCTATTATTTAAGACAGCGGAAAATAATTTGCCTAAGCAACTAGTGACACAAATGCCTCTATAATTTGAGGGATCAGATTTATTCCCTGATTTGAAGATAGGAGTTATAAGCCCAGTAGACCATGAATCTGGATATGTTCCTTTGCTAAGTATGAAATTGAATAATTTTGTTAAAGAAGTTGTCAAATAATGAGCTCCGCTTTTCAACATTTCGTTCCTTATTCGATCAAGACCAGCTGCTTTCTTATTTTTAAGCATTTTGATTGATTGTTTAACTTCTTTCTCAGAGAAAAGTTTATCTAGGTTATTAAGCTGCGATAGTGTTGTTTTTTTGTGTTCTAACTCTTTGATTATTTCCTCTTGTTTCTTGAGTAGATTTGCATTTGGTGTTGAATGTAATTGCTGAAAGTGATTATACAGTTTGCGCATAGGAATAGTTGAGTCAAGTGAGGTTTGTTTTTGATTCGAAAGAGACTTCACATTGGTCCAAAAATTCAGTGGATCTCTAGTTTTAATTAGTTCATCAATTTTATTATCTCGGTGTTGGAGTTTTTTCTTTCGTAATAACTGTTTGTATTGGCTTCTTGATGAGAGATAGTCGAGTCGGGTTTGTTCATCCAAAGGATTTTTATGCGTTCTATGGGAAAGGCGATGTAAATTTTTCCTGGCGCGATTACACTCGTTATCAAACCATATTTGGGAGTTACGTTTTGATTTTTTGTTCTGTTTTACAGATTTTAACGATTGCTTTGCAGCAGTTTCATATATATTCACAAATTTCTCAACGAGGATGTTGATATCCCCTACATGCTCAAAATTTAAAAGTTCAAAATCTTGAATAAGTTGCTTCATCTCAACGGAATTTAGTGCAGAAATAAAAGAGTCCTTAGAGTCTGTGGACCATTTAAACTGTCTTGGAAGGCTGAGGAAGTCATCTTCAAGAATTTCCTCATCACTTGTTAATAATGACGAGTCAATTTTTATCCATGTGATTAATTGGCAATGATCTGAAAAAGGTGTTGGCTGACGGATTACTAAAGTTTCGAAAAGATACAGAATTTCATGACTGGCAATAATATAATCAACCGTACTTGAGCCTTGGTTTCCATGGAAAGTTATTTGTCCAAGCGAGTCGCCTTTGCATCTACCATTAAGGATTCGTAAATCTAGGGATTTACACATTTCAAGTAGCTGTTTTCTTAGATCATTAACGTGTGTATCAAAACTTTTCCTGGGCGCTATTTTTGTGGTTGGGGGAGAAATACCCCCTGGCGCAAGATTGCAACTGTCGTAATTTATAAAATCATGTTCTACACCCGTGCGGGCATTAAAATCACCTGCCAAAACTACAAAATAATCTCTTTTAAAAAAGTTAATATCATTTTCTAAATTTGGAAAAATATCTGGGTCGAAATAAGGTGAATGATTTGGTGGAATATAACATGAACATAATAGAATATCTTTATCTAACTGAAGAATATTTTTATCTATTTTTATCCAAATATAATTTGATGTCTGTTTTATGAGTTAAAAATATTGTGTAAGGGGTCTTTTTACAGCCACTAAAATACCACCAGAGGATCTACCAGATCTCTTGGTGTTGAGTTTTCTAGGAGGGCTTAGGGCAATGATATCAAAGCCAGGTATTTCATTCAACTCTGAACCCTAGATTTCCGACATAATTAAGACTTCGCTATCATGAAATTGATGAAGAAAATCACAATTTTGTAATTTGTTATCAAAAACTGAATTCTTACTCAGACCGTTTACGTTCCAACAACTAATTTTCAAACGATTTGGAGAACGATCTGGTAAATGTCGATGAAATTCCATTAGGGCTAAATGGTTATTATTAGATGAGCCCCATCTAGAAAATGGATGAATTACAGAAGTAAATAGAAATCACTTAGTTAATTACCATATTTGCCGATAAGACTAATTACCATCTATGCTGCCACTGAGGTACTTTATGACTGACGGATCATCTCATAGATATTAAGTAATTTCCGCATAGTTTCAGGATCCACAGAGTCAAGATGGTTCCTGGAGGACTTAACCACCTCCGCATAGAGTCTTGGTTGTTGATGCAAAGATGATTGAGTTGGGTGATTCGCAAAGAGTGTTAAGGGTAATTGAGTAGGCTTATCCGCAAGGGGCCTTGGCTGTTGATGTAAGGATGATTGACCCGGCTGGTTTGCAGAGAGACTTGGCTGATGGTGAGAAAATGGTTGGGCAAGCTGATGATTTAACTTTGGCCCAGTTGAAAAAACAGTGTTTTGCTTTGGGGCTATTTCATTAATTGGCATCATGTAAGGACGTTTGAAGATTCTGTTGAAGGTGCAATCTTTCAGGTTTGAGACCAGTACACCTATCGATCGTCGTTTGATATGTTTTTCATCATACAGCATGTCTCTTGTGATGGTTTCATTATTAACAAAATGCACATTTGGATATGAGCGCAGGCGCCCTAGTCTGCTGTTGAGTTGAGATCTTTGGTGATCAAAAATATCGTTTCGAACGAGAAGAGATGAGATCATTACTTTTGACCGTGGATATTTTTGTGCAGCGATGTCGATAAGTGTTTGGAACTGTTCAAAGCATGTATCAAGGGATGCCTTTTCAATATGGTTTGTTCCAGTGTGAATAACTGTAGTGTAGGAGTGCCAAAATGTTCTTTGTTTAAGATTTCAATTGTAGATGCGATAGTAGGTGAGAACAATTTGTGTACAACAGACGTCGTAGAGAATCTCTTGGGGTCGATAAATTTCCCATTGGAATCCATGAGTAGAATGATGTCATGATTCCTTATGGGTGCATTGTTTTCCTTTGGATCAACATGGTCGTTGTGCTTTGGAGTATTTCCGCTTGGATGAGTGTTTTCTTTCTGTTCAGATTTATCTTCCCTTGAATGAATATTATTACTTAGTTCGGGATTGTTTTTGTTTAAAGGGGTGTGTTGGGCAGCATCATTTTGAGGTGGATTATCTTCTATATCTTTGATTGTCGTTAGGACGTGGAAAGGATTACTTGTTAAGCTTAAACTACTATCTGGACTGGTTTGTTTTGTCGTCAAGTTTGTTTCTGAAGGCTCATTTGGGGTGTGGACAAAACCTGGGCCTGGGCCCATGGGCCAGCCCATGGGCTACTCTATGGGCTACCTTCTGGGCTAGCCTATGGGCTACCCTGTGGGCCACCCCCAAAATTATTTTTTTTTTTCGATAAAAATAAAAAATAATAAACATAAGAAAAAATAAATTAGAAATTAATTTCTTATTAATTTATCAATTATTGATATTTTAAAAAAAGTTGGTGGCTGTGGTGGATAAATTTATTCATTATGTAGTCAAACAGAAACATAAAACAAATTAAAACAAAACAAAAGATAAAACACAACCAAACAATGCAATGAATCCGAACTAAGTGTTTATTCGAGGCCAATTTTTCTCTGTGGAATATGCAACACAGCACAGGAAAACATGCTGGGAATTAGTGAAAGGTGTGTTTTTAGAAAAAAAAAATCAAGTATAATACTGTATAACTCGGAAGTCAAATGGGTGAGATTTTCACATGGATATTAGCCGAATTCATTAAAAAATTGTGACGACCTTAGCCTGCATAGCTGGCGGTATTGTCTGCGAAGGTAAGGTTTTGGTGGCGGAGCCGCCATGAGCGGCCGAAGCCGCCACAACTAGCGGCACAAATGCTAACGTCAGTCATTAACATACTGACTTTAACTAGACTGACTGTCTGGTGTTAGAAGGTACACCGGATGTTTCGTTTTATGTAACTCCCCCATCAGAGGTAAGGTTCCTCTCGCATGCTTTTGTGGGGCGGTCGTCGGCCCGCATCGTTGAACTAGAGCTGGTCGCTTACAAGAGTGGTCGTAAGGAGGACCAAGGAGAGCGTTGACTGTACCGCGAAGCGCAAAGCTCACTATCGAAACATTGGCACAACTTTGTTGCTAATTGGTCTAGACATTGTGGATGAGACATTACCGGAAAGCCTCATAGCCGAATTTAATTCATGAAGTGTGATGTGATAACTGCGAATTACACCCCCTCCTTACGACTCCTGATGCAACACACACACACACACACACACGCATGTACGTCTCTTCAAGAGTCTTTACATAAGCCGACTAAAGTTCCAAAATTCCAAACTAATTTTATACTCTGACCAGTGTTGACTCGATGAAGAGTATCCCCTAACAACACTGGCTTACGAAACGCCCTCAGACAAGCGAGCTGAATCCATTCAGAAAATTATTGGAGAGCTTTTCCAAGTTTGTCCGTTTGGCATGGGTCGCACTTGGCAAATTTTTGCGAAAGTTAAGTGACCTTGCGGTCATAATCTGTCAACAGTGTAGTTTTCCTAGTGCGAACCTAACTTTTCCGGGTCGCCAAAACTTTGAAAATCGGCAAAAACATCAAAGACGCCATAGTGCTTGGGTGGGGCAGGCAGATTTTGGAAAAATCGAGCTGAACAATAGGAATCACAGCGGCAAATGTCAACGCTTGTCAATGGAAGAAAAAACAGAACATTTACGACACAATCAAATAAGCGTGCATCTCCTTCATTTTGCGCGCAGTACTTGTTTAAAATGCGTCTAAATGTTGCATTTGTTACGTTTAGCTGTTCGCCAGAGAATTGCTCTCAGTGGTACCGTTGGATCGTAAAAGTCGAAAAATCAAAACATGATCACACAGGTCGAGAAGCTGACCATTAATAACATTCGTTTCTTTCATACAAGATGCTCAACAAGAAAAGCTGTTACAGCTTTTTGGAAGAATAAAAACGTTATTTGATGATCTCCAAACCTTCAATTCAACAGGACGCAGTTTGGGTTTTTACTTTCGTGCGCAACTGGTACATGCATGGTATACTTCAGTTGACGTTAGGTGTATTCAATAACAATTATCTCCCACGAGTGCGACCCTGCAGTTTACTGCAAAGATTTCGCTTTCCAGTCGCGGTTTCAAAGTTTTGCCCTCGCTTTTGCCAGAAATGTTGAAAACTTTGCTCTAGTGTGAGCCATGCCTAAACCCAGTGCGTGCTATTATGTTTCAAGCAGTCCGGATAACATATTGGTGTCAAGATTGTTTTGTTCCCCGTGGACATAAGGCAGAACACTGCAGATCTCAAGACAACTATGTAAGAAGGCCATAAGTCACTTGGACTTTTCACACTGGATATGTGATAAACACGAGTGCTGTTTACGGCTAAAATGCAAAACAAAGACAGCATGAACTCATCTGTTGGGATCCCAGGAAAAAACCGTGCTGTGAAACTGCAAGGGGGCACATCCCCCAAAACAATTGTTTGTGAGCTTGGTGTAGGGAAAACCCTTTATTTAAGACCCTGTTTGAGGCAGATTCAGGCCCCGTTTTGATGGGGCAGACTTCCCTAAAATCAGATACCCTGTCTCAGGGCAAAGAGGCCAAAAACCATACAGAGAAATGCCGTGTCAGTAGTATGTTGTGTCAGAGTTATTCTGTACCCCAGGGTACTATCAACAAAAACCACAACGCGGCATGTCCACTGAGCACGTACACGCGATCACATGCGTAAAGAACAATTAATTTCTCACTCCTGACTCACAATTGCGTGAAAAATGGAGTTCACTTTCCAAACAAAATAGTCCAGCTGTGAACAGTGCTAAATGTTGCGTGTGTGTCCTCAATAAGAAGCTTACAAGATCACGCCAAGGTTTCGAGCTTCGTACTGCGACATTTGGTAATCTTCGGAAATTATCGGAACCTTTTCGGGAATCTTCGGCAACTGTCTGAACATTGGTGCTGTAGTGTTCGGAGGTGGTCGTAGCCTGCGTAGCTTGCGGGATTGTTTGCACAAAGTTTGGCATACACTTCCACAGAGAAAAGTAGGCCTCGAATAAACACATAGTTCGGATTCATTGCATTGTTTGGTTGTGATTTATCTTTTGCTTTGTTTTATGTTTCTGCTTGACTACATAATTAATAAATTAATCCACCACAGCCACCAACTTTTTTAAAATATCAATAATTGATAAATTAATAAGAAATTAATTTTTAATTTATTTTTCTTATGTTTACTGTTTTTTTTATTTTTATTGAATAAAAAAAATTTTGGGGGGTGGCCCATAGGGTAGCCCATAGGGTAGCCCATAGGGTAGCCCATAGGGTAGCCCATAGGCTGGCCCATGGGCCCAGGCCCAGGTTTTGTCCACACCCGCTCATTTGAAGATTGTTGACAGATGGGTATGTCCGTTTGCAGACTCTGTTCTTTTAATAAGTGTTTCTTTCCATTCTCGATGGTTTCTATCTTCTTATCCAATGTCTTAAGGTTCTTCTTAAGGTTTTGCATTTCTGTTTTAAGCTTTGTATTTTCTGACTTGAGATGGTCGTTGGTCGTCTCAACATCAATTAAGCGTGAAGATAATGACTTCATTTGTACTTTGTAATCGTTGTCAAGCTGAGTGATTTTGTCTTCTAAGAAGCCAAATTTAGAAGCGCATAACTCGTGTGCCGCTTTTGTATCCGATAGTTCGGTCTTAAGTTCGGCAAGATCTGATTCAAGCGACGCAACGACTGCTTTGAGGTCACAGACCGACGCTTTATTTCGTACGGAAAGACCTCGAGGCGAGTCTAGTGAATTCCTTCTTTTCCGGTTCAAAGGGAGAGGCGTCTTTGGGATTCGGGAGCTTGATCTTTACTAGGGAGATGTTGGTCATCTTCATCTTCAGACCAGTTGTCGTCCGGGGGTAATGGAATGTTGGCACAATCGTTTGGAGCCTTTATACTCTTTTTGCCAGCGTTGACATCCTGGAAAGCTTCTTCTAGATGATTGAGTATGAGTTTGCTCTCTTCCGATGTGCGCGTTGCCAAAGCTTGTGTACCATGGTATAGACAGTAATAGTGTTCAACGTTTTCTTTGAGTCGATTAAATTCCTTAGAGCACCACAATTCAAATGGGATGCCTTGGCACATAACAACGCCAGTCGTCAGATAAGTGGTAATGGTGAATAGTGTGGTGTGATTATCCGGTTCCGCTGTGATGCGACTAACTTTCATCTCGATGTGTTCGTAGCTTAGTTGAGTTATCATAGTTGAGATGGTCAATCCACTTAATCAGGTATTCATCATTATCCTCAAGAAGGTCAAAATAGCTTTCTTGTAAAGCTTTAACCCAAAAGAGAATGCGGTCTTCCGAGGTGACAAAGGCCGCACATTTCGCAGATTGCTTGTATAGAGACAAATCAATTTCTTCAAATTTAAGCTTCTTCTGTTTGCCGGATCTTGAATTAAACGATTTTATAACATATTTGTCCTGTAATTCCTCCATTTTCATAAGCTCACGAGATCCAAAGAGCTCTAGAGAGGTCGAAAAGATGCGAAAATTTGCGGAGCCACGCGGACGTGACAACTGGTATGGGGGAAACTCGATTTGTGCTTGCTCAGCGTATGCCTGTATAAATATTCTCGCGCGAGTTTTAAAAGACCAGGTCAATGCGTCTGTGATTCTTGTCACCTTCTTCAGCTGCAAGTTTGTACCGCAGATTTTATGAAAAATGTTTTGCTTCCACAAATCATTTTTAAACTGAATTAGACTACAGGAAGTCTCACTTTCCGCTCTGACAGGGACAGTCGAGGAAAACGAGCAAGCGAGCGAGCGACCGCGAAATCGCCTGTGGGGTTGAAACGTGACGCGCGTGTCGAGCCGCTATTGTAGTGAGACTATCCCTGAGCGGAAAGAGAGACTGCTGGTAGTCTATAACTGAATTTCAACATATACTATACGTGATGAACCCTCTTTGATGCATGTAGATTTGTAACATAAGCCTTCAAATGTAGTTCTTTCCGATCCTGATATTGAGCAAGCGGGAAATATCTTACAAGACTCAGCGAACTTTTATCACTGCTTTACTGACAAACGAAAAGCGCACGATGAAGACGAGCAGCCGTGAGGAAAAATGTAGAGGCGAGAGTCAGTGGATTTCTAATTCCCTTTGGCATACATGTGACCAGTGCCAAGAGAGGAAAAAACAACGTTCAAGGGCAAAACAAAATTTGTTTGTCATTGCAGTATACGTTCTTAAGTCTACTTAACTGTCTTAGTAGGCTGCAAAAGTAGTTTGAAGACAGCTTCCTAATACATAGGGTTTTCAGCCATAGCCTTCTCGCTCTCTTCTCGGCCGGGTCATAGTTGTTGTTGTTCTGTTTTTCTTGCGTGTGTTTTTTTGTTTTGTTTTTACCAACTGCTCTTGGTGAAGCGACATTTATTTCTCGTGACAGCAGCAAACACAAACCGGCAAAAGATGTGTCATCTTGGCAGCCCCGCTAATAAGAGATGTGTCATCTTAAAAGCAGGAATGTTTGCCACCGTCACAAAGAAACAAATAGTCTTCCGCTGATTGAGTTTCAACCAGGGTTTCAACTCTTTCTTTTTGTTTGTTTTTTTTTTAATTTCTCGTGACAGCAGCAAACACAAACTGGCAAAAGATCTGTCATCTTGGTAGCCCCGCTAATAAAAGATGTGTCATCTTAAAAGCAGGAATGTTTGCCACCGTCACAAAGAAACAAATAGTCTTCCGCTGATTGACTTTCAACCAGGGTTTCAACTCTTCCTCTTTTGTTTTGCAGAACAAGCGTCATTATTTTGCTTTCCGTCGCGTTTTTTTTCTATTTTTTATTTTTCGATTGCTTACACCTTGAGCGGTCTCACCTTGCCGCAGATAAATTTTATAATTTTTGGTTCGGATTTCCAATGCTCACTTTTGTTATTTCCTACAAGACCAGTATCGCGGAGATGACCACAAAGAAGACAATTACACACTTGAACATCAACTTGGATGCAAATTAGCCATGAAGGCCGCTGCACAAGCGGACGTTTATGGCAAATAAGAATATAAACAAATAGGATACCAAAGAAGCATACCGTAAATCCTCTATTAAGCATCCCGGGGGCTTATTTATTTCAAGCACGTTTGAGGGGGGGGGGGGGGGGGGGGGAGGGGCTTATTAATTTAGCGAAACGCCTGTCTACCAGCTCTCAAAATCAAGAATTAGTTGGACATTTACCAATAGAACTGTCGTCCCTGTTATGTAAATATTTTTATCTCGTGAAGGTTGTAGCTTCGGGAGCGAGGTTTTTCGAGGACGGAGTTGTGTTTCTGGGGCGCTATACTGCTTTTTGAAACAACCAGAAGATGGTATCAATTCTCCATAAAGAACTAGAACGCAAAGTAGAAAAGCTCAAGCACATGAAGTTGAAGGTCACGCAGCTGAAGATCCAAAACAAATCCGAACTTCCAGCACGTGAATAAACCATACCGGATCAGTCCGCATGAAGTGTTACAGTCGTGATTAATTAATACAGTCTATCATTTATTAATTTGGTTGTGAAGAATAAGGGGGGAGGGGGGCTTTATAACTTTCTTCCTCTGAAAAGGGGGCCTTATTAGAGAGGGGGGGGGGGCTTATTTGAGAGCGGAGGTCTTAATAGAGGATTTACGGTGTTTATACCTTTCTATATCAAAAAATGAACATGCTGATTCGGAACGTTTTCAGCTATTTTGATTTATACTGGCGTTTAACTTAACGTGCAAGGGGACTGCTCTTCGTGACCGCATACTTTAAAATGAACGCAGTTTTTATTTCTCTTTATCACTGTGTCTCGTATCGGAATCTCGGTATCTTCATGCTCCGATCTCAGGAAACAACTATTTTGTACGTAATAAGTCCGGCAGGGGTAAAATTGCATTCTGATGTGTGAACTCACTAAGAGCTGGCGATACTAGAAAACAGCAAAGGAAAGACGGGGCTCCTGACGTCAGTTGATGTTGATTACACGGCCCAGAGCTAAGAATTAGCTCTGAGCCGTGGAAGAGCAAGCGCGCTGTCTTATTGGCTCTCTGTTAGGCCAATTTATCAAATAAACAATGTCCAGTAAGTGGTACATTGGAGGACGATGTCTGACTGAGGGTAAAGAGTCCTGATGCATACAGTAGTGGCATATTTATGGCTATGACTCAGTCATTACACTGTGATTAGATCTAGTAAGTAAAGACTTAAATTGCGGCTTCTTTGCTTCTTCTTTTCATTATTTCCTCTTCGACAAAATCGAGCGACGGATATCAAATCGTCTGAGACCCGCCATACGATTTTGCACCACGTAACGGTTTTGTCCAGTGAGTCAGAGCTCGCCAAAATCATCAGCGGGTAATAATGACGCACCTCATATCCAATGGGGCGACCGTGAAATAATTTTTAAATTTCTTAAGAGTTGCAAAGTCGTGCAAAATAAATGAAGAACAACTGTATGTCATTGATATGCAAAGCAGAACCATGCAAGATTTCTCTTGAAATCATTGTTATGAGGATTTCTTCATAATTCACAACAGTATTACTGCATGTGTTCACTTGCTCGTCGTTTATTGCTACATTGATATGTGCGTGTTCCTCACGTGACAATATGCTTTGTCTCTTCAACAAATTCTTCATGATGCGTACGTTTTCGTACGTGAACGACATGCAGGATGATGCAGAGAGCTCTCTTGAATCACGGACCTTGTGATCTTCCGATCGATTAATTAACCATCCACTGCGCCTACAGAAAAATTTACACGTCATAAAAACGTTGGCTTTCGATAGATGATTAGTAAGGGACAATATTTTATCATCGCCGCGATGAACCGGTTTTCAAATGAATTAAAGCCAGAGGGAACTTGGTGCTCAGGCCCTGTCAGTATAATGTCTCTAAGTTAAACTTTGCTTAGTAGTTAGACTTTTTAGCCTCAAGCTTGTTTTGCGGTATGTTCAGGGGGGGGGGGGGGGGGGTTATTCCCAGTCCGACTTTGCAGTTTTCGGAACCAATACAAAAATGCGGTTGTTGATTGATCGACATGCGGTATGACACAAAAGTGTGCGAAGCAAATATTGTTGCAGGAGAAAAACTTCTGCTCGCAGAGGAGAATAGCCGAAATTGAGTCCCGCTCCCTGCACACACCGCCTGAGGAAACCAAAAATAGAACAGAAAGTCCACAAACCATTAATTTAAGATTATGGTAGATAAGTAGATAACTACCTTTATTCAGTGAAAATTTGTTCACTTAAACTTGCCGGTACAAAATGAAATCGTTATGTGCCATAAATGTTCAGGCTTTACTCTTATCCTTGAATGCCACTTATTTATAATTCTGTTTTTTTGTGTCTTTTCGGTGCCAAGTTTATCATGCATCAGTGCCTGATGGAATATTGATTGTTTACGCTCTATCACGGTTCCAGATTAGATCTTTAATATGACTGAGGTAGTCAACCCCTAATAAATAAATGATGAAACTGAGTTTAACAGCTTTGCATACCGTCCTCCAAATCAATCGACTGCTACGTCAATAACTACACCAATAACGGCGGCTAGTAATTGAGATACGTGTATACATGACTACTTTAGAAGTTGATATGTGTTTTCCATAAAAAGCTATAAAACGACATATGCATTTTAAAGAACAACTGAAGGGAACAAACTGAAGAAAAATTTGCAACTACACGACTGTAAATATTGGAGATTATGTAATTTTTACATTGTTTTCCGTTCCCGTAGACAAAAAACTATATTGTTTATGGGGCTACAAACCTCAGCATTCGACTTAAATATACCTGTTGCCAAGCTATTCATTGACGAATCATTAACGTTTTTGCCCCAAAATGTCACGCATGCATACATGTGGTATCAAAGTTCACTCATCAAAGAAAAATAAATGGCGGTAAACAGAAGAAAGAAGTTGATCAGAAGATCATAATTAAATTGAATATTGTCCAGGTAATTGTTTCGGAAGGTTACGGAATTGTTAATCATCAAAAGAGAGCAGAACTTTAATCTCAACTTGATTTCATTTCAATTTATTTCAGTTTTATTCGGCCACACGAAACACAACGATAAAAAAAAAAATTGGAAAAAGTTTGATCCCCACAGAAAAACGAGCAGTGACCTAGGCAAGTACGACTCGGTAGCTGCCATTTGAATAATTAGATCCCACTAGCTATATAGAAATTGCTAATGATTCATTTAGTGATGCAGGATTCCGACTGTCTAGAAGTGAAAAATAGTTCGAACTTACTGACTAACTTATTGATTTGCCACCAGACCAATATTGCTGAAATAACCCCAAGGTATCATTACACTCTTGAAAACATAACTTAAATGCAAATCAGCAGTGATAACACTAATATTAGCCACGTAGGCCTGCATATTTCACGTCTTGTATTATGTAATTCCACGTCTTCAATTTAACAATGTCTTAGCCGGCGTTTAAGCAAAATAATTTGACAAACAAGCAAGTGTATATCTGTTTAGCAACAACATGTACTTAAGAAAGAATATGATCATTCCAATCGTCGAATTGGTTTTCAGGTTCTATTTATCTTTTTTTTTTCTCTGTCGGTGGTGTTCACATTTAACACGCTTGGGCGGTTGTTTTGTTCAAAAATGTTGCGACCGCTTAAGGGTGTGGTTTGTAGTATTATTATTCAAGAAATGTTCTCAAAAAACAAGTGATTAGAATAAGCAAAAGTTTTCTTTGGTCGGACCTAGGTATCTTGAACTGTCTCATGTTCCGATCTAAAACAAAGAGTCAAGGTAAGATGAAGTTAAGGGGTAAATGTTCGTAACCATAACATAGAAGAGACCTGAATTCGACTGTATAAATTGTGTGCAGCCAAAATGCATTTCATTGTTTTTAACGAATCAGAACAAATGCATTTCAATAGCTCCAGCAATCAACGTTTGAAAAACTACTCAAAAACTTTCACGAGGTATGCGTTGTTGCAAGTTTAAAGGAATTTTTCCTATAGGATAGGAAAAAAGAATCGAGACTGTGTAAAATGTAATTTAAAGCAAGCCTGAAAAAGATAAGTTTTTTATCAATTTAACTGAGTATGATAATATATTTCAATTTCAGCTCCTTATCGCCATGTTTCCGTTTGAGAAACTGATGCACTCGGCTACATTGAGTCTACTCATTTGGTGTGCACTTTTAGGACCATGGATAGTCCAAGGTAGGACACAACTATTCACACCTTTCTTGTTATAATTGCTGAGCATATTGGACGAGCTGTGACAAGCCCAGGGAAATAACCAGTTAATGTTTTGAGGAATGTATAGTCTCTACTCCTACACTTCGTTCACTGCAAAAATTTGACGACAAGTTTTGCCCATTGTACTCTTAACTACAGGTTGAATAGTACGATTTTAGTATTTATGGTCAAAAACCCGGTTGTAAGATGCAAAAGACACCGTTTGCATACACTGGATCGTAACTTGAAGTCGACTCAAAGTGAGCTTGAAACTATGACAACTTGAACTGAACTCTTACAAGAATTCGATCTCTTGAATTTACAATTTCTTGCCGACGCACCCCTTGTTCAAAGTTTCTAAAGCAACCTAAAGGTTAACTATTTTTCATTAGTATTACACTGTAATATTCCCCGTTTGTTGAACTGTTTCTTTTCAACCAATTGGTCATCGTATAAAGAGGTTTCCAAATTCTTTTATACACGTCAACAATCCAGTTCTGGCAACTGTTATTTTCAATAAATACAAAATGTCCTATCAATGCAGACTTTTAATACCAAGATAAAGGATTTATATGCTCCAAAATTCTTCTGCTCAAACTTTCCAAGTTAAGGACTGGTTGGTTAGTCGCATAGAAATACGTGATCCTTGTCTATGGGTTTGATAACCTTTCACAACCCGTGTCTTTATGGTTTATTTTTACTGACCTAACATGCTCTGTTTTTCTGTTTTCGGTTTTTCTGTGCTATATCCGTTCTAATGGTCGATTTTTGGACAGAGGTCCAATCAAGAAGTTAATGTGTGGCATCGTCACTTTGCCACTTGATTTGAGTGATTGATCTTTTCGCAGTTCCAGAGTCGTAATACTTGCTCTTTATGGCTACGTTCGTGATTAAAATGCGCACATCATGTTTGGGTTTTCAAGGGAATGTTATGCGGCCTGGGCCCGTTTTTCGAAAGATCCAATAACTTAATATATAGATTTAGCCAAGCCTAAAAGCGGAGCCGCGAAGGAATAAACTGGTGTTCGTTTCTCAAAAATAGTCCTGAAACTTTTCGGTCTGAAATACATTTCGGGGCTTTTTTTGGCTCGTTCGCTCTCGAAAAGTGTTTCTCGGAAAGCCTGAAAGTGTTCCGAATTGTCCTTCAATATTTTGGGGATCTGTTCTGTAAAACCAAGCTCGAAAGGTCGTTCTAGAGGCTGAGCACAGCTTGATTATTTTACTCACGAGCCGTCTAGCTTGGTGTTTGCAATGTTTCCATATCCTGTGAAGGCTTGTCAAATCTCCTTGGTTTATTGGCTGTTCGCTTGAATGAACTTGAAACGGCGCTCATTTACAAAAACAAAATAAAAATTATTCGACTGTTTAAGAGGGGATGTCCACTAACATCGAGCGAGTGGCGGCACATGATGAAAAATAAAATTCCCTCATAAATTTTCCACGGATACCCTATGGCAATCTAAGAAACGTGGTGGAATTTTTTTCTTGAAATTTTTTTTAAGCCTGAAAAAAAAAATATTAACATGTTTACGCCACACGTGTCCTGTAAACACGCGAAATAAACGTGTCTCATACCTTCTCGTAAACTTCGCTCTGTTTGAATTGCACCCCAGAAAACCCCCATTTTAAGCGTGGAAGTTTGCTTTTAAAGTGTGTAGGAAGTAATTGAGTCCTGTTTTAGATCTGTGAATTAATTTTCAAGGTCATGGCGAGCTGCTGAAAATCATATATGGGTGTGTTTCTTTGGGGAAATCCGAAAACGGATTTGTGATCCCAGATCATATGGATTCTTCGACACCAAAGAAACACAAAATCCGAAAAAGGATTATTTTGTCATGACAAGACAGGCTGGAGGCACGCAATATATATATCAGAACGATATTTCTCTCGTACTGCCCAAGAATTTAAAAACAAGGACAGTATCTGCAGTAGTTCAAGTGAACTCGCTATTTGCGTTCACAGTTAGCAAAATCTGGTCCCTGAATTACAGAAATGGTACACAGATGAAGTTATCCTGACGTGTCAATGTTTCTGTCTGTACTTTTGGAGAAAACTTTTCAAATATACGGAACGGAATAATCACCTGAATTTTCTTTTTCACGATCGAATGTTTTGTCACGCAAGATCGAGAGAAAATATGGCGAGACCAGTAAATTTGCATGGAAGACCACTTGACAGATGTACTATTTTCGGATCCGTCCCCCAAAGAAACGCACGGATCATGAATCCTAAAAATCCGGATTTAGATTTGATCTGATGTATCCGCTCGGAGTGTGGATTCTTCAGATCACTAATCCGCGATTAATCCATTTTTGGATTTAGGTAAAGAAACGCAAAATCCGTTTTTGGATACAAGAATCCGGATTTGGATTTTCCCAAAGAAACGCATCCTAGAATTCACTTGCTTTGAATTCTCAATTTGGCACAGTTTTTCAAGAGAAAGTTTTCCTCCCCGGTAAAACACCAAATCACTTGTGTTCCGAATAGGTGAGAACATTGTGTGACAAGAACACTGATGTGACTTCCGTTTGTAGTTATGTAATCATTGATGTAATCTAACATCTTGATTTTGTAAATAGAATAAATCTGTGTTGAAATGAGAAAACGTGTCGGTGGTTGATTCAAATATTCGTTCTATAATCATCGTTTATTTCGGACATTTCGAAATCGGAAACAAAAATTTTGGTCCTTCGAGCGGGATCTTTTAAACGGAACTTTCGGATTATCAGTGGATTTTGGATGTGAACTTTGATTTACGTCGAATAAGAAACGTCGTTTAGTTTTGGAGGCGGGGCGCACAGCCAAGAACGAAGACAACCATATGCATGACTTCGGTGAAGGAGCTAAAGAAAACGAAAAGAAAGTTAAAAACAGCTATTACAAAATCGTTGACGGATCTTGCGGGACGTTTATCGGAATCTCAACCAGATCGTACCGGCATTAGAGCCGTATTGGAAGGAATCGAAGAAAGAAAACAAGAAGTATTGTCGGTAATGGAGGAACTCGAATCTGCGCTAGAGAAAGAAGAACAAACGGATGAAGCGGAAAAGATCGGCGATGAAGCAGACTCCTTGATCGATAAAATCGACCAAGAAACAAGTCAAGCCCGTTCATTCTTGGCTTCCATCGGAATTTCGTCCAAAGCAATCGCTGCTACAAGCGTGGATACCCAGGAATGTAATCCCCACGTGGCGAATAGCGAGCCTCATAAACAACTTGAGAGGATTCGAATTCCAATGTTCACAGGAAATAAATTGCTCAAGCATGTTAAGGCTTGACCAGGCTGGTAATTTGACATATTGTTATTTGAAGGTGAAACATTTGTCCATTCTTGCTGAAACTTGGCGAGTAGTTTGGTATCGTTATTATTAGTAATTTTGTGAGCTTATTCACCGGAAGTTTTTGTCACGTGACTTGAAAATGACTTATAACGGTGGAAATCTTTACTTGAAAACGGGGAACAGAAAGCGTTCTGATATTCATCTTTTTGCTTCCTTGTTCAATGACTCTTAGTATAGGTCTCATCACTCCGCCTTTTAATCGTGTCTATGTGCTAATGAAAACGGTCAATTTTTGAAAACAGGTCACGTGACACGCTTAACGTCAAAATATCTTCAAATATAAATGACATATACCACCTTAAAAGGCGGAGATACATTGGCATGGTACTACTGAGCATTTTAAGGACATAAGTTCTCCACATTTTTAAGTGCTAACGTTCCCCATTTCAAAAAACAAGTTTTCTGACGTCATCAACCAAGAAATGTCACGTAATACCTAGAAAGACTTTCATTTGATCAGAAAAGTCAAACAATTATTTACTAAAACTGGTATGGTCGGGATAAGTCACTTTAACCAGAGAAAACGGAAGGTCTCAAAAATCTCTGCTGGGGGTCGTTTAAGAAAAAATAACCAAGCCTTAAGTTACTTGAGTGGAGTTTCAGCAATGGTTTGCGGCCTTTTCTACCTGTGTGGACACCACATCTCTGGCGCCTCAATTCAAGATGCTGAGACTGGAAAGTTGTCTTCGTGGCTAGGCGGCGGAAACCATCAAAGGCCTAGGATATTCCGAGTTCGCGTACAACGCTGCAATAGCAAGATTGCAACGAAAATGCGGTGGGAATCGGAGAAAAGTTCAAGCCCAGTTAGATGAATTGCGAAAAATCAAGCCACTTATCGAAGGAAATCCGAAATCTCTTGACAAGTTTGCCGACGTTTTGGAGCGAACCGTGGTAGTTCTAAAAGAAAAAAAGCTCGAAGCGGACTTGGCGGGGGGCACTCTTTATGGAATCGCAGTCGAAAAAATACCAGAGAATCTGCTCAAGCAATATTATCGCTGGGTAAAAGAAAAGGGAAAAACGGAGACGATGGAAACCTTAAATGAATGGCTAGCGGAGGAATTGGACTTTCAGATGCAAGCGTCTGAAGTGAAGCACGGATTTACACAGAAATTGGGAGAATTTTCGCAGCGAAGACATGACGACGGCAACGGGAACAGACGAGGAACCGATTGGAAGTCAGGAAAATCGTACGGCACGCAACTGGACGACGATCAGAAACAGAAGTCTTCGCCACTCGACAACGATCGAAAACAGAAGCCTTTTCGACCCAATGGCGAAAGAAAACAGAGAGCTTGCCGAGCATGTGGCGAAAGTCATCCTATTTTGAAATGACAAGTGTTCACCGGCTGGCCTACACAGAAGAAATGGGAAGCAGCGAAGCAATTTGGTCTCTGTTATCGCTGTTTGCGTGATGATCATTTAGGAAACGAATGCCCCAAGAGTAAACTGTGTAACATTGGCGGATGTCTGAAGACTCATCATCCTCTGCTTCATGAAAAACCAAATCAAAAGAAGGAGCCGACACCACCGATCACGGAGGGGGATAGAACCACCCTCACCACGACCCTGAACACAGTCAAGAAACACGAAGAGAGAACAATCGCACTCCGTACAGTCCCAGTGATACTGAAACATGGCAAAACACGGCTTTTAGTGAACTGCTTTCTTGATGAGGGAAGCGACACAACTTACGCTAACGAAGATGTTATCGAAGCATTGGGGATCCGTGCACCAAAAGAACAAGTTACCATCAACGTAGCTAACAATCAGAAGGTGCAGCTGATGGCTGCAACAGTTGAGGTCGGCATTGAGAGCATCGATGGGAAAGTCGACACTTCCATAGTCGTGAAAACAAGCGACAAGATTTGTGGCGGAATGAAACCCACCAACTGGCTCGAGATTCAACACCAGTGGGACCACTTGAAAGATGTGCCATTCCCTAAGCTCGCGACAAAGGGGTTCATCGACGTCCTTCTTGGTTCCGACTATTACAATTTGATGTTCCTGATGCGAGAAATTCGAGGCAAGGAAGATGAACCATCCGCAAGACTTTGTCCCTTAGGATGGACAGCAATTGGAAGAATCGGCAAATCGGAACAACGTCCTCAATCGGCGAACACTGGCTATCTAAACACCTTTCGTGCACAACTCGCATCACCAGACATGCTCCCCACAATACTAGAAGCAAACGAAGCAGATCTGAACACAACTCTCAAACGGTTCTGAGACCTAGAGACAATCGGAATTACTGTGCAGACCTCAGAAAACGGTGGTATGACCCCGGACGAGAAGTTAGCGTGGAAGAAAGTCGAGCAGTCCTTAACGTACAATGGGGAACGGTATGAGGTCGCTGTACCATGGAAAAGCGAAAGACCGAGTCTCGAAAACAATCGACCAATCGCGGAGAGGCGACTACAACTGGTTGAGAACAAGCTATTGAAAGATACACACCTTGCCCATGCCTACCAAGGGGTAATAGATGACTATCTGAACAAAGGATACATCCGTCAAGTACCAAACTCCGAACCTGAGCCAGACAGCGAGTGGTTTCTTCCTCATTTCCCAGTGGTACGCCCAGACAGAGAGACGACTAAAGTCAGAATCGTTTTCGATGCATCTGCCAAGTTCAATGACAAAAGCTTGAACGCTGAAGCTTTACCTGGACCAAAGCTTCAAAGTAACATCCTTGATATTCTTGTGAGATTTCGTCAAGAGCTGGAAGTTCTAGTGGGTGATGTCAGCCAAATGTACCACCAGCTAATTCTTAAACCGGAAGACAGACCATTTCATCGGTTCCTGTGGCGAAACCTCCATACAAAGAGTCCTCCTCAAGTTTATGAGTTCTCCCGATTCGTTTTTGGCGGATGCTACTGCCCGTTTTGCGCTCAATTTACCTGGCAAACCCACGCTGAGAACCGCAAGAGCAAGTACCCTTTGGCGGCCGAAGCTGTTCGTCACAATTGTTACATGGACGATTTGATGCCATCCGTACCTACAGTCGAGATCGCGAAAGAAACACGAAAACAGCTGACAGAACTAGGTAGCCTGGCTGGTTTCCACATTCGTAAGTGGATTTCTAATCGAGCAGAAGTACTCGAAGACATCCCAGAGGCCGACCGTGCATCAGAGATTGATTTGGAGAGAAACAAGTTTCCAACTACGAATATGTTGGGAGTCCTGTGGACTGCAGAACGCGACACCTTCTCATTCAGCTACGAACTGACACCTGACATGAAGCTTACAAAACGAAACTTTCTAAAGAAGACTGCGACCATTTATGACCCTCTACGCTTCTTGGCGCCCTATGTCGTAAGGGCAAAACTCCTGATTCAAAAGGCATGGATTGAAGCCGCAGATTGGGATGTGCTACTACCAGTACGCTACCAGGACTAGTGGATGGCGTGGTTTCAAGAATCGAGAGATCTAGAGGAAATTGAAATCCCACGATGTCTGAAGGACAGGTGTTCCAAGGCAGTAAATGTATCGTTACATACATTTTCGGATGCTTCAGAGTCAGGTTACACGGCATCGGTTTACGTTCGCCACGAATACGAAGATGGATCAATCACTGCCAGACTTGTTGGATCCAAGACGCGGCTGGCCCCCCTTAAAGCGATGAGCATTCCCCGACTTGAGCTAATGGGAGCGCTGATTGGCTTAAGATTGACTAAATAAACCTGTGCAGCTCTCAGGATCCCGATGGAATGCGTTACCTTCTGGGTTGACAGTCTAAATGTTGTCTTCTGGATTCAAGGACAAAGTCGAGATTACAAACCTTTCGTTTCCCATCGCATTGGGAAGATTCATGAGCATTCAAACCCAGATCAATGGCGCTACGTTCCCACCAAGCTTAACCCCGCAGACCATGGTACGAGAGGACTTACAGTTTCCGAACTAGCAGAATGTGAACCTTGGTGGAACGGTCCGAAGTTGCTGTTGTACCCAGAAAGTGAATGGCCCGAAAGAAAATCGTCCAAACCCTTGGAGGCCTTAAAAGAGGTCAAGTGTGAGCGTCGACCTGTGGAGCAACCGACAAGGCGGCTACCAGATGAAGAGATCGACCAGGAGGATTCATCAAACTCGACTTTTGTGACAACCAACGAGAACAATTGGCGCTTACATCCGTCAAGATTTTCCAAGTGGCATCGAGTTAGATGCTTAGAGCTTGAGCTGCCACTGGTTCGTGTAAGAAGCTGGGTCAGGCGTTTCATCAAGAACTGCAGAGTTCCAAGTGACAGGCGTTTGAAAGGAGAACTGACTGCAAGCGAATTACAAGACACCGAATTGGAAATAATTAGAGAGGCACAAAGAGAACAATTCAACGAAGAGATCACAGCCCTAGCCACCGGAAAAGAGTTGTTAAAGAGAAGCCGTCTACTCCCCCCTCACTTCGATGCTACAAGCAGGGATTCTACGAGCAAATACAAGACTTCGGCAATCAGATGATCTCGCAGAAGAAACTAAGTTCCCGATCATCCTACCCAAGAAGCACCCCGTAACACGGCTGATTGTGAAGTACCATCACGAAATCGAAGGACACGAGATGGGTGTAAACTATACCCTCAATCACCTTCGCGAGAAGTACCATGTAATTCACAGTAGACAAGAAGTGAAAGCGTGCATTCGAAACTGCTACGAGTGTAAGAGGCATTTCAGACTACACTCTGCAAAACAACAGATGGCTCCTTTGTCGCAATTTCGTTTACAGATGACGTACAAACCATTTACAAACTGCGCAACAGATTTCGGTGGTCCTTACATGACCATTCAAGGACGTGGACGAACACGAACGAAGCGCTACCTGTGCCTTTTCCTTTGCTTACAAACACACTGTTGCCACCTGGAAATGGCTACTTCCCTAGACACAGGAAGCTTCATGAACGCATTCACTAGAATGACCGCTAGAAGAGGTTGGCCCAAGATGATGCTAAGCGACAACGGAACAAATTTCGTCGCTGCAGAGAGAGAAATTCGAGAATTAGTGGCTCAATTGGATCAGGACCAAATTCGGCGTTCAATAGCGAATGAAGGCGTGGAGTGGCATTGGAACCCGCCTGCAGCGCCACACTTCGGTGGTGTGTTCGAATCAATGATTAAAGCCGCGAAGCGAGCTATTTCAGCCATTTTGAAGAACGCAGACGTTACAGACGAAGAGCTCTACACCTGCTTCATAGGAGTCGAGAGTCTGCTAAATTCCAGGCCACTCACGACCGTCAGTGACGATCCTAACGATGAACCAGTACTGACGCCAAACCATTTTATCATTGGTCAAATGGGTGGAGACATACTTCCGGAAAGTGTCGACATGACCGAGTTCAACCCTCGCCAACGATGAAGACGTGTTCAAGAGCTCATCCGCCGCGTATGGCAGCGTTGGTTGAAAGAATATCTTCCATACATTGGCTCCCGCCACAAGTGGTTCTCTAAGGAGGTGAATCTTAAAGAAGACGACGTAGTGGTTGTAATCGACCCCAAAGCAAGAAGAAGAGATTGGAAAGTAGGCAGAGTTGTTCGCACCTACCTGGGAGGAGATGGTCTCGTGCGAGTGGTAGATGTCAAAGTTGGCGACACGATTTTGCAGAGACCTGTATCTAAACTTTCCCCGTTAGAGATGCAGGATTAAGACTTTATAGAGACAGTGACAATTTATTCAACATTTCGTTTCATTTCCAGTTATTACAGTCTATTTCGTTAGGTCGAATTTCAACATTTAGATAATGATTGTAATTCGGGAGGGGGAAATGTTCCGAAGAGGTGAGAACATTGTGTGACAAGAACACTGATGTGACTTCCGTTTGTAGTTATGTAATCATTGATGTAATCTAATATCTTGATTTTGTAAATAGAATAAATCTGTGTTGAAATGAGAAAACGTGTCGGTGGTTGATTCAAATATTCGTTCTATTATCATCGTTTATTTCGGACATTTCGAAATCGGAAACAACAACTTGAAATTCAGAATTCTTGAAAGACGAAATACCATTCTAAAATCAGGTTTAAAAATTAGTTTCGGGCTTTCTATCAGCGCCGAGTACAAACACTCTCAAAATCCCGATAATCGTAACATCATGAGAGGACGGATAAAGCGTTAACTGTAAGTATCGTTTCACGCAGAGATTTTTTCGGCTTTTCTTGGGAAAGTGTGAAACTCTGTTTAGCTGTTGGTAATCAAGCTATCATCGCTTCTTAATGAAGCCACGGTGAATATTGTAAAATGACACTATGTTCTGAATTAAAGACGTAAAGTTCTGGTTTTCGTCGAAACGTGATTCCCTGAAATAAATAAAAGACTGAATTCTGTGACATTCCGCCACGAGTAAGTTGTACACAGTCTTTCACCCCTTGGCTAGCCGACGAAATTGTTTTCGAAGGCAAAGCTGTGTTCGATTTCGATCAATTTATGCTCGTTATTTATCCTCCGACTATTCGTGGCGGCTAACAAAGCCTAAATCAAGGAGTATCAGAGGAAGCGATCTAAGACCATCTAATGTCTCTCAATAATTCACGCGGATTTCCGTCCATCCTGTTAGTAAACTTTTCGATTTTGTATACAGCGGGTAAAACTTAGCTCTCCAAGAATGGAAAGAAAAACATGAGGTTCTTTGATATCCTGTCACAATCAACCAAAAAATGGACCGGTGTCTCTGGCTTTACTACATAGCGAGCGTTAAAAACGTGCCTCGCTTTTGCACTGAGCCGACAACAACGAGTGTGTAATCGTGCGCGCCAAAATGTGCCATTGTACAATCTCTACAGGAATTATTGTCACAAGCTGCGTGTATTCCTTTCCAACTGATAAGATTTTCTCACTATTTCGAAAAGTTCAGTTTTCAGTATCTTATTTTATCTATTTATTTATTTTGCAATGTCTCCTTTTTCTAGTTTCTCCGAAAGTTCTAAATACGTACAGAATCGCATCAACCGGTACGGACGAAACGCGATTTGTGCTTGTTCACCGTATGCCTGTATAAATGTCTGAATATTCTCGCGTGAGTTTTAAAAGACTCAGTCAATGCGTCTGCGATTCTCGTCACTTTCTGAAGTTGCAAGTTTGTACCGCATTCTTAGATTTTATGAAAAATGTTTCCCTTCAACAAATCATTTAACTGAATTAGACTACGAGCAGTCTCTCTTTCCGCTCAGGGATAGTCGAGGAAAACGAACAAGCGAGCGAGCGAGTACGAAGTCGCCTGCAGCGTTGAAACGTGACGCGCCTGTCGAGCCGCTAGTGTAGTGAGACTATCCCTGAGCGGAAAGAGAGACTGCTCGTAGTCTGTAACTGAATTTTAAAAACGTATACTGCACGTGACGAACCCTCTTTGATGCATGTATATTCGTAACATAAGCCTTCAAATGTAGTTCTTTCCGATCCTGTTATTGAGCAAGCGGGAAACATCTCCCAAGACTTTTATCGCTGCTTTACTGACAACGAAAAGTGCACGATGAAGACGAGCAGCCGTGAGGAAAAAATGTGGAGGCGAGAGTCAGTGGATTTCTAATTCCCTTTGAGTCCTTCCCCCTCCCCTCCCTGTCGGTTTTTGGCAACTTGCAAACCAAATATTTCTTGACTTTTATCCAAACATTTTCTTGAAAAGTGCTGGGACTAGGGTCATTGAACACACCATACTGGGTGGGTTCCCAAATGAACCCACCGGGTTTCAACTTCTTTTATTTACTTTGACACAGTTTTCACTACCTAACTCTGCCATGACGTTAAGGTAGGACAAAGTTCAAAACAATCAGGTATCATAAACTAAAACCAAACCAGTTACAGGATGCAGATAATTAAATGAACCAATGAGAGCTCGTAGCAAATACGTGTGACCAGTGCTAAGCGTGGAAAAAACGTTCAAAGGCGAAACAAATTGGTTGTCATTGTTTTCAGCCATAGCCTTCTCGCTCTCTTCTCGGCCGGGTCATATTTGTTGTTGTTCTGTTTTTCTTGTGTGTGTGTTTTTTGTTTTGTTTTTACCAACTGCCTTTGGTGTAGCGACATTTATTTTTCGTGACAGTAGCAAACAAAAGCTGGCAAAAGATGTGTCATCTTGGCAGCCCCGCTAATAAAAGATGTGTCATCTTAAGAGCAGGAATGGTTGCTACCGTCACAAAGAAATAAATATTCTTGCGGGGATTGAGTTTCAACCAGGGATTCAACACTTTTTTTCCTTTTTTTTTTAATTTCTCGTCACAGCAGCAAACACAAGCTGGCAAAAGATGTGTCATCTTGGCAGCCCCGCTAATAAAAGATGTGTCATCTTAAGAGCAGGAATGGTTGCCACCGTCACAAAGAAACAAATATTCTTCCGCTGATTGAGTTTCAACCAGGGTTTCCACTCTTTCTTTCTTTTTTTCTTTTCTTTCTTTTTTTCTCAAACTTCATTGCTACGAGAAGTGAGAAGACTATGGCTCGGGTTGATCATGTATTTCGCTAAAAGCTGCTTTCCGACTTAAGGTCGCTGCTTTGAACTTTTTAAATATTTCTTTGTTCATTTTGCCAGTTCGAGTTTTAGTTATGCAGGCCGCTCTCGTCCTTAACTCTACTTACTAAGGCCGGGTAGGCTGACAAATTCTTTCAAGAAATTATCTGAGCACAAAGGCTTTGTAACCATAGCTTTCATTTCTTTTTCACGGCCGGGTCATTATTATCATATGTTTGTTTGTTGTTGTTGTTGTTGCTTTTTTTGGTTTTTATCAACTGCTATTTATTTCTTGTGACATCAGCAACACAAACTGGCAAAAGATGTGACATCTTGGCAGCCCTGCTAGTGAAAGATGAGTCATCTTAAGAGCAGGGATGGTTGCTACCGTCACAAAGAAACAAATATTCTTCAACTGAGTTTCAGCTCTTCCATATTTTTACTCAAACATTACTGCTGTGAGAGCTGAAAAGACTCGTAATGTTACTCAGAGGGATTGGCCTGTATTAACTAAGTTATGGACTGGCAAAATGAACATCGCAATAACTGAAATTTCAAATATCTTTCCATGAATCAGAGTTAGTAACTGGCAAAAATACTGTCAACTTAGTGGACAGTCGCTCTTACAAAAGAGGTGCCTCTTCCATCGTCTGACTTGTTTAATAGACCGAAAAAGCAAAGCCGATTTCAAACATTACTGATTTCCTCTGATTCTTTACTTAGCATCTTACTGCAACCAGACCTTGTAAACAATTAATGTGGATTAGCTGAAATTAATTTTAATAAATGAATTTGGTATCCAACTTGTCATACAATGCTGTTTTGCGTTTGTTTGAACCACACAAATCCCGCCAAAAAATTACAGTGCTTTTATTGAGCACTGATCGAAGCCGATCCAAAATATTGGCGAGAAAAATCTGGCATGTAATTCCTGCAACTTCGCGTTTGTTATAAGCAATGATGTATAGTTGTAATGAGGCGACGAAATCTTAAATGCAACCAAGGCATATCTGAGATAAATAACAACGCTGTTGAATTCAGTGAATAGCAGATCGAACGCGTGGGGTGGCCTCTCATATACCGGACACGTGGCTTTGTTCAGTTCTTGTAGCCCTCTAATATTTTTCCATGCCGACAAGACTACTGAGCTAGCAGTTGCAATTATACCGGTAATGATTTTGCACGGCTTACATACAGATTCAACTTACCATAGTCCACTACGCGAGACTTTGTAAAGGACATCAGGGAAGATTTTTCTAATCTTGTTCACTGTAATCTAGCTTGAATTTATCCCATTGTTTGATACCAAACGAAAACAAAATGCCGATTCCCAGACTTCCAGGACAACGTCAATCTAATCACATGGCTTTTAGGCTTCGGAAACGTGTGCATTGACGGCATTGGAAGGAAAAAAACCACTGAAATCAGCGTTAAACAACCACTTGTGACATCGCATCGTTTCTCAAGAAAATGAAACCAGAAACTGCAAGAAAACACTTCACTGATCCTTTTCGTTACCGGCATCCGGTGACAAATAATAATGTACAAAAGTTAAAAGTCCTCCTGGTCGCGCTCCTGGTGGAAGGTTTATTCTTGGCGAAAGTCCATCGTGGAGTTTTCTTCTCAAATGCAACAGTCAAATACCAGTCGCATCCAACCAACAGAACAAGCGTTATTATTTTGCTTTTCGCCGCGTTTTTTTAAATCTTAATTTTAACTTTTTTTATTTTTCGATTGCAAACACCTTGAGCGGTCTCACCTTGCCGCAGTTATATTGTTTTACAAATGAGTTTTTGGTTCGGGTTTCCTATTTGATTGACCAAAATTGTCTGGTAATGACTTGTGAATGATGCGTAACACTCCTCTATGGGAAAATCAAGTCACGTTTTATTATGACTTGATGACATGTATAAGTCGGTCCTTACGTCTCCGCTGTTCTGGTTTACATTTGATAGAGTGACATTTCAATCATGAAGCAGCAGATTAGGACGCCTTGTGGTAAGCCCATTAGATACGCTTGAAAAACCCCTCACAAATTCTTAGAAAAGTTTTCTAAGAATTTGTATGGGACAACAGGAGGTACTTACAGTTTGCGCTTTCTCCGTCCTGTCATGTAACCTGTCAACCAGTACAAACAATATTCTCGTGCCTCCGACCGAATAGCCGAAAACTTGGAATTTTTTCCTTGTTTCCTTTGGTATTTGGATAAAAAGTACAGGATAAAGGTAATATCTAGCTTACCTTGAATAAGATTTTGTCTAAATGCCAGGTTTTGTCAAGTTTTAGGTGTACTGTAAAAGGGCCATCTTGACGCGTGGAATCGACCGTTATCTCCTGGTATCTCCAGATTGACTTTCAACTAATGAACAACGACTCCGCCAACACATTCACATCCCTTAACGAATGGCAAATGAATTTTTAAAATCTCCCAGTGTTAATTCCCTGAAGAAACTAAATAACTTTGCAGTGATCTCCACATTCATCTCAGAAACCGCACTGTTATTACGGTCTGATTTAACTAAATTTGTCTGTCACGCAATGGGTTCTGGTCAGGTTACAGGATAGGTTTTCGTGATGGGATTGCAAAAATGGGAAAAAAAATGGAAAGATTTGGACGTCTGAAATAACTTAAGCTATGAAAGAAATTATACAAGATAGAAAGCGATGTAAATAGTGATGACGTTTGTTTCAGCAACTCGACCGGAATGGCCGTTTCCCGTTTTCATCCCGGCCAGATGCCGGACTACCTCAATGTAAAAACAAACCGCAGAGATTGACTTAAACTAAAGCATATCGAAGGCTAACAAAGAAGGCATCCATTTGTTTTTTACAAGTTTCCTGAAAATTTTAAGTTCACTTTTCTCTATAATCGTGAGTTTTCAATGCGTAGCACTTGGCTACAACTGTGTTTGTTTACTTGCATTTCGTCCTCCTGTTTGGTGTCATGTTACACCGCCGAAGTTATGCCTGAAATATTTTTCGACTAGTAAAATAGAGTGATACTACATATGACGGGACTATTCACCACACAATTCTGACCTGTGCAAAACAAGTTGCAGATTACATATATGTACATTTTGTGACGCTCTGGCGAGAGGAAAAAATTGTCACGTGTTCACTAGAAGCAGAAAGTATTAGCTTCCGATAGTCTAAAATAGCAAACATCGATATATTCTTTTATATCTTATGCAGAGTTCGACTTTTCAAGAGTTCGACTTTTCAAGTCTAATTAATTTCACGGTAAAGGATTTCAATATTATTTGCAAGCCACCAGTGTTGCGTCGAAGAAGGTGCCTCGAGAAGCTGCCATTTGCGGAAATAATTTTCTTGTTGGAAATCAGGCGTGTAAGAATTTCAGGTGCGGCATTATTGGAAACTAGACAAAATGTCTTAAGTGCGGATCGGCTTTGAGTAAATGTTCAAAAACTGACAATTTTCGTTAAAAAAAAGAAAAAAAAAGGAAAACGCCAGATTTTACACGCAGCAGTTGTAGAGCGCTTCCTCTATATCGCGCCAGTGTAAAAGGATGTGTTCTTTGGAGTTTCGCAGTCAGGACCCCTGTCACCGAGTACAATAGCCAATCAAACCATTATCTCCCTTGGCTGGGAATAGAGGTCACTTATTCTTTTCAGAAACTAGCTGCAGGCGTTTGCACCTCTTACAAGCGATATGAACAAGCAGTTGCTGTTCCAGTTGCAAAAAAAGACTTTTCGGGTCACACTTGCAGTGTTGGAATCAGCGATATCCACTCAGAAGTTGAGCTTCGTTGATTTTCTTTTAGCACGCAAAAAAAAAAATTTAATTAGTATTCTTAACATGGACCATTTGCCCAGCCCACCGCTCTTGTCTGGGAATAGCGCAGAGGGAACTAATCGACGTTGGTCATGTTGAGGTCTACCAGGGCTGTCTAAGTATGCCTCGAACGGGAAAGTGAGAAAAGCAGACCGTGGAAATGGCAAGTCGGAGTCCAAAGCTATTTTGCAACAAATCGGTGTCTTCCCTCCAGTGGGCTCTGGTAGGTACACTTTTTTCTCATACCCACTTTCGTGCATTCCTCGCTGTGATGGCAGTCGTCATTAAGCAGATTAACACTACCATACCAGCCCTGAAGACAGTCAGCTTCCGGCAAGACAGCGCTGGCTGCTACCACTGCAGGGCCTGCAGGGCCACCATAGTTTGCGCAGGAGTACTAGGAGCAGAGCTGGGCGTGGTGTTCAAACTCTTGGCTCCCTTCCCTCCCTATGGAGGGAAGGGAGCCTGCGACCGCAAGGCCGGCGGAGACTAAGTCGGTTACATTTGTCCTCCTAAACTCCGGAGACGATATCAAGATCCCGGTGGAGAACCATCCTTAAGTGTCATCCGGTGCGCGTCCATTGCAAGCCGTTTAGTTGCCACTTGGAAGATCGATGGTGTGAATATACAGTTCTCTAAAGAAAGAATCCGTCCGTGTATGAAGAGCATATGGTGTGGGACCTATAAGACCAATATCTGCGCTGAAATCTTAGGCCCTGTCATCTGATGGTCTACCGTCCACAGCAGTGCTCTAAACGAAACCGAGCTCGTTCTCCTCAACCGTGAGAAGACGGAGAAAAATCGCACAACCAACTGTCTCTTGACAAACAAGGGGGTTAGTTTCTAGAGAAACTGTGGTGCTGCATCGGTGGGGAAGCGAAACACAAAACTTTGTATTTATCAACCGAGTTGATAAGGTAAATTGAGCCACCGTGAAGAGATTGAAAGCTGACGTTTCGAGCGTTAGCCATTCGTCACAAGGATGGTTCTCCACCTTCGTCACCTGCACCGCTCAGAAGATCAGGCGGAAAGCGACAAAGAGCCCTAAACATTAGGACTCCTTGTCATGATGAGTTTCAACATGAGTTGAGTTTCAAACTCAACTTAATTTCGAGTTTCATATATAAAATTGTAATCCGCTAGGTTTGCCATAAAATGGTTTCACAAGCTTATAAAGAACGAAAAGGACGGTTCCGGCACCCCTGGCCACACCGCTGTTTGGGCTTGAGTAAACTCAACATACATTTTTACATTCTGACTAATTTTTGAAGACCAATACATAGAGACCTAATAATAATTTCTTTTTCAAAGCCCTAGTAACAGGCAAGGTTTTGGCAAGGCTTCACTGCCTCTAATGATACTGATAAATACATAAATACCGTTAACTGCCACTTGTAAGCCCAACCACTTACAAGCCCCCCCCCCCCCCCCCCAGTTATAGGCCCATCTATATCCGGTATAAGCTCCACCGGATATAAGTCGCCCTCTAGTTTTCCCTGTTTCCTTAATATTAAGCACTCTCACAGAACACTGCGAATATGAACTCTCAGTCTCTGTTTTGTTACGTTCCAGTTACGTTCGTGTTGTTACAGTTTTGATTTTGTTGTTAAATTAAAATTGAAATGAATTCGATTTATTGTGACGTTTCAAAGGTTAATTAAAAACTGGTAAATTAAAAACGTATTTCGATCAACACTGCTGTGGCTCATTTCGAAACTTATAAGCCCCCCCCCGGATATAAGCCCCTCCGTTTATAAGTCCACCCAAAACCCCTTACAAAGTTGTATAAGCCCAGGGCTTATAAGCGGCAGTTGACGGTAATCGGTCCTTGGGTCCACAGGTTTTCAAAGTTCTCATTGCTTTGTTTTTGTTTGTTTGTTTTTTGCTTGCTTGCTTGTTGTTGTTGTTGTTGTTGTTTTTTTGTTTCCTGTGCATTTCCCCCTCCAAGTCAAACCCGACGTCAGGTAAAATCAAGTGCGTGACATTTTGTTGCGTGACTCAAACTAAACAGGCTTGTAACAGTGTAAGCTTTCCGCAAGAAATTATCGTTTCGAAATTTTACAACGAATACAGATCAAGAAACGACGTCTTATAGGAGAAAACTCTTTTGAAGTTCAAATAAGGCAAATCATTTTATTCCTGAAGGTTCTTCATTTTAACAAAAGGAAGCGGGATGGAAATAAGTCATTTGGGTTGATTGCCATTACGCGATGCTTCAGTGATGTTGTTGACCCCGGACGCCAAGATGTTTATTATGAAAGAGCGTACGCACAGAACCTGATATTTAGACAATACCATATTCAGGTGAGCTAGACATTACCTTTCTGCTGTGGATTACAACCGAATACCAACCAAAATAGAAGAAATGTCCACACTTTCGGTTGTTTGGTCGGAGGTATGTGCCAATTGTTGACCTGTTAATGTTGTAATTGTCGGGATTTTGAGAGCGTTTGTACTCGGCGCTGATAAAAAGCCCGAAACTAATTTTTAAACCTAGTTTAAGAACGGTATTTCCTCTTTCAAGAATTCTGAATTTCAAGTGATTCGGTGTTTTACCGGGGAGGGAATCTTTCTCTTGAAAAACTGTGCCAAATTGAGAATTCAAAGCAAGCGAATTTTAGTGGTTTTCAGCAGCCTGCCATGACCTTGAAAATTAATCCACAAAAGAATAATTTGACTCAAATTACTTGTAAACTCTTCAACAGCAAATTTCTAAGCTCAAAACAGGATTGTTCCATGACGCGAATTAAACAGAGCGAAGTTGACGAGAAGGTATGATTCGCGTTTATTCGGGGTGTTTGTAGAGACACGTAGTGCGGTAACGGTTTTTTAATTTTTTGGAGGTTTAAAAATAATTTGACAACAAAAAATGCCACCACGTTTCTAGAGCTACCATAAGGTGTCTCTAGGCGAAAAACGGAGAATTTTGATTTTTCATCATGTGCCACATATTTTCGATTTCGCTCGGTCTTAGTGGACATTGCCTCTTAAATGGGGTATCTTCATCGCGTTCGGATGTTAACAAATAACATGAACTGCCACTAAATAAAAATATTAGTCTGGTCAAAAATTTATACTGACATTTCACCGGCATTTTACTGGGATTACCCGAAATAAAGGATCTGGGGAGCTTCGAAGCACTTGTAATAAACTTATCGAAGAAATGTCGCGTAGGTTTTAGCAGCCGCGAAAAAATTCAAGCACTTTGAGGAACACACATTACTTACGGGATAAGATAGCTTTAAACTCAAAACTGCTTCGCTTATATTTCGTTCTCTAACTGCTTCGCTCTATATTTCGAATTCGTTCGTTATTCAATTATCTACCCCTTCCTCACTTATGGTTTATTAATTTGGGGCAATACTTATAGTACTACTCTTAAACCCTTAATAACTCTTCAAAAGAGAGCTATACGTACTATAACTTTTTTAAAACCGGATGAACACTCTGAGCCTCTTTTTAAGGAATTAGAGATCCTTAAATTAACTGATCTTGTTACCCTTCACAGTGCACTCTTCATGTATCACTATTACTATAATCTTCTTCCATCTTCCTTTGAAAATTTCTTTTAAACAGTAGCATCTGTACACTCATACAATACTAGGCTTGCTTCTAAATCGACCTATTACATCAATACCATCAAAACAAACTATGGTAAATTCAACATTCGCTTTGCAGCTATAAAAGTTTGGAATCGCCTTGACGAAAGCATTAAATACCTCCCCCTTAAAACGTTTAAAAACAAAGTCAAGCTAAACATCTTACAGTCTTACTGTTCATGAGTTTTCAACTGGTAGTTGTTTATTTATTTTATTTATTTATTTATTTATTTTTATTTATTTATTTTCTTTATTTCTTCTTTTCGTCTTTTTTTAATTGACTAATTAATTGCTTTCACCAAGCTTTAGTGCCAACCTACCTCTGTACTTAAACATCACTTAGTTTTACTCAGCTCGATTAGCTTTATAGTTATCCTGAGTAAACATTACCTATTTTTGTATTAATATATTATATTGTAAAGTTTAACTTTTTTTCCTTTTTCTATTTGGTAATAAAGCTTGTTGTTGTTGTTGTTCTAGCTTGAGACCATCGAGATTGAAAACAAACAAACAAACACCGTCCAAACATTCTTAACTCTGTTGCATAAGTTTTGCGGCTGCAAATTGTCTGAAATTCGAGCACCTTAAAAAATGCACCGAACTGTTTTTGGAAGCTTTGCGGGCATAATAGGTTTAAACCGACAACTGCTTCGCTTATAGTTTTTCAAATAACTGTTATATTTCGTTCTCTAACTAGAGACAATCAAGATTCAAAACAAAGAAACGCCAAACACGCTTTAATTAAATTGTTATTATGCCGGCATAAGTTTTGCGGATGCGAAGTAAGCCTCTATAAAGTTAGGCGCTTTGAGGAACGCGCAAAACTGTTTTCGGAAGCTTTTCGGATAAAATAGCTTTAAACCGACAACTGCTTCGCTTAAAAGATTATTACTATTGAAAACTTCTAGGACAAGAAAATCGACAGTTGCACAAAGAGATGGACCGGACGGTGAAAATTGGAAGCAAAGCTTGTGCAGTTGTCTTGCGGCTGTGCTTAGACCTACTGTTATGAATAAGCAAACACAAAATAATGGACAGAGACATCATTTTTGAAAAACATTTATTCGAAAACCCCTAAGTTTATACTTAAATGCAATTCGCGTTACACTTCCAAAATCGTAGGTCGGTCCACGCGAGTGAAATCGGCTCAGCATGGCAAAATATTCAAGAATCTGTCACAAATCTGAGCGCGTTTCCTAATAATTTTTTAAAGTCAAAAGTAAATAGCATAAATCCAATTTACACTTCAAAACGTAATTTCTTTCATCGTAATACTCGATATCATGTACCTTAGACCTTTTAAAAACTTCACTTACTCGGTTGTGTTTCAGAACAGGGCAAACTCTCCGACGTGAAGAAAACAAAGCGATGAAGTCCTTTGAATGCAGCTTTCGTAACTTGAACTTTTCGCCTTCTACCAGTATTCTTTTGAACTTTTTCTTTCCATTTATATATATTAGATGTTTTTTGTCAAGTATAAAACTTCAGTACTCTGGAGCAATCTTTAAATGCTAAAGAAACTTAAGCTTTTAAAGAAACCTCTTTTTCAAAAGCGACGATTGTCATGCGATTTCCCGCCAAGAAAAATGCCGGTTGCCCTAAAGCACCGTGCAATTTCCCACCAAGAAAGGATGGCATTCTCTGCCCCCGTCGGGTTGCCTTGGGACTTCCCTCCCCCTCCCACAGAGTGTGCGGACGGACGTACGGATGTACGGACGTACGGACGGACAGTCACGTGACTAATATATAGATTTAGCCAAGCCTAAAAGCGGAGCCCCCCTTTTTGTTTTGTCTGTTTTTTTCTTTTGTTTTTTGTTTTGTTTTTTTGTTTTGTTTTTGCTGGCAGTTATTAATTTGTGAAAATGCTCTCATCCAAGTCGTTTTATTAAAAAAAAAAGAAAAGAAAAAGAAAAAAAGTTCTTGCTCCCGCTGAGTGTCGAACCTGGCTCGTTGGTGTGAGATGCCGGTAATTAGTCCACTAGGCCATGGACGTATGACATTATTTACATAGTTAATTTTAATACTTATTTCTTTCTTCGTGACAAGCTGCCCATCAGCATGAAAATGCTGGTGTTTTTCCTGGCAAAATGTGTTCGAAACGCCGTAAAAACCATGGTTGTGGACAGAAAAAACCAAAAAGCACTAGCTCTGCTATATTTGGCGTCGAAACCGCTACGAAAAGCTGCGAACTCAAGCGGTGTGCCGACCGAGTTTGAACAGAACCGACGAGGCAAAATTGAACTTTTTGCCTGAACTTTATCGCCGAATTTCTTTCACCTAGATTGAACTTTTCCCCTTCCTCCAAAAAGACAACTGAGTGTTCTTTTGAACTTTTTTTTTCCAGTAACAAATTTGTTTTTGACTTTTGTTGTCTTTGCTTGTTTTGCTACAACGCGGGTCAACATGCGATTTCGCGCCGAAAACACACGGGATTCAGCACAGGGTTCTATCCAGTGTAGGAAGTGTATTGGTAGCCCTGTGGTGCGGACGGACGGACGTACGGATGTACGGACGGACGGTCACGTGACTACTACGTCACTACCAAAATTTTTTGGCCTGATAGATTACCAAATTTCCTTAGCAATGGAGCTCCGCTGACGCACTAGCGCGCTGGCTCCGCTATTACGTCACAACCAAAATTTCTCTGATTGATAGGTTACCATATTTTCTTAGCAATGGAGCTCCGCTGGCGGGCCTTGCCCGCCGGCTCCGCTATTAGGCACGCTGGTATTTTTGAAATCCATATCTTACTTTTTGTTTTAACCGACTGGTTGTGATTTAAGTGCAAACTAGCGCAATATGTTCCATAAAATTATATAGACTACCAAATTAAGACGGATTGCGCTCAACGTTTGAGCAATAAGTGCAAAAAATATTTACTAAAAAACTACTCATAGCACGGTAACATTTTAAATGCTATTTGAAACATCTCACTCTAGTTCACTTGCCCAAGTGACCATGCGTTGAAATTCTCAAGCATTCTCAAAAAAATTAATTTCAAATCTCGTAAAAGTATGCTAAAAACGGGCGCCATTTTGTTTTGAACTGACATGAAGCGTCTTTTTAATTGAAATATGGATAACTTCAAATCCAATTTTCTCTCGCGGGGTCAGCTTGGGAGCAAAAGTAACGATAAGTTCTTCTTATCTGTTCTCAAACTGTGACAGTGCTGCAAGTATTTTTTTGGTAACTTAATTTTTGCACTTACTGCTCGAACGTTGAGCGGAAATCGTCTTAAGCTTTCAAAATGAATGCAAACTGAACCTTTGTTGAAGAACATTCTACACAAAAAATAGTTTTTTGGCCCGGTAAGTCGTTGGGACTTTCTAGAATAGGGCCCAGTTTTTTCGTTTTTGACCGAAATGTATAATCGCGTCTATTTAATCTGTTTAATGCTTATTTGGTGATTGCACTTTTCGTGATATTTGCGGCTTTACATCTTAGGTTTCAACATTCCGACTACTCAGGGAACAAAAGACTCTCATCGCTAACTCTAATAGCTGAACAAAGAAGTGCTGTGCTCCTTTGTTCTGTGTTTATCGTATTTGGCTATTCCAGTTTGATTAGCCTGTCGGTTAAAATTCTTTATAGTTAATGAAAAAATGCCTTCCAGAATTCCTAGTTTCTAACGGTAACATTAATCCCACAAAACATTTGCAGAACAAAGTTCACTCAACACAACCGATTCTATTCAGCCCTCAATCTTAGTGTTGTGGTTTTCGTTATTTCTTTAATTCTATAAGAATGCTTTCTTCACGGGAATTTTTCAACTGGTATTTGACAAAAGCCTTCCAATTTTTTGATTTCATTCATTTTGCCCTTTTCTTAAAGGGAATATGTTATGAATTTATGCCAAATCTACACAAACAAGTCATCGTATTTCACGGATACAGTGCATCAGCATAGCCTCAGGCATGTCAAAAACTAATGATTAACTAATGCTCATGGAACCATTGACAACAGTGGTGTTTCAAACTTGATTTGCTTGCACGACAAAATAAAATAGTTGGTTATGATCTTGTGAACTCTTAAGCTCTAATGTTGGCAAACATTTGCTTCAAGTTAAATCGGAGTCCCAATGATCCAGAGTACCTCGATCTACGCCAGTATCGAAGGCTGTTAAATGTTCCTAACCGACAAAATAGAGGCTTGCCCCTGATCAAAAAAGCCGAGCAATCTTTTTTGCTATTCACAAAGCAAAACAAAAGTCTGCGTAGGTGCGTAGGAGGCAAACAGCTTTGCGATGAGCATGAACATTTTCTTCGTAGCCATAACTATTTTGGTAGTATTTTAATTCATTACATCATGTATGACTCAGCAAATTAGCATGCCGCTCTAAAGCCCCAGACATAACAGGTCCATTATTTGTCTTATGACAATGTTGGACGCGCGGCTAAACGTGATATCTGATTTAACATCGCAATGTTCAACATTGTGGACATTTGCTAATTTTTTCTCAGCAATTGTTATTTTGCATCTTATAAGGAAGAAGGAACAAGTTCCATGACTAAGAAAACGCGCAAAACACACGAGTGGATTAAAAAAAAAGAGTCAAAAGGGGCTTCTCACCGTTTTAATTAATAGTGGAGCTTTCATCAGAAGTGTCCCTAAGTATCCTTGAAGGTATCTAAGAAACAAAGTCTTTCTTCGTAGTTTCAATTAAATATTTCACTTCATCGTCTTCCACGTCCTTTTTCATTCCGTTTTTTTTTTTTACTTTGACGATCTCCGGCTCTGCCATTCTCAAGACCCGATGTTGGGCGCTTAATTATGATTGGTTGTTACGATGTAACATTTTTGAAAAGCCGGCCTCAAGCTCCAACATTGTTGAATGTAAATCGGAATGTTTGACCGAAAACAAAACATTCACCTAAGAGAAAATGTTGGTCAAACGTCGTCAAACATGGAGTGATGAACGTAACAAACGTTGTAACAAAGGTCTGTCTCATGACGTACGAAGTGTTCACGTGCAAGTTAAAATTTGATGCTATATATCGAGTGGGTACTAATCAACCAGAAAAACTCCAGAAATTTCGGGTGAAATATAAAAGGTAAGGCTATTTTGGTTTGTCCGACTAGGAAATTGCCAAAATAAACGGAACGTCTTGAGAGGAGTCTAAAATTCCCAACCGGAGTAGTCAAACAGAAAATTGTGTTCCATTTGCCTTTTTTCTACCAGTTCCAGTCCCTGCGCCTGAATGGTCAAACTAGTTCCAGACTCTCGCGGTAAATTAGAGTAAATTCCACAATTGGTTAGCGCCAATCTCGAACGCCGTTTCCCATATTGCAGAAACCGGGATTGGGGCGAGCCACGATACGATGTAGACGTGTGTTTCACCGCTCCTCGAAATTTCCACCAAACTATACATTTATGGGGAAGTCGGGCAACAAAAAGATAAAAAGAAAGAAAAGATCAAGCACTGGCAAATCGCCAAACGAAAAAAAGTTAAAAGAAATTTCTTCCGAAGACGAACCGCACGTGGAGGTTGAAACTATCGCAACCGAAATGACCGCAACCGGTTCCAACATGGTCGCCAATGTCGGCTCGAAATTTAATCAAATATTGGAACGTCTAGACAAACTGGACTCCATTGAAAGCAACATTAAGGAAGTCCGAGATTCGTTTCAAAAGATGGAAACAACGGTAAACAAGCTAAAATCCGACGTTGCAGAACTCGACGAAGGTGTGAAGTACATCGACGCCGACTTGGACGACTTCAAAGTCAAAACGAATGAAGACATTGCTTTACTACATAAAAAACGACTTTATCAAGAAGCCTACAGCCGCCGTGAAAACTTGAAGTTACTAAATATTCCAGAGCAAGTGGAAAACGCTGGTGAAGGCGGCCACGAGGTTCGGGAGAGCACTAAAGAAGTTGTTTACTCATTCATGGAAGACAAACTCCAAATTTCGGACGCACGGAAAATAGAATTCCAACGCCTTCACAGAAGTGGAAAAACGTCTGGCAAAAAACCACGGCCTATCTTGGTCCGCTTTCTTCGTTTTTCCGACCGCGAAAGAGTATTGAAGCACGCAAGAAATTTAAAAGACACCCCGTATGCAATTCACGAAGACCTTCCATCAAGATCGTCGAATGTCGGCGACAGCAAATGAAGAAATTGAAGAGGGCCAGAGAAAATGGTCAAACTGCCCATTTTAGTCGTTCCGAACCAGACAAACTCTACATAAATGGACATTACGTTCCTATGTAGCTTAAGGACTAACCTTAAAGAGTAGAACTCTCGGATAAGACCGTATTTTTTCTGATTTATAATGTGTTTATCTCCCCCCCCCCCCAGCTTTTTCAATATTGTAATATCATGTTGGTTATTTCGGGAGGAAAAAGCTGGTGAATGTATCCAATTATTTGTGCCGCCTCAGTCCACACAGGCCTCATAAAGTTGATACTGGCCAGAAACAAGGTAAGTGGACGATTATTTACGATTACCATTGGAATTTTGCTTGCTCATGCTAAGTCCAGTTTTTTATGTATGTGTGTTTTAATGTTTCTGTTTGCTGTCTTTTCCTCCAACATGTGTACTATGCAAAATCCGATCGCTAACTTTTTCACGTAATGTACAAAAACCTAATGTCAAGTACAAATATTGATTTTAAACTTTTATCGTTAAATGTCAGAGGGATTCAGAATTATGACAAACGAAAGGCAATCTTTCTATGGATTTCAAAGCAAAACGCTGATGTCATTTTCCTTCAAGAAACCCATTGCACAAAAGAGGTTGAACATTTTTGGAGACTACAATGGAAAGGTGAAATATTCGTTGCTCACGGCAGTGAGTATTCCAAAGGTGTCATGATTCTTACAAAAGAAGGTCTTGATATAAAAATATCCGATTCCCAATTGGACCCTGAAGGTCGCTTCATTTTTCTTGATACCGTGATACAAGATTCTAGATTTTGCCTTATTAACATATACGCTCCAAACAAAGTAAAGGACCAAAAACTGTTTTTCGAATCCTTAATCAGTCTTATCGATCAAAAGCAAACTGACTGCGGTGTAATAATCGGTGGTGACTTCAACGTCGCTCCAAATCCTTCTCTCGACTGTCAAGGTGGAAACCCCGTACAAAAAGATTCATTTAATCAAATTAAGGATTTATACCTATCAAATGATTTAGTCGATATTTGGAGAATTAGGAACCCTGATGTAAAGAAATTCACCTGGAGTCAAAAATCTCCATTCATCCAAAGGAGGTTGGATTACTGGCTTATAAGTGACTACCTGCAAGACGATGTAAATAATACTTTTATTAAATCCGCAATCAAAACTGATCACTCCGCAATAATCCTTCATTTAAACAGTATTGAAAACCACCAACACGGGCCGTCTCATTGGAGATTCAACTCTTGTCTTATTGACGACCCCGATTATATCAAATTGATTAATGATTCATATCCAAAATGGCTTCAAGAATTCGTCAAAGTCACAGACAAAAGAGTCCTATGGGACCTCATCAAATACAAAATAAGACAAGAAAGCATGCGTTATAGCAAAATGGTTTCCAGAAATCGTAAAAGGGAGTTAAATGAAATTGAAGTCACACTGGAACATTTAACAAAAGGTCTTATAGTACAGTCCAGAGTGCACTGGCACGAGAAAGGGGAAAAGAATAACAAGTACTTTTTGAATTTAATGAAGCGAAACAAATCGAAAAGCACTGTAAGAAAGATTTACAAAAGCGACGGACACTTAACTTGTCAACCGAAAGAAATTCTCAAAGAACTTAGTAATTTCTACTCCGATCTTTTCAGAGCAAATCAGTCGGAACATTTTGATAGCTCTACCAGAGAATTTCTTTCTTCGGTAAACATTTCAAAATTATCGGATGAAAAGCGTAACACAAGCGAAGGCAAACGTACGGTTAATGAATGCTATAATATCTTAAGCGCGTTCAAAAACAATAAAATCCCCGGGAATGATGGTCTAACAATTGAGTTTTATAAAGCCGCTTTTTGGTCGTTACTGGGAAATCAGTTGGTGGATGCTTTAAATTATCCCTATGAACACGGTCAACTATCTACATCTCAGCGTCAGGCTGTTACAACCCTTCTTGAAAAAAAGACAAAGATAAGCGATTTATAAAAAATTGGAGACCGATCTCTTTGATTAATGTAGAGACAAAAATCGGTTCCAAAGCTCTTTGTAAGCGCTTAGAAAAAGTTCTGCCGGACATAATCCACTACAATCAAAACGCTTTTGTCCAGGGAAGATCTATTTTTGACGCTATACGTACGATCGATGATATTATGGAATATACTAAGATTATGAAACTGTCGGGTTTCTTGATCACGATTGATTTTGAAAAGGCCTTCGATTCAGTCAACCATAGTTTTCTCATCAAAACATTAGAAGCGTTTAATTTCGGTCCATCTTTTATTAGATGGGCCTGTGGTTTAAATTGCAATTTAATGAGCTGTATTATGAATAATGGTTTCTCTACGGAGTACTTTCCTATTTCACGAGGCATGCGTCAGGGCGACCCACTTTCACCATACCTTTTTCTAATGGTTCTAGAAATTTTTGCTATTCACGTCCGTGAAAGCAAATGTATTAAAGGTATTGTAGCGAAGGAAGAGGAGATAAAATTGTGTGCCTTTGCCGATGATCTCACTACTTTTCTTCGAGACGTGAGCTCCTATAAAAACCTGGTTGAATCGCTTAATCGTTTCGAACAATGTCCCGGTTTAAAGGTAAACAGTGATAAAACAGAACCACTTTCTCTCGGTGTACAAGACCCAAATAATTCAATATAGTTGAATTAGGAATCTCAAAAATCGAAATTCCCATCAAAATCCTTGGTATTCATTGGACTTACAACCAACAGGAAAGAGATAAATTAAACTTCTATAATTTATTGGAATCGATCAAAAAACAGCTGACATTTTGGAAATGGAGATATCTAACAATTATAGGTAAAATCCAAATCCTTAAAACATTTATTATCCCGAAGTTGACTTATCGTGCGTCAATTATTCACTATTCCAAAGATACTTTAAGGCAATGTAATAAAATCTTGTATGATTTTGTTTGGAACGGTCGCGACAAGGTGAAAAGAATGGCTATAATAAACGAGATCGAAAACGGTGGTTTAAAAATGCCTCACCTGGAATCCATCTTCACGACTCAATGCATTTCATGTCTCAAAAGATTTTCGGAAGAATACCACAGCTCATGGAAATACATTCTGAATTTCTTCTTGAAAAAGGTTGGAGGTATCTTTGTACTGTGTTGTAACTTCGATCCTAAACTTCTGTGTATAAAATCTATCCCACCATTCTATAATGAATGTCTCTCAGATTTTGCCTCGGTACAGAAGTTCTCTCCCAGTACGATTGAAGAAGTTTTACTGCAGTCTCTTTGGAACAACGCATATATATTAAAGAATGGAAAATCCATTTTCGATCAAAAACTATACAATCTTGGCTTAGTTCACTTAGTAGATATAATTTCCGAGGAAAGTAAATTACTAACTTATGATAGGATGAAGGAAACATTTCCCAACTTGTCGGGCACGGACTACTTTCAATTAATAAGCATCTTTTACTCGCTTCCATCTGAATGGAAACGTATTCTAGCAAATACAACTGACGCCCTAAATATCTCGGTACGCAAAAAAGGTTGGGTTTTTGAACACTTTGACAAATTGATGAGTCTAAGCTCGAAAGCAATATATCACCTGACAAAAGAACGCGTCACTTTATTACCTTCAGCTCAAACAAAATGGAACCAAATATTTTCTAAACGTATTTTGATTTGGAAAGACCAAATATATTATACCATATCAATGCACACTTGACACTAATTTAAGAGAATTTCAATTCAGAATTCTGCACAGAATTCTAACCACAAATTATAGCTTGTACAAGATGTCTCTTATACCTTCTCCGGTATGTAGTTTCTGTGACAATAATGACGAATCCCACCGACATCTGTTTGTTCATTGTTCCTTTGTATCAACATTCTGGGATCAAATACTAAATTGGAACTCTATCTGTAGGGATATTTTTGATAATCTTGACGATAACGCCATTTTATCTGGTATTCCATCAACTGGGCAAACGGAGGGGAATTACCTTATTCTTAACACTATTATTTTAGTAGGTAAACAGACTATTTATCAATGTCGTAAAAAACTCATCAAGCCATCATTCGCTCTTTTTCTTGCTAAAATTGATCATCTTAAGTTCCTGGAGTACCAAATAGCCAAAAAAAGAGGAAAATTAGCCACTTTCTTCGATAAGTGGAAAAATGTTCAATAATAATAATAATAATAATAATAATATTCGATCGCATTTTGTGTGGTGCGCTAGCTAAAATAATAGGAAATTAGAATTGTAATTGTAATGTATTGTAATGTATTGTACCGTAATCATAGTGTAATGTATATTGTATTGTAAGTAATGTAATAGCGTTATTGTTAGAATTTAGGATTATAGTGTATTGTTTTCGTAGTGTAGTGTTAATTATGCATTTAAATGTAACGTACTAACGATAATAGCTAGACTGTAATTAATGTATTGTTATCGTAGCGTAGTGTTAAGTATACAGTATACATTGTATTGTAACTAAGGTAGTGATGTATTGTATTGTTTTGCAGAGTAACCATGTAAATAGTTTGTAAGTGTCAGTTGTAATTAAAGTGCATTAAATAATAATAATAAAAAATATATATTGCAGAAACCGTGGATTAACGGTTTGTACATATGGTGAACAACGACTAAGAAATCCTTCCGTTTTGTTGAGAGCTGTGTACCCAAAGATATTAATCACATAAATTTATTCACGTAAGTGGGCGACTTCTAAATTTTGCTTATAAGGCCTTCTAATTCGTGGGATGCTTAACTTTCCAATCAATTGCATTGAAACGCAGTTCTTGAAAAGGCAAGTTCAAAATTCGGAAAATATAGAACTATATTTGAGTCTATGAAATTATTGCTATTTTTGTTAAACAACATTCTTAGGAAACTACCAGTCACGCGCACTCGGCCAATCAGTGCCCAATATAAGCGGATTCTGTTGACGTAATGTTCATCAACAAACCTTTTCAATTCCAAACAACTCGCAGACTTCGAACAAAGTATCCTATTGTCTCAAGCATCCGGATAATCAAGGAGTACCAGGGCCCTGTTTCTCGAAACTTTCGATAACCCACCGAGCCCGAAAACTATTTTATGTGCACAATTCTTTTTTCAATTCTTTTTTCAATTCTTTTTCTATTGTTTTTGAAAGCTAAATTTTAATCGTGATAATTTCATGAAGCAGATCGCTAACTTTGGGCCAATAATTGCCATTAGCTGATAGATAAATGAGCTCCAAAACTACCTACCGGGCCCGGAAAGTTATCGGGAGTTTCGAGAGATGGGCCCCGGGTCTATTGATAACAACAAGTAAAATCCTCCTGTCCTGCTGCTCTATATTTTCCATAAACCACACTGCGAAATTATGTAAGTGGCGGGAGCGTCGAATAGGGAGAGATAGGGAGAGGAGAGATAGGTACTTTATTAAAATACTTTGCAGCTCATAGAGCTGAATAGCGTATTCTACATTCTAAGATACAAATTAACAAAATTTAGTATTAAATTAGTATTCGCAGTGAGTTTAAGTGTAATGAGTTTACTCATTATGCAACTCATTAGTATGCTCTATATACTTAACAATTATTCTACGAGGGCGCGCTGGATATCGAATGATAGATAACCAACGAGGCGCGTAGCGCCGAGTTGGTTATAATCATTTGATATCCAGCAAGCCCGAGTAGAATAATTGTTTTATTAAAAACTTAACCACTATTTAAAAAGAAAATCAGAAAGAACGGGAAAAATGAGAAAGGAAATTTAAGCGGAACAAGAATCGATCACATGACTGAACGAAAAAGGCGCCAAAACCTCGCGAAGTGTTGCAGCGTTTCATTGCAAAGCTGAATGAGTCAATGAAAACTGCTCGAAAGTGAACAAAGTAGCACATGTTTTGGAAAAAAATCTTCTAATTATTGGCTCTGAAATATGGTACATGTTTGATTTTTCCTGAACATTCTTGTAATCATCGTTCAAAGAGGATTGAAGCTGTACAATTTCACCATATAGCTGCTGGAGTTGAAACTGAACAAGTTTGTAATCTGTTCGCACAACGGAGCCATCATGTGCGTGTTTGATCGAACTGAAGACAGAACAAATTTGAACAGTTGAACTTGAAGAGGTATTTTCTATGCAGCTCAGAAGCAAGATTACTGTAGCGAGGAACATTAGAATTCACCATCATAGTTTGTTAAACGCAAAGCGCAAAATGCAGTTGTTCTCGGTTTAGAGGTTGCGGACGGAATGGTAAAAACAACATTCAAACAACTGGAAAAGCGATTCAACTCTGTTTACATGGCATCCAATTTCTATCTGAGCATTTGGACCTGTTGGAACATAGAGCTACAACAAGTGCAGGTAAACCAGTGTCCTGATTTTGCATGTTAAAGCCGAAAAACAATCTCGCCCTTCCTTCCTTCTTGGTAGTTTGCAGCTGTATTTTTTTAGCACTTGTTTAGACTGCTTCATGATTTTCGCACCGACTCGCCATGAATGTGTGATAGTTTTTATTAAATGCTCCAGCCCCATTTCATTTTGTTTTATTTTATGTCTTGTCTTGATATTTTGAAGTGGAAATCCTTTTTGATAATACCAACCTTTTGTTCAATTTCAATGATCGTCGCGACGATCGATGAAAGAAATTAATTGTAAACACAACGCTTAATGCTTAAATTTCTATTTCTGCACAGTTTCTTCAAACAATTTTGACTTGTGTTAGACGACGCTGTTGGTGATGCTTGTTGGTGACGTTGTTGGAATTTCTGCTTAATTTAAATTTGCTGGCAAGTGATTTTTCTCGTCCATTTTTCTCGCTGGGTTGCTCGCGAGGAAAAAAACTTTCAGCTCACTTTGTTGTTGAGTGTTCATTGACCATATTTGGTCGCAGCAGGTATATGAGCTGATAGCCTAGCTCCGTTGAGCCAATCAAAATGCTAGAAATCCAATATACCTAGTCCAGTTTTTAATAATCATTATTATCAAAAACTGGACTAAGTATATTGGATTTCTAGAATTTTGATTGAATGAACGGAGCTAGGCTATCAGCTCATATACCTGCTGTAACCAAATATGGTCAATGAATACTCAACAACAAACTGAGCTGGAAATTTTTTCCTCGCGAGCAACACCCGGCGAGAAAAACGGACGAGAAAAATCACTTGGTAGCGAATTTAATTAAGCAGAATTTCCAACAACGTCACTAAGACACAAATCAAAATTGTTCCGTAGACAACAAGAAACGGTGTATTAAGCGTTGCCTACAATTTACTTCTTTCATCGATCGTCACGTCGATCATTAACATTGAACAAACGGTAGGTTTTATCAGGAGGGCTTTCCTCTTCAAAATATCAAGACAAGACATAACATAAAAGACAGTGAAATGGGGCAGAAGCATTTAATAAAAACTATCACACATTCATGGCGAGTCGGTGTGAAAATCATGAGGCAATCTAAAGAAGTAAGCTTAATAAACAGACTACCAAGAAGGAAGGAAGGGCGAAATTGTTTTCGGCTATAACACGCAAAATTGACCCTGGTTTACTTGTAAAAATGTTCCAAATGTTCGGATAGTAAACGGAGTTGAATCGCTTTTGTTGTTTGAGTGTTGTTTTTAAGCTTACCATTCCGTCCGTAACCTCTAAACCGAGAACAACTGCGTTTTGTGCTTTGCGTTTAACAAACTATCATCGCTACAGTAATCTTGCTTCTGAGCTGCATAGAAATTACCTCTTCAAGTTCAAATTAGTTAAGTTTTCAGTTCGATCAAGCACGCACAATGATGGCTTCTTTGTGCGAACGGATCACAGACTTGTCCCGCTTCAACTCCAGCAGCGAATATGGTGAAATCGTACAGCTTCAGTCAGCTTTAAACGATGATTACCGCATTGTTTCAGGAAAAATCAAACACCTACCATATTTCAGAGCTAATAATATAAGAAGATTTTTTCCAAAACTTGTGCCACTTCGTTCACTTTCGAGCAGTTTCACTGATTCATTCAGCTTTGCAATGAAACGGTGCAACACTTCGCAAGGTTTTGGCGCCTTTTTCGCTCAGTCATGTGATCGATTCTTGTTCCCTTTTTATCTCTTTTATCTCTTTTCTCGTTTTTCCCTTTCTTTCTTGATTTTTTTAAGTGGTTAAACTTTTAATAAAACAATTATTCTACTCGGGCTTGCTGGATATCAGATGATTATAACCAACTCGGCGCTCCACGCCTCGTTGGTTATCTATCATTCGATATCCAGCGCGCCCTCGTGGAATAATTGTTAACTATACTCTGTGTAGACAGTGTGCACGTGACGTCGCCGCCGCTAACTTGGTGTACTGTTTACAGAAGGTTTCTCATTAGCCCCTTTTGTTATGGTACACAGACATGACTGCCAGGCCATTGTCACTTGATTCTCTATAAAGTGGTTGCATAAGCTTCATAGAACGTACTAATAAGGCCTTAAGTTTGTTTTACTTCTTTTGAAAGCCTCATTGGCACGTTTTTTTTAGAGAATACTAATGGCTACATAGAACATCCTATTAGATTATATCACATTTTTCTTTTGTAAAAACTAAATCTTATGTCACAAAAGGAAGTCTAATTAAACCTTATTAACACAAGCAACACACTCAAACTATTAGATCTCATGTGTGTTATCTATGAAGAGGTTTCCTTTTCATCTTTGTCTTTATGTATTTTTTCCGCTTACCGCCGCTAGGTGAATGAATCAGTCATCGCCACAGCAGTAAGAGTTTGAAAAAAAATAAGAAGGAGAAGAGGAAAATGGTCTTTTAAAATGTTCTCCAGTTTTCCTACCTTATTGTACTGGCTTAAGCAAATGAGCCAGTTGAATAGAATCGCAACAAAGCATTTTCTTAAAACTAATTGAATTTTCATATCAGATGAATATCTTATTTGGTATGATCGTATCCTAGAACGGTTAGACAATGAATATCCTATGGGATAGTGTTCCTTGCATAGATCTGTGGAATGCCAGGAGGAGTGGAGTCCTTATGGCCACCAAATTCTATGATAAAGACAACCTTTCTATGATAATTAGTATTAGAATTAAAAGGACACTATATCCCTTAGAACAATCGTGTTCATTGTCTAAACCTCAAAGTGGTCGAGGACTTCATTTTTAACTCGAATAATGATATGAACGTACCAATCATGTTTTTTGCAGAGTCCGATGCAGCTCCTCGAATTTTCTTTGCTAATACCGACAGTATCAGATACATAGACATCTACCACGTTTCTGATCAAGGAGTGGTGGTATCTGGTCTGACTGACGCAAAAGCCTTGGCCGTCTATGTTAGGGAGGGCTGGCTGTTTTGGAGTGAATATGGGAATCCCTCAACTATCAGCAGATTGCGGCTCGCAGATGGGTCATCCAAGGAAGTAATCTTAACTGATTTAGGTGAAGTGGATGACATGGCCATTGAATATGAGACTGGTCTAATCTATTGGACGGATCATATGCACGAGACAATCGAGGTTGCTGGCATTGATGGATCCCACAGGAAGACCCTTATCTGGGAAAATATGGCCAATCCCAGGGCAATTGTCGTGGATACTCGGACAGGGTAAGTTGTTAAGCAGTCATAAACAGTGAAAAAAAAAAGAGAAAAACGTAGATCAGCTCAGTCTAGATCACGTTTTCTAAATCATAAAAGTACTCTGTGAAGACTATTTAGTCGCAATGCAGAATAGGTTAAATCAACTTGATTAGGAACTTGGGACAATTTCAATGATGACAGTCAAAGTAACACCAGGGTTTCCTTTCTGTGTCTTAGATTGTTTTACCTCTTAGCCAGTGTTTTCTTTATCTCAAAATTTTGAAGTAACGTCACGAGCTACGGTCTACAACACTGAAATGTTCCGCTTAAATATATATATTTTTCCTATTGATTCCTTGCCATATGTTCAGCATTGACCTTATAGTCTCCCACTCCTTCATTAAAATAGTCTCACATATTGCATTCAATCCACGTTTTAGCTACATGTATTGGTCAGAACGAGGATGGGACTTCCCAAGAATTGAGCGAGCTACCCTTGCTGGAACAGAAAGGAGAATCCTGATCGATGGCTACCAATCCTATTACATACACCTTAGTATAAATTCATTGGTGATAGACTTCAATTCTGATCTGCTGTATTGGGTTGATGCTTCAACCGATATAATTGAACACATCAAGCTCGATGGCTCGGACAGAACGAATGTCACAATGCTGACAAGTGTGAATCTGTATTCCTTCAGCTTGGCGTTGTATGGAGATATGTTGTATGCGAGTGATCTGTTTAGTCATAGCATCGAGAAGATCAACCTCACCACAAATGAGCACTACAGGAACATGGGCTGGCTGGGCAAACTGAGGACCTATGGTATCGCTCTCAATGATTCTTCGAGGGAACCTCAAGGTTTGCATGTCTCCAGTTATTGCAAAGCTATTGGTCGTGTTTTGAATCTATTGCCTTACAATTTTCATAAGGCTTTCAATGGTAAATAAAAACAGACAAAAAGATGCAAATGAGGGAAAAATAATGAATTAATGGTCAAAGAAAGGACAAAATAGGCTAATACATAGACATAGACATTGACATGATCATGGGTATGGACATGGGTACAGCATAAACATCGGCATAAAACCGTATAGACGTGGTAGACAAATACATAGACATCGACATAACTATAATCTATTACTGATTATCCATATTAATTATGCAATTAATGTTTCCTGTTTTCAGGAAAGACCGACTGCAAAACAAATACAGATTGTAGTCATCTCTGTTTATTGACGCCAAATGGTACACAGTGTGCTTGCCCTAATGGTTATGAACTGTTATCAGACAAAAAAACATGCAATGGTACGTTGAGTGTACATGTATTCATGATTCACCCATCAAAATATTACACGCATTGTTAAAGTTCTGTTTTCATATAAAACTTTGAATCAATAAAAGCAGCGAGCATGACGAGCTGAAGAAAGTGCCCTAGCTGACTTTTAATACTTAATACCTGAATTTAAATGCCTGATCATCGACAATCCAGATTCAACTTTGTTCAAAATTAATATATTTATGTGAAAAGCTGTTGTACTAATAGTTTGAAGTTTCCATCTTGGCTTAATTTATTTTCCTACTTCCAATTGTTGTTATTTAATGCGGTCCATTAAAATCTAAGTTCTCTAAATTAAGCAAGAAATCTGTCAACTCTAACCCTTACAATAACCATACATGCATTTCGGTACAGGTCTAAACTAAAAGAAGCCTATTCTGTTACTGTTAAACGAACATAATTACCCTTCTTTTCCTTTGTAGCTTCTGCATCTACCACAAATCCACCAATTCCAGGTACGTTGAAAAATCCATTTTTCCCTCCCAAACTACGCTTTTCCGCATGAAAAGAAGAAGGTGGGGGGGGGGGGGGGGCGAGGTTCTAGACTTGGTCGTAATGGGTTTCCAGTTAACGTAGTCAAAGAAAACGGTTTTAATGTTAATCATACTGATGACTTAAAAGACTTCTTTATTTCGCTTTTGGTAAGCGTAAAAGCCCTACGTATTTCCAGCCCTGGGTCAGTCTGGCGTTATCCCCGCTGTCTTCAATCCCTCGCAATCTTAATACAACCTACGATTCCCTGTTTTATAAATCAACATCTTCTGACTCGAAAGTAGTTGATTTTGGCTTTGACTAAATAACAATATGAAACATAGTACAAGGATAATAATCATGAAACATGTTTTAGGGTATACAAAAAATGAACCTTGATTATTTTGGCTGCGGTGGCCAACCTGTTCATTGAACGAGGAAAAGAGAAACACCGAGAAGTAAAACATAGGCCGTATGGGAAGCTGGTCAGTATCGCGTATAAGTCACATTGAGAAGTCTCGTGGCGTAATCTTAATTATGATGTAAACCATTCTTGCCATCGAAATCCCACCGATTCCTTCGAGAGTTCGATGTATAAGTTCGATAGCAAGTTGAAAATACTTTTCTTCTGTTGTTTCTTGTGTTCAACTCATAAAGAATTATTTTTTATTTTTTATTCACTTACAACAGAGATCGAAATTCGTCTAATGAATGGCCCCACGCAGTCAGTTTTAGAAGGACGAGTGGAAGTCAGGTTCCCTGGAGGTGAATGGGGAACAATTTGCGATGATCACTTCGACCTTCGAGATGCCAACGTTGTATGCCGAATGCTTAATCACACTGTAGCTGACAGAATGTTCTCTCCTGCTTATGAGTATGGTCTTGTCAGCGATGATGTGAACACATGGCTCGATAATTTGAAGTGCCGAGGGGATGAGAATTCATTGATGGAGTGTAGACATCGAGGGTGGGGTATAAGCAACTGTGGCCACTTTGAAGATGTCGGAGTTGTATGCAAAAACGATTCTATCCCAACTCTAAACGGTAAGTTCTGAAATACTTGCAAGTCTCAAGTCTCTATAGATATGATAGACCTTAGCATCTTCATATAACAAGAACATATTTCATGAGTTTTGATCACTTCAAACACAAGATCAAACGGACTAGAAGACGTAAAATGTACTGCATCAAATCTTTAATTTATCCTCGGAATTCTATGAAAATTCAGAAGTGCCACTGAGCTCATGTGTAAGAAGTGATTTGTTAACCTGCATTAGTGTTTTTATTAATCATTTGTTTCCAAAAACAGCATCACTAAATGAATCACCACAGAGCACAAAGCCTGCAATGTACACAATTCCCGATGAGACTGATGTTTAATTAGGATAAGGGTTTGTCAGGAAGTTATTATAATAATCATCGCTGGATATGTCATATGTCCCAAGGGTGGCTAAAACCCTTCTTTCTTTGGCCAAGAAGGCTTTTCACCCAGCTGCTACTTGCCCACAGGCATTACCAGGTGACGCTAAACATGCTAGTACAAGCTTTTTGTTAACTGCTTGTTGTATTAATGATAATTTATGTTCTTCTCTTTCAGCTACATCTCCAACAGTAGGCCCTCCAAAAAGTAAGCATTTTGTAGGTTTTTAAAAAACTATTAAACAAACCTCCACTTCAGTGGGACCTGTGACGACAGGTTTTGTTTTTAGCTATAAGAATTCCCAGGGTCTTTTCAATTCGTAGAGATGATATGATGATGTTTGAATCATTGTCTTAAACACTGACAAGGTCTTTTTTTTGTGATATATTGTAAAATACCGCATACATCTTTCTTATCGAAGCAAAGATAATTTAACAGTATGGTAGCATATTTCGCTAGTGCGGCAATAAAACTACGCCTTTTTCGCGGCTCCACTAATCAGAGAAACTTTTCATCCAATCATCGCACAGATATCACTGTACGGCTGCGCGGTGGAACCAGTGCGAACAACGGTCGTGTGGAAGTCTTGTACAATGACACTTGGGGCACAATCTGCGGCAACGATTGGGACATACAAGATGCGCAAGTGGTCTGTAGGATGCTTGGTTTTGAGGGTGCTTGGTCAACTCAGTGTTGCGGATTTTATGGATATGGCTCGGGTGAGATATGGATGGATAGTGTCCAATGTTCCGGGAGCGAAAGCTCCTTGGCGGAATGTGCACATAGCGGCTGGGGCAACCACTATGATGTGTGTAGTCACTACAGCGATGTTGGAGTGTATTGTATACCTAATCCAATAACAATTCCAGGTATGAAAAAATGTAAATTCCTATTTTGAATAATTCTAAACGTTGTTTATGCTGTGCGTTATTGCGCACTTCACGATTTTGTGGGTGGCAGCTGAATTGACTCAAAATGACGTAAATGCAACTGTTAAATTTTCGGAGACAATGGATCAAAAGCTAACCAAGAATTACTTAGGAAAAAAGAACTTTACTTGAGATTGTTTCTCCGATCTTAGTCCACTTAATTTAGTGAGCACTAGCAAGATATCATGAAAAGTTTTAAAATACTAGGGGCTCCATGTACATTGTATAGAATAAGACCCCATCAAGGACGGGATTCTCATATTCTCCTCAGGCTACAGAAACCGGCGCCTTCTTCCCGCCGTGATTGTCGGCTTCATTCCATACGTTGGAGGGGCACGAACATGTCAATTTGAAGAACTCATCTCCTATAAAAAATATCAACATGGTAAATCTGATGACGTTTGCCAGCTTTAAATGTGCTGTTGAATTTCTTATGCTCTTGCCTGTGCTTTTTTACGCGAAATTTGACAGAAAAATGAGGTATGTTAACAAAAAATGTTTACTACACGACTGTTCGACTTTTCACCGATTTATATAGTCTCCGTCAATTCTGAAAGCCATGTTTTCGCTATAGATATGGGCCATCCTTGCACAAGCTTTCAAGATTACTGGAATTGTTATCATCAGACTACATAATTGACAACAAGTCACTGCAAATAGGGGACCATTTGTCAAATAAACGAGTTGTTGATTGTGTTTGCTGTCTTTACTTTAATGCCAGGTACGACTATTCGCCTGGTTGAAGGAACAAGTGCAAATGAAGGCAGAGTAGAGATCTTCCATGTAGGGGAACATGCAGGCGAACAAATAGGCGAATGGGGAACGATCTGTGACGATCGATGGGACCTTAAGGATGCCGCCGTGGTTTGCCGCATGTTAAACTACAGCGGTGCTCTTGCCGCCCCTTTTTACGGCGCCTACGGAGAAGGATCCGGGAAGATTTGGCTGGATAGCTTAGACTGCGTGGGGAATGAATCCAGAATTGAAGATTGCCCCCATGGCGGATGGGGAAATCATGATTGTTCTCACAGAGAAGACGCTAGTGTTATTTGCCAAGCAGACGATAGCACTTTGCCAGCGTATGGTACGTATCACTATCAAAATTGGCTCATGTGCTTGAACACTGGCAAATATTAAAACCTTTCAACCCAGAACTGTCCAAGTTCTGGAAAAGAAACTGAGACCAAATCTCGTTTTGGGAAATACTGGGACACCAACACCACTTAATGGGCTCTATGCATGAATGGTCACATGGTCACATTGTTTTTTGATGTCCCACTGAGCTACTTGCCATCCGCATAGTCATGCAAGGGGCCTGTTAACGCAACGCTCACTAGGGTTTGTTTAGATGGTCACACACACCTATTTTCGGAAAGGTAAAATAACTCCCAAAACGGAGTTAACTCTTTCCCATCAAGAGTTGTATTTTCCCGACGTTGAAGTCGGGAACCATTGAGCCACTTGTGACGTCATCATTTTTGACGTCACCAGATTGTTTTGATAAGCAGCTAACACAGCAAAGACAGATCCATCCATACATGTGTCCATTTTGAATATCGACCAAATTCTGGCAGAGCTATACCATGAAAACGTGACTGTCGAATTTTGGGTGCAAAGTTGGTGGTAAAATAGACCAAGTAACCTAGTTGATCAATGTTCCGTTTCCAGGTTTTAAGAAGGGCTGAGGCCAAAAGATTTCCAGTGGATAGAAAGGGGATAAAGGGTAGAAGATGAATCCGCAAAAAAAAACCGTCTAAATTTTGGCTTATGCGCATGCGTGAAAGCAAAATATTGTACAATTGACAACAGAGGTTGGTTCAAAATTTAGCTAAATTGTAAGAAAACGCTTTTGTAGCAAAGTTTAGTGGCGTTTGGTAACATAGCACTTAAAAAACCGCTTTAGCGGTAAAAATGCGTTTTTCTAAGGAAAAAACGTTGACGGGGAAAGGGTTAAAGAAAAGGATATTTTGTTTCAAATGTGTTTTTTTTATCATGAAACATGATAAATCAACCAAAATCAGTCTCAAACGAGTAAGATTTGTCATGATAAACGATTTTAGATAGTTTAGTTAAAGAAGAGTTGATTTATTGTAACTCCAGATTAGAGAGATTTGGAGTTATTTATTTACGGCTTGTGGTCACAGCCTAAACGGTTTATCTGAAAAGAAATTTCGAACATTTAACTTGACTATGTGATTAAGAGAACAAGATTTACTGGATGGTTTTTAGTTATTCTAAGCCGTAATTCTTCTTTAGCTTTTTTGTGCTTATTTGTTTGTTTGTTTGTTTGTTTGTATGTTTTCAATTTTATCCCGTTTTATTGAAAAGTTTTATTTAGTTACCTCGGTCACGTGCTGCGTTACCGTTTGAGCTTCTTGAAAAAAGGTCTTCAGCTTTTAAAGTTTGTGGTTTGCGGTGTATAACCTGTCCCAATATTCCCAACTCATAACCAACCGTTTCCCTTCGTGGTTTATTGTTGCTTTGATCACGTTTCTCCACCTCAGAAAAATGTTATTTCCGAGCTTGTACTCTGCATGGAAAGAGTAATACTTATCCCTTGTGAATTTTATCAACAGACTCCAAGAGGAGCCTGATTTTTGCAGAAACTCGTAGGAACATTTTGTATCAAGTTGACGTGGAAGCTAATCTCCACAGCGCAGCTCCTCTTCCCATTGATCGTCTTCGTGGCCTTACCGCTGTAGGCTTTGATCCCATCGATAAACTAGTCTATTATGCTGAAGGCTATCCTGGAATAATAAAAAGGTCCTTTCTGAACGGAACTTCGGATGAGACCATTGTCAATGGTGTGTACTGGGCTAACCGATTAGCGATTGACTTCATCAATCGTAACATCTACTTCACGGACAGTTCAAGGAATAGGATCGATGTTGCTACTCTTGATGGGATGCATCGCACCAGCTTGATTACAACGCCTTGGCCGGAGGGTATAGCTCTGGACCTGAAAAACGGGTTAGTCCTTTTCTTTTAGATAACAGAATTCATTTAATTAGATTGAGGTGGCTGAGAGTGGTGCTCCTAATGTCAGTTCCTTAATTCTACAAAGTAGCAAGCTAATAATAGGGTAATATTTTTATTAAAAGGAGCTATATCACCAGGTTTTAGTATTTTTTTAAAAAATCCGAAAATATGTTTATTATGGATGGATGGTCACGATTGCAACTTGAAAAAAATGGCCACTTTTTGCATGTTTTCCCCTCATGCCTAACAAAAACCATTTTAAACTGATGATGTTTTGCTGTCCTTTCAAGAATTCACGTCATATCTTTCACTTGGAGTTCTAAGACCTTTTTGTGCATAAGCAAATGTTATTAGTCTTGATTTTACCAGGATTTCGACCCCAAGTCAAAAAAATACGCAGGACATAGCACCTTTATGGATATGTAACAATGGATATGGATATTAACGTTGCGCTCAACGGTCTACTCTCTTAGAGGAACTGATATACTGTCGTTGTGTAGACCTGCTTCCACTTCTTATGGTCTTCACTCTTTTAAGTATTTTGCCTGTAAAACTTGGAACTCTCTACCTGAGAACATTATAATTAGGCTGAACGGAGTCCACTTTGGCTGGTTTTAAACTTCTGATACGAACTATCTCCTTTCATAGCACTTAGCATTAACAGATATATGATTAGTACTTAGTAATGTTATTTTATTATTTGTAAATCTTTCTTTCTTTTTCTTTCTCGAAGATATTAGCTTTTCAGCTACCCTGTAAATTCGAGATAAAATAAAGTCATGTATGTATGTATGTATGTATGTATGTATGTATGTATGTATGTATGTATGTATGTATGTATGTATGTATGTATGTATGTATGTATGTATGTACGGCTTACAGCACAAAGAAACACTCTCTTTCATATGTTTTGATGTGTGCGATTTTTACCCGTCAATAACCGAGAAGCTTCTCTGCAAAGCGCTCGATTTTGCTAATAGCTACCGACCCATCAGCGCACATGAGCGTGACATCATCATCCACGCCAAAAGGTCACTGCTGTTCAGTGACAACATCCCGTGGGAAAAGAAAGCTTCCAATGACCGATTCGATGTAACCATGGGGTCGTTTGATGGCGCTGAAACATGCGAGCTGGTTGGCTGCTACATCTTATCCCTCCTTACCCAAAAGTACGGAAGCAACATTGGCCTTTATCGCGATGACGGGCTGTCTGCATTCAATAAAACGCCCCAAGAGATCGAGAGAATTAAGAAAGACTTGTGCAAAATTTTCCGTGCCAATGATCTAAAGATTACAGTAGAGGCCAACGTAACCAGAGAAAATTTCTTAGATGTCACCCTCGACCTAAAAACCGGAAAACACCTTCCATACACAAAAGAAGGAAATGTACCGTTGTATGTACACAAGCAGTCTAACCACCAACCCTCTATCCTAAGAAACATCCCTGAATCGATCAACAAGCGCCTTTCGCAAATATCATCCGACAAAGAATGTTTTGACAAGACCAAAAGCATTTACCAAGACGCGCTTAACAAAAGTGGTTATGAATACACCCTTTCTTACAAAGACGCAGCTCCAGATGCACCAAAAGCGAGAAGAAATCGGCAAAGGAACATAACATGGTTCAACCCACCATACAGCCAAAATGTGGATACCAAAGTCGGCAAATGCTTTCTTTCACTCATCGATCAGCACTTTCCAAAAACCAGCCCTCTTCACAAAATCTTTAACCGGAACACTCTTAAGCTGAGCTATAGCTGTATGAGCAACGTTAAATCTATAATCTCCAGCCACAACAAAGCTCAAATTAGCAAACCTGTCAATCCATCCGAAGAAGTCAACAACTGCAATTGCCGAAATAAGAACTCTTGTCCACTTGAAGGAAATTGTAAAGAGCGGAACATTATTTATCAAGCAGAGGTCACCACCCCTCAGTCAAAGGAGACCTACATCGGTCTTTGTGACACGACATTCAAAGAACGTTACCGAAACCATACATGCTCCTTCAGAAACGAACGGTACAAGAATGCAACCGAGCTCAGCAAGTATATATGGGGTCTAAAGGACCGGAAAATCAATTACGAGATAAGATGGCGGAAAATAAGACAAGCACGATCGTATTCTAACATCAACAAAAAATGTAATCTGTGTCTTTGTGAGAAATATTTTATAATTTGCAAACCGGAAATGTCAACACTTAATCAAAGAAACGAACTGACTTCGATCTGTAGACACTCCAAGAAATTCTTGTTAAATACCGTGTTAGCTTAATATACATTTTTCTGTCCAATAACATCTTGACATGTCACGCAAGTACTCATTGTTCCCTATTTTCAAATCTGTATATCTTTTCATGTAACCGTTTTTTCTGGCAGTCGCCAGATGATTGCCTCGCATGAGGCATGAAACTCAGAGTAGCGAATAAATGGTTTTGAATTAGTCCGACTCCACATTTCTATGTTGTATGTATGTATGTATGTATGTATGTATGTATGTATGTATGTATGTATGTATGTATGTATGTATGTATGTATGTATGTATGTATGTATGTATGTATGTATGTATGTATGTATGTATGTATGTATGTATGTATGTATGTATGTACAAACTATTCTGAGAACAGGCGACAATAACCACTATTACTCATCAATTACACACTGGGTACAAAAATTGGATTTAAAGTTGCCATAACCGTCCCTAATCACATTTTCTAAGCGTTATTTAAAAATCAGATCACATTTGCTCCCAGCAGATTTCACTTCAATTCATATCTTCGTCCAACGTACATTTTGTATCAGGTAATACACGGAACTTTCTAGTTCCAAGGTTCACGAAAGTTGTGTAATGTTCACTTGCCTTCAATTTTCTTAACCAAGAAAACGGATGACGTCTGACACTGAAGGCCAACTATACTGCCCCTAACTGACCTGCCACCTTCCAGTTGCAATTCGCAACCTTCTTGTGTTCTACTTGAAATGTTCTTTGTAGTGTTTGCACACGTGCCATAATGTGAACTAGTGAGTTATAATTACCAGCAATTGTGCAAAATGCTTTTCGGTTGTTCTTCCAGTGTGATACAATTTTCTTGACGTTGCAGGCATCTTTACTGGGCAAGCGAAGGCTATGGATACACTCCACGGATAGAACGAGCTGACATGGATGGCAAAAATCAGCGTGTTATTCTGGAATTAACGGAAGGATCGCATCCAAGTGGGATTGCTGTGCATCACTATTCTGCCAATCAAACTCGTTTGTACTTTACCGACAGATCTGCTCATGAGGTCTATTACATTGAACTGGATGGTAACCACAGCAGACCTTTCATTTCTTCTGAAGTGATTGATCCAATAGACTTGACAATACTCGGTGATACCCTGTACTCGACAGATGCAGGGGGGAGCGGTGCATGGGATGGCGGTGTCTATAGAGCTCTGCTCGGAGGCCCTGGCAATGTTTCTAAAGTCATCGATTTGTTAAAAGATGCCTGGGACATAGATTCCTATGATTTAGACTCCATTTACTCCCCAGGTAAATGTCTCTTAACATAACACTAGTGTTGAACTTTCTCTGCTAGGTCGTGAGTTTGGGCTTCTGTTTTGTTTACCGGGATCACGAATTTGTTAGATAATACTCAAGTACATAAGCTATACTGTACCACCAATTGGTGATAGAAGATAGTGGTCATCTGTTACAGTGGAACAGTATATTAAGGTAGAACAGTGGAGCAGTGGCCGAGGGATACAGTATACTGTAGTATGGATTATGTACTTAAGTAATATTTAACAAATTGATGATCCCGGTACACGAAATACAAGCCTGAGTTTCACGGGATATGATGGCAATCGAACAAAATGTGATGCTTCAGTTATTGAAAGTGGTCATTGAGAATCCGTTGGATGTTGGAGCGTGTCGTCATCCTTTATAACTTGTTTAATATGCGAAACATAATTGCCGGGTGGGAAAAATAATAGACATAATTGTTATTGCAATGATTCAAGAAAGCTTTCAATGCCTGAAGCTGCGATACTAATTACATAAAAAAATTCTCTAATCCGCCCAGACGAATTCATCTCGTGAGGTGATGGGGGTTGTTCAAGAGAGGGAAACGTTTTGCGAGAGCGGTGGATAAAACGTAATTTAATTTGTTGCTTACAATGCCAGAATAGTTTGACTCCTTGCAACTTTGTGATTTTCAGGGTCTCCAGGATGTGCCAAGAAATGCAGCCATCTTTGCCTGAATGCGCCTTCTGGACCTCACTGCTCATGTCCAAACGACATGGAACTTATAAATGACACCACATGTAAGAAAGAAAATATTGTTTTATTATTGTAGAGGCGTCTAAAAATGGTACTGCATGTCCAAAGAGAATTCACTGATATATGTTCATAATCAGACGACAGCGTTGTCGTTGTTCTTAGTTTGAACTGCCGAATTTTAATCACTTGATGAAGTAACCTTTGAAACTAGTACACAGAGCATGTGGATGAGATTTGAGGACTGCAGTGGCCTTTATGCAGAGAGCAATTTCACTTTCCTTGCAAAGTTCTCGGCCTATAAAACAAACAACATTTTTTACACGAAGTTGTGGACGTCGAAAGCCGATCATCTTCTTTCAAAAAAGGTTAATTAAATGTTATCGGATAAAGTGTAATTTTAATTTAGTTAGTTTTGTATCTTTAAGTGCGCAAACCAAACTATTTTTGCGTCAGGTATGCTTACGCCATTTTCAAAACGGCGTAGATTTGCACTATTCCTTTCTTTTCGTAGGTGTATATCGTCCTCTAATTCTGCATACGGAGTGCTACTTCAGTGAGATTTACAAGACGCCGTTAGGCGGGGATGACTTATTTACTATAACGAACACCCTGCCTTTGGAGCATGCATCCTGTCCGTCTGCAGTAGCATCGAACCCAGCCGAAGAGAAAGTCTACTGGACAGACTTGACACTTAAACACATAGCTCGGGCCAACCTAGATGGAACAGAAGAAGAAATAATTGTGCAAAATGTCAGTTATTCACTGGGATTGGTTGTAGACAGTTATGGCGGAAATATGTATTTCACCGATAAGGTCAAGAAGACTGTTGAAGTGGCTAAACATGATGGTTCGAATAGAAAAGTTCTGATTCGGAGCGACACCCATCAACCAGTTGGGCTGGCGATTGATTCTAGCCGAGGGTATGTTTCTTTACTAAACGTTTTTAAGACAGAGACATAGGTATCAATGGATCAAATCTCCAATTGACTGGGCTGCATCCTGTTGGGTTGCCAATAACGTACCAGTGGCCACCGATCAAGAGTAAATCTTGCTAGTCATTTTGTTTTTGATTTACGTTTGCATGAGAAGTAGGCAAGCGTTTCTAACGAAAGGATTATAATTGTACATAGGCATTCCGTACTTATTACCAAAGTTAGCGTAACATGTCTGTGTTTTTACAATATGCTAATGAAATGAAGCATTAGTAAAATTGTTTTAATGTCACAGATATATGTACTACTCGGCTTGGGGAGACCCTCCAATGATTGTAAGAACAGAAATGGACGGAAGCCACCCAACTACCCTGGTACGATTCTCATCATGGTCAACACATGCACCCAGCGCTCTGGCGATAGACATCGATGAAAACCTGCTATATTGGGTAGGGGATCGCGATCCAAGCTTGCAGTACATCGACCTGCGTTATCCAAACAGTGAAATAGTCTATCACATCGACTTCAGCAATTATCTGCATATGCCGACAGGGCTCGCCCTCGATGCACATTACTTTTACTGGACAGATTTGCTACTTGGAAACGTAATACGAGCCAGTAGGAATCCTGACCAGGAAATAGTCGAACTGATCCCCTACCAGTATACACCCAGAGGAGTCAACATTTACAATCCTTACGATGTACAAGGTATAAAACGTGCAACAAGTTGATATTTTCGTATTTTCGCATGGGCTCAGGGAATAATTTTAACATTTCAGCAATCCAAATCTACAGCTAAAAAGTTCGTTCCACCAGATTTGTGACCGAGAAAAAAAAGTTAAAAGATTCTCTGGAAATAGAAGGCTGCAATAAGAAATGAAACATCTTCACTTCCATTTTAGGTTGCAGGTCATTCATTCCCTTCCCCCTTCCCCCCACGTTTCATTGTGTAGAAGGGGAGAGGAAATAAATAAGTGCAAATTCCGATGGTTAGTAAGGAATATCCTTGTCCCGGACGAGGAAAAGATCAGGCATAAGACTGGCGTGGTCAGTGTTCTTCCATGCAGAGCCAACGCTGGACCTTTTCATTGCCTATTTTTACACCGACACACTTTGCTTTGATTCCCTTGTTATAGAGTAAAAGCTATTACGAAAGTAACATATTTAAAAGGCCCACATAAATTATTAAGTGTATAGTTCAAACAACTCAAATAGTTGTTATACGAATGTTATTGACAGGTTAGAAAAATTAACAGAAGTTGCATTACACCTTTTCCTTGCTGAGTCATTTGAACACATTCTATGATCAGTTATAAGTACTCAATTCTTGAACAGGCTAACAATAAGGTGCACCTGTCTGGGCCTAAAAATCTGATGAACCAACAAAGCTTCAAAGTTAATTCCACATGTGCTCCTATTCAGTTAATCCCACACATTGACTTTCCATAACAAGCATATTTTCCATTTTAGATCTTCATCCTTGTGTTCATATATGCAGCCATCTTTGTCTCCTAAAACCTGGAGGTTACAAGTGCGCATGCCCTGAAGACGATCCTGGCTTATGCAATGAAAGTATCAGCATTACTAGTGAGTGTTAATTCAAGTTGATTCTTATGCAACATAACATGATTTCGTTTTAAATCTAGATATTATTTTTTCTATGTACACTAGCTACACAACATAGGATTCTCTATTTATTTCTGTTCCTCAGAGTTATATCCATCTTATTTTTAAATTTAGAAAGAATTTAAGATGAGCTGTTCAAGAAGTAAATTTCCCTCGTTACTTACTTGCGCTAACACTGCAAATTATTTCTCTAGTTACTAGTAATTGGAGACATTTGTCTTCAGCCTTGAGTCATATGTGTTACCATTTTTAACTGCTGCCTTTTACATTTAAGCCCTTGGTAATTTTAAGCAAATTGTGTTCGCTTCGTTTGGTATATTTGTCAGTTTTCACGTGAAAGTTTATTTACTTCATTTATGCGTTGTCTCTAAAAAAAATGGCCATTTGTCAGGTGCAGCATTTTTTCAATGGCAATTTCTGACCATCTGTGACTTTTTGGTCATTGTAAATTGCCAGATGGGCAATTTTCAGCAAGTTAGTTGAGGTTCAGACACATTGCTCCAGTTAAAATTTCACCTGATCGGTGATCGTAAGCTTTTCTTTCAGATTTACCATTTGTAGTCGCATTTTGCATAAGTATACATAGCACTCATACATATTTCAAACGAACGTCCATCAATACAAATGAGATTTCCAACGAAAGGAGGAAAATTCAATTTTACTGGTTTTTATTACAATTCAGAACGAGACTCAAGTAATATTTAAAATGCGTGACAAGTGTTTTCTTGCCGGTTTTAGCTGTGCAATGAAAGTGTTTGTCGCTTTTTGGGCGAGCTTTCAAAGAGCAAAAATGCCTCCAATACACACAGAAAACCATGAAAATGCTTGCTACGAAGTCTAAGAATTTAAATCTTTTCATTTGCTACCCCACTCCCTGTTTAAAATACTAAACATTACAATTCCTTTTTGCTTGTCTAGATGTGCATGGCTGTACGGATGACCCCAGTCTATACTTCAGTGACCAGAAAAACATCAAATGCATTGATATGAAGACCTACAATCACACCCACGTTAGTGTTAGGACAGTGAAGACTGGCCTTGCCGACGCTGGTGCCATTGACATTGACCACAGAGAGAGAATGATATACTGGAGTGACCACGCCCAGTGGACCATCAATAGAATGAGTCTAGTTAGTGGTGAAACTGAGGTAAAGAATGGTTCACGATTTGACAATTATGCTCAAAGAGTGAGTTATGGTGATTGTCAGAAGTCGGGTAATTTTCAAAGGTTGGAATTATCGTTTGTCAGGAGTATAATTACCTGTTGCCTTTTATCTGTATACATTCAGATGAATTAATCGAGCACTCAATCTTATCGGCGCCACAGCCTACCTCCTGTTTCTTTTACTTATTTCCCATCAAAACCGATAGGTGAAGTAACGAGGAGTATTTTACAGCCGATTGCTTTCAAATTAATGGGTGCTAAAAGCTGATCATCGAGCCTTCACAAATTAGGAAGCCAAGGTGTTTTAATTAATGGCATTCGTTGTAAGGTTTTACCAAATTTTTTAAGAGGAAGTAGTTCTGTTATTCTTCATGCGGGTTCAGTTTTTATTTCCTGGATGTTTATCTAAGAAATGTTTAGCAAGAGGGTTAGTATACGGACTTTGTATATATTTGAATTTTTTGTGTGTTTTAATTCCTTTAAAGGTTATTATAAGAGACAACCTAGGTCAAGTTGATGGATTGGCAGTTGAATGGGAAAGTGAATTGATTTATTGGACTGATTACCTCTATGAGAGACTCGAAGTTGCAAAGGTTGATGGAAGCTCGAGAAGGACATTGTTTACAAGCGAACTTTACAACCCACGTGGAATCGCTGTGGATCCAAAATCGGGGTAGGTTTCATTTTCTCCCCTTAGTTTGGCAGTGGCGGAAGAACATAAACTTAGAGAGGAGGATAAACATAACTTCAGTGAAACTGAAACTTTTCATTTTTCGTTGTGCACGATTTTATATGTTTTGTTGGTGACTAAGGATGGTGAAAGCGACCTTAAAATTTTCAACCAATTGGGTTTTGGGTGCTTAATCCTTTGTTTAGGCATTTCCATTTTCATATCGGACGGTTTCGAAGTTACAGAACATACGTGCATACCTACACAGAAAGTAATGATTGTGGTTGCGTAAGTGATGGAAGCAACACCTAATGTTTGGAAGAATTCAAAAGTTTAACTGAACCAGAGCCCCAAACAAGTGCTAAGTTTCCGTGTACCTTTTCTTTTTAGATTCTTTCATATTCTTTTCGCTGCTTTTTGTGGGTTCTGCAAGCAGAAAACGGGTATTTCCATTTTTAGAAAAGTCAACGAAAGTTATTTGACGACATACCTGTTTTGTATCACAGCCTTGTATGCCTAGTCTTATTTCCTTTGGCCATGCATCTATATTAATTATTTATTTCTGATTTTTTCTATTTATATATTTATTTTATTTTATACATTTATCTGCCGAACTTCTTTCATAAACATGTATATTTCAGTTATGTAAACACTACCCGCCCAGATTAGCGATTGCTATTTGCGGGCTTATAGTGTAGTCTTTTTAGTGTAATGACGTAAACGCATGACTTGTAACTTACATAAAAGCGGCCAAACAGAGTCCTAACATATTTAGAATGTTGCGTTTATTGTTTACCTCTAGGTACCTGTTCTGGACAGACTGGGGATATATAGAACCAAAGATAGAACGAGCTGATTTAACCGGTGAAAACCGACAGATTGTACTTGACCTTGGCTATGGCTGGGATTATCAGCTGTTCCCCATGAGTGTTGTCATTGACTATGAAGCTGAGCGCATCTACTGGATGGATGCGTACGACAATTACATCGATTCCGCAGACTTCGATGGCTACAACAGGACGAATGTGCATTACATCAGCCAAAACATTTTTCCAGCAGATTTGGCCCTACATGGTGACAATCTGTACTGGGTGGACTGGAACAGTCAAAGCATTCAGTGGTTTAACAAGGCACGGCCCTTAACCATGCTCAACTTTGGCCATCTATCTGATGTTTATCTAACAGGAGTCGTGGTGTCTGATAATTCAAGGCAGCCAGTCGGTAAATATATTTCTATATAATTCCTTGCATTTTATATGTCAGTTTCCTATAACGCCCGCTACATGCATAATGCCGATGATTAGTCTTGCCATTAAAAAAACATCACTTGTTGGCTGCTGTGCGGTGAATTTGTTTGAGACTTGATGATAGTTTGGGAGGCCAACTCCATTTTAATTTTAGTCCACTCGCAATTTGGATATAATGGAGCACTCAATTAACGAGGCTTGCAATCTATGTAGAATAGACATAAAATTCAGTTATCGTAAGTCGTAAAATTCAGTTATCATCTTTTTCGAATCTTGTCCAGATTACTAATCAGTAACACCGAGATTACCTCACTGTACTTCAGTAGAGCGGTTTTCAGTTGAGTGTCGAGAGTAATTCGAATTTGTTTTGGTTCTACTTTACTGTGCTCTGTAATTGGTTAAAAATAACTCGCGCCACTTTCTTCACCATTTGCAAGTCAGAGAAACCAAATCCAATAGTGATTGCTCGTGCACTTTTTTTCTCGGGCTCGTCGCCACTGACACGGATTTTCTTCGAATTCTACAGTTGTTGTTTGGTTCTGTTGCGACTGACCAGAGTACTTACTCTTACTTTGGTTTGGTAAGATCGTATCTGAAATTACTCTGCGCAGGTTTTGCCTTTAAAACCACTTAAGAGAAAGTAAATGCACAAACTGGCGCTAGGAGTTAACGTAAGTATTTCTACATGTACACTAACTCGAGATACTCATGTGTTTTTTTATTAATGTTATTTTAGCTTCCCCAATGAACAGACCTCCATGTCGCATAAGCAACGGCGGGTGCAGTCATCTTTGCTTGTTGGCCCCTGGTGGAGGACATAAATGCGCATGTCCCAATGGTGTTGCTTTGGAAGATGACGGCAAGACTTGTAGCCATGGTAATTGTAATAAAGCCATTTACACAGTGCTGTGCACCATAAAGTAGCCTTTTGCACTTAATTAGTTTATAACAACAACGTTTTAACATCCTCTTCTCAATTTCTTCGTGGCTTTTGTACCAATTGGTCAACTGAAATAAAAGAAAGACTGTGAGAGACGGATTAGCCAATTTTTACGTTTCCACGACTAGTTCTCTCGTACCTCTTGAACGTGAATAGTCAGTTGTAACTCAAGCCATTTAAAAAGGTGACAAGACGATGATCAAAACTTCAAAAACTTAAGTCAAGTGGCAACGGTATAGGGCGTAGCACTTTAAAAGCCCTCCCGGTTAGGCCATAACATTTTGGGCGATTCTCCATTATGCAAAACGTGCGAAACTTGTTATAAAGACTAAATCAATCGATAAAAACTTCAAGTGTAAACATCACAAATCGACTTATAATTTTTATTACAATGATAGAAATCATACAAAGTATTAGCTATTATTGTAACTCTGGAACCATCTGATGTTCGGCGACTCAAACTTAGGAAAGCATTTGCTGTTTATATCCAAGTAAAGCAGTGCTCTCCGCCCACCAATTTTGCCCACTTATCAGAAGAGTGGTATATATGGTATAAACTACACCATTTATTCACCATGAGTGTCGGTTCCCAGTAGTGGGGAGGGGGGGGGGGGGTCATATTCTCCTCTTTTCACCTCCACTTTAGTAAATACTTGAAAGTAATTACTATTTTGGATAAAGGAAAAGGTCTGAAGAGGCCAATTCAAATTCTTCAAGAGATCAATTTGTTTTTTTTTTATATATCTTGTCGGCCACTTCTATCCACTCTAGCTGAATTGTCACCATTTGACTTTAAGATGTTCGTTTTCTTATTTTCAGTGACTCAACCAAGTACACCACCACCGCCTGTGCCAGGTGACTTTATCAATCGCATTTTAAAGCATTCGTTTCTTAAGTAGTCTAATTTTGCAGCCAAACCATCCACATTAATCGAGCTCTAGAATAATAGTGTTTATCATTTAGCATATTAGAACATTGTAATTCTCGTTATAAAGCTACGAGGCACGTTTATGCAAGCAACTTTACGTTGATGAAAAATAGCTTCAATTTTTAGCTAGGCCATTTTCCAACAGCGTTTCCTGCTATTGTTGTGCTTGTTAACGCAAAAACATCCCTGACTTATAAAAATCTTAAGCGATTAGTCGGAAAAGCTATAACTCCAAAATGTGAGTGGGTCAATTTTTATTCAGCCTACTTTCTTTTGACATGCAAATGCTCTGTAACTTGTTTCAGATATAAAAATACGTCTGAGAGGCTCCAACTCTTCACATGAGGGTCGTGTTGAGGTATATCACCAAGGACAATGGGGAACAATCTGTGATGATCACTGGGACCTTAGAGAAGCTACCGTCGTTTGCAGAATGCTTAACTATTCTGCAGCAGTTTATGCTGTCAAATATGCTTACTTCGGAGAAGGAAACAGTTCTTTTCCCATTTGGATGGACAATGTCAAATGCCGTGGTGATGAGCAGAGCATTGCTGCCTGCAGACACAATGGCTGGAATACCAATGATTGCAATCATTACGAAGACGCGGGAGTTGTGTGCTTAAACAACTCTATTGCACCTACAGAAGGTAAAATGTTCACGGATATTGCGACTAACGTTAGTACGATATACTCTATTTCGATACTGAACTAACCCAGCAAATGAATATTTTTGGATATTTCAATTCACATGGCATCATTAGTAAAATAGATTTACATTAGCTAATAATAACAAAGGTAATAACTGTTCTATTACCCTTTAAATTATTACATTTAACACGGATTATCACTGAAACAAAATTTGAATGTGGAGAAGCTTTCTACCGTCGGCATTTTTATGATCCCTTGACTTACAAAGCAACAAATTCAGAATCACCTTACTTCCTCGAGTGCACATAAGCCTCCAAGCTCCTCTGCCAACAACTCTGTCTTCAGCTTGATGTCGGACCTCGGACCTAGATTTTCAGCCAGCTGCATCTTCTCCTTTCTTCCAACTTTTTCCTCCCATGTTGTCATGGGCCTGCCGACATTTTCTTCTTTTTTCGGGCTGCCGTGAGATAGAAGGGACACAGTAGGTGTAGTCTGGGTATTATGTCTACGTGTCCCAGCCCTTGCTTTCCTCTTTTCTTCACTTCAAAACTGTTTTTTGGTTTTCTCATGTAACTCCCCAATGAAGACGACATACTGCCATACTATTCTGGAGTCGAGCCTCTTGTCGTTTTTATCCACGTCAGGTTTAACTAGAGAGTTATGAAGTTTTATCTATCAGGCTCGCGTGTCCAGTATGCCCATAGTTGCAGCCAGCAATAAAACAAAATTTATAGGATTACAAACGGGAACTTCCCTTTTTTCTACATATATCCCAAACTTTTTCATCAAAATATGAATATATAAAGTGGGTGTAGCTTAGCTGTCACTATTACCTGCGTAAAATTCAGCTTCCACATTATGGAGAAAATCATCTTTCCAGTTAACTTTGTGTCTATCTTCTCTTCTTTTTAAGGTCCAACCTTAGCCCCAGGACCTCATCAAGGTGAGTTGACACGGAAACAAAAACTCTCGGGCGTCAATTTTCAATGAATTTCGGCTCAAAAAAGCCCTGATTGGTCGCACAAAATTCATTAGCATTTAACTCGACATTTATTGACATTATGTCCAAAGCACAATATTGATAGTGTATTTGGGGGATAAAGGAGGTCTTTTCATCCAAATGTTTGCAATAGTTTTGATTGTTTATCTTAGTGCCTTCCTTCACTTTTCCATCTTGTTAACTTTCGTTCCCTTTGTTCTTGATCCAGAATTAAGGGTTCGTTTGCGAGATGGAACAACATCAAATCAGGGACGAGTGGAGCTGTACCTGAACGGTACTTGGGGAACGATATGTGACGACTACTGGGGAATAGAGGAAGCAAACGTCATCTGCCGCATGCTGAACTATTCCGAGGGAGCTTGGAGCACTCACTGCTGTGGCTGGTACGATGGTTTCTCTGTGCCAGGTCAAATTTGGCTCGATGACGTCCACTGTGTTGGTGATGAACAGAGTATCACAGAGTGTCGTCATGGCGGGTGGGGAAGTCACAATTGCTATAGTTCAAAACATGTGGGCGTAGTATGCAAATATACACCAATACCAACTCCAGGTAAAACATCGACTTTTTTTTTCTTTTCACGTTCTTTAGGTATGTTATCGTAAAAAAGGTTACCTTACATTTTTTATTAGACATTTAAAATCTGAGAAACTAACTATATAGACTGGAAAAACATTCCTGTTAAATGTTCCCGAACAAAATTTAGGATTTTTTGTACACGCCTGACGTCCGCGAATGCGGAGTCTACCTTCTTCCAGCACTCCAACTTTCGCACCCTACCCCACGCATAGCCTTCTCCAGTCTGAGGAGGGTTTCATTCAAAAGAGTTTGTCAAAGACTACTATAATTATAAGAGAGTTGTAATTGAGATGATCGGTTCCTGTCCAGGATCAATTTTACAAGCTCATGTACAGTTGCTAATCAATGCCCTCAATCAAAAAAATTCGTCCCAAAATGTAATGAATTCTTTCTTTCCCTACTTCCATAAAATTCCATGTAAGTGGTCAAACTATGAGTGATCAAAATGTGTTGTTTACGATGGTATATCTCTTTGCGTGTGCAATTACTGAAGGGAATAAGATTAACAAAACCCATCTAGCTATACTTATTACTACTAATATTCTCTTATAGATAAAACCTTGAGACTTGCTGACGGCTATAGAGACGGAGAGGGCAGAGTAGAGATATTCCATGATGGCCACTGGGGAACTGTTTGTGACGACTTCTGGGATATAAAGGACGCACAAGTTGTATGTCGTGAACTTGGTTATTCCAGAGCCCCTCTTGCTCTACCAACGTCTCTGTTTGGAGAGGGAAATGGTCATATATGGTTAGATAATGTTCACTGCGTGGGTAATGAGAGCTCTATTGCAAACTGTCAGCACAATGGATGGAATGATAACAACTGTTATCACTATGAAGATGCATCAGTCATCTGTTCGAATACGACTGGTGAAAGCTTAGGTGAGTGCGGACATCTCACATGTATCTCCAGGCAACTACTGTACAACGCACTTGCTTGTATTCAAGAGTTATTCTGCAAAGTCGGAGTCTTCTTTTGCATCGGTTATTAGAGGTCTTCACATGACACTCCTCTTCCACTACTAAAGTCTAGTCTCCTACACACCATGGAGGGGATACGTATTAAATCAAATATCACACGCATTGTCCTTCCCTTACGTGCTCATAATTTCAAACTGTATTCCTAATTTCTTTATAAAATTGTCCTTCATTTATTATCCTATTCACTTGAACTTCAAATTTCCTGTCCATTTAAAACAAATTTGGATGGCAGTGAAACAGGTGAAATGTCATAGATGTGAACCCTGGATGAAATATCGTACATGAACTGCAGATAAATTATTTTTCGGAGATTCATGGGATTTCAATAATTGAGACAGTGCTAAAAAATTGGTCAGTGTTAACTTTGTGCTTTTCCGAAATGGCGGTCATTACAAAGTAGTTTTCTAAATAAAAAAGGGAGTGACTTTTCTGCAGCCACCTACATTATATAATGATACAATAGTCATGCTCTTCATGATACCTTACATCTCACAAGAAAGGTTTACCTTTAGGGTTAGGCTATATTATTTAGACGATAAGTATCCTTGTCTGAAAACTTGTGTTTTGCTAGTCTCTTTTTTTTCTTACCGTGTTTTTCCATTCGATTGTGAAACCAAAATGCATACCGCAACAACTGTGAAATATACGTGTTTATGCACGTTTATGCACGTTTTCAGCTGCAGATGATTTCTTGTTGCTGTGTGAGGGAGGTCGTAAACTGTGCTACTTCATTCCACTGCGACCGCCGACACCACCTCATTTACATGTAACACCACTCTCAGTTCTCCTGGATGACACTCCAAGAGGGATATCGTACGATCCAAAAGAGAGAAGAATCTATTGGACCGATACATATGGAAACATCAATCGAGCTTTCCTAACCGACAGCTCCGCCGAAGTTTTAACTAGGGGCCATGGAAGTCCAAAGGATATTGAGATAGACCTTGCTGGAAGGAATATCTACTTTGCTGACGAATACGAAGATAAAATTCGAGTTGCGACACTTGACGGTTCCTATCAAGCTATCATTCTAAATGTCGAATCACCTCAAGGAATTGCTTTGGACAGTTTGGCAGGGTAAGAGTTACTCCATCAGATAAATGTTCAGAAGATATTACTTACCAAAATATAACAACCAGTGAATACAGTAGTTATTTTGAAACGCATTGCGGTTGCCGTTTTCTAATTGAGGGTGACAAAACAGTTGTAGGTATTTATACCATATTTACGAAGCCGCGAAGAGGCGAGTTAATTTTCTAGCACTGTTCACCGACTGGGTAACCGGCGTATTGGCCAAAACTAGGTCACCGCTAACTGCTTGGCTCAAAGGTGAATAGCAGTTTCTAGTGATTAGCCAATGCGCGAATGATATCATTCAACACTTAAGTTAACAGTCTACAACTGTTGCTTTGAACAATAGAAATAATGCCCTTCGATTACTGTAAGTTTTGTTCATTTTTTGTAGGTACATTTACTTTTCGTCAGTTGGGAGACATCCGCAAATATTACGAGCAGATATGGATGGCACTAACCAAATTGTCCTCGCAAATCTGTCAAACATCGCACAGACTATCGTTGACGTGTTATTGGATAAACCTGGCAACCGCCTGTTCTTTTCTGACCAATCCAATAATGTCATACGATATATTGACCTGAGTAATATGGAGGTCCACACCCTGCTTTCTGGAAACCTTCACCATCCAACAGGTCTGACGATGTTGAACAACACTCTTTACTGGACGGCTCAGGGTGATGGCGGATTTTCAGGAACAATCTTTAAAGCAGAAGCAACTAACGGAAGTTCAGCGCACATGGTAGCCGACGGGTTTTGGAATCCATATGGTATACACGCGCATAACTCTCGGGCACCTCAAACACCAGGTAATGCACCGAAAAATACGTTTAATTTTGGTGTACTTTGGAGTAAAATGGGCAGAATTAAATCTTTTTTTTTTTTTGGGGGGGGGGGGGGGAGGGAGTGAATGCCAATCATATCATGATCTCTTCGACACTTTAGTTCAGCTTATTTTTTTGTTTGAAATAGATTACAATGTTTGAAATAGCATTTAAATGCTTCTCAAGAATTCTCTTTTGAATTAAATTATAACTTTATTGCAGCGCAATCTCCCTGTCACAATAACGGTGGGTGTTCTCAGATGTGTGTCTTAAATCCCAGTAGCCGAACGTGCGTGTGTCAAGCAGGTTATAAGCTTGCCGAAGATGGCACAACATGTAAGTTTTCTTATTATGCATTTAAGAACCTAAATAGATAAATATTAGAAAAGCTTTCAAAGAAATTTGAAATATTTTTTTCGTTGATAATCGATGTCACATTCATTGAAAACGATAAACGACCAAGCTAAAACATTGGCCGGCCGAAATAAATGGAATTTGCAGGGATCTCCATCACTATCAAACTAAATTCAAAGTTGAGGCTTATTCTGGGTTAACTTAACGCTGTCTTGTAAAACTGGCTTCAGTTCTAAGTGAGCTACAGTATGCTCAGGAAACAAAAAGAGAACTAGTCTTCTTAGCATCGTCTAGTAGAATTTTTTGTTGGCCAAAAAATAGCCAAGGTTGGTCGCAGTTTTTAATTTCTCCTTCAAGGACACCATAATTCTACAAAGGCGCTTATTCGAGGTGTATTTAAGGAAACATCACTCTTAATTTTTCCTCAAAAATAAGCTTTTATTTCAGAGACAGCAGTCATTGGTAAACCTGCATTTTCCCTTTTGTTTTCGCATTCTCTTGTCTCCGCGACAACAAAAACAAAACGACGAATACAAACGCTCTATTTTCGTAGTTCTTTTTTGAACTTTGCAAAAGATGGGAACGGAGGCTTGAAAAGATACGGGTCCGTCAAAATCTTTAAATTCAGATAAATCCACCATGTTGTCGTGGAGAATTTAGTACTGGCTTGCCAAATAAGGAGAAGTCAGGGAACGACATCTCTTTAGTTTGAAATTGACTACCAATATTTGGTTTAATTGCTATTTGTTACATGTAGGTGTTATTGACAACGTCATATTTGTTGCCGATTCCTACTATGACAAAATCTTTTTGTCTCCACTGAGTCCTTCCGATACCTCGATCATCCCGCTGCCGTATCAAAATCTTACGTTGCCAGTCGGGTTAGATTTTGATCCATTCAGCAATCACTTGTACTGGACAGACTACGCTCAGGGTGCTGTTGTGCGGGCATCGGTTGATGGACAGAACCAGGAAATTATTCGATCAGGTGTTCCTCGAGCCACGGGCATCGCTTTGGATCTTGTGGGAGGAAATGTGTACTGGATAAACACTGATAACAAGACTATCGAGGTTTCTAAGCTAGATGGAAGTTACTGGAAAATGTTGGTTTCTAATTTCTCTTCATCGCCATACGATATAGCTTTGGATACAAAAAGAGGGTAAGAGGACTCTTCTTACACGCCCCTACAAATCATTTACCTCATTTGTTTAAATACTCAAACAGTGCTGGCTCAAAAGGACATTTGTACGACGCGTGTCGTTTGACTACAGCTACTAGAATCCTTCAGTTTTGATGTTTTCTGATGCAAATTAGGGCCATTGTTAATTAAACGTCACTGGGATTACAAAATTTTAATAAAAAGGAGAAACGATATGAATTCTGGTAGTTGTAGTCAATTGACGCTATCGTGCGAATGACCTATAGAAATAACTAACTGTAACAGGTGAGATACATTACGATTAATTAACGCATCGATGAAACACTAAGTGTTTACGATTGAAAAAGGTAATCTCGCTCAGAACAGTTTCCGTTTAGCTATATGGATACTGTGGCAAAATCTCCCCGGAGATATAACAGGCGGAGGAGTGTTTTAAAATTGCACTTGAGTGAACAAAACGTTGTTGTCAAAAGAAAAAAAATCCCTGACGCGCTGCAAAATAAAACTCCTGCAATGCTACACGGTTAGTTTGAAGCTGCCGTCACTTTACTTGATATCGTTTTGTTTTTAAGGTACATGTATTGGTCAGATTTCGGAATTATTGAAGTTGCTGAAATGGATGGACAAAACCGAAGCACAGTCGCTTTGTTGGGCCAGCATGATGCTCGGGGTCTTGCCTTGGATGTCGAAACGAATCGTCTTTACTTTGTTAGCTTTTATTTGTCAAGTCTGCTGTATATTGACCTCAATTCAGCTGGCAATGTATCTGTAGAGACACTGTTCGAGGACTATTTTTATTTATGGCGCCCACGTGGAGTTGCACTCGATGACCAGTTTGTGTATTGGAATGAATATTGGACGGAAAATGTATATCGGATCAACAAGACTACATGGGATGGGCGTTTGGATGTCATAGCCTCAAGGTTGTATAGCCCAAGGGGAATGGTCGTCAAAAAAGGGAGTCCTATACGAGAAAGTAAGTATTAAAGTTATTAATATTACCTACTGTGACTAAATAATAATTTTCGACATGCTATGTTTGACTTCTGGACGCTCCAATCTCTCAAGATATGTTTGAACTAGACTACATAGCAATTGTAGCTTGCAATCAAATTCCCTGCAGCTTTGGCTGTTAGATCATCTAGTTGACAACTGTGCAGAAGGTAAATTTCTGGCAACTGCAGACCTAGAACAATTTTTCTGAAGGGTGCAATATTAACAAGTTATGCTGAATATATCTACTTTGCTTTTTTATTGAAAAATATAAAATTTGCTTTCCCAAAAGGAAGGTCTTTCTTTCGTTTTATGTGAGGAACAAAATGAAATTTAGATATTTCGATTAAACTTGATACGCATGTCGTGCAAGATAGCAATTTCCCAAGCGATGCTAATAACATTTTTACAGGGCTGAAATTATAGTTTACAAATATTTTTTATATTTTTTTTACAGTGACAAAGTGTGTTGAGGTATCAGACGTGAAATAAAAAGAACATCCAAATATCTTGATACTTTAAATAAAACAAATGTTAGCAGTTGTTGATGATCGGCGAATTATGTAAATGCTAATTTAATAGTTAAAAAGGCTGCGTCGCTGGGATTTTTTACGTTTTTAGGCGAAATCGTGCTGAAGACAAGTTCAAATTAACAAATTGACGTCAGTTTTTTATGCGTCTGTCCTCTTATTGATGATAAATTTCGTCATAACATTGTCAAAGTGTTGTAGATTCACGAGCCGCAGGCGAGTGGATCTACAACAAACTTTGACAATGTTATCACGAAATTTATCATCAATAAGAGGACAGACGCATAAAAAACTGACGTCAATTTGTTTTTTACAATAACAAAAAGCCCAAACTGATTTTCAAACGAAGGAAAGAAATGCTATCTAGAGTCAATGGAAGATGCGATTGCCGCAGAATCTGAATTTCATCGCTGTAATTCGGAGAATCACATGCTCGTAAATTAAAACTATAGTAGGAATAGGTCAGAAATACAAGGATAAATTCGAATTGCTCAACTAACCTTTAATCAAGTGAAAACTGTTCCCAAAATAATCCGTTAAAACACGGTTCAGCTTAATTTCATCGACAGCACAAATTCCCGCTCACCGCCGATTTTCAGGTCTGAATCCACAATAAACATCCTCATCTTTTCGCTCTAAGGTTGCAATGGTTTCTTCAGTTTTAACCCATAAATTTTAGATGATTTCCTCATTGACGACTACTAGATTTGTGGTGCAATTCTCGCCTCATCAAGAACGCAGCACTAAAAAGTTTGGCAAAACATTTGCTGATTGCGTCAGCTTTACGCGTTTCATCCGTCTGTACTCTTATTGACGATAAAAATTAGCCAATCAGCGCGCGAGAATTCGCTCAGTTATTGTAAAAAATCCCTTTTCTCGTACACAAATTTTTCCTACAACATCGAGAGAAAGAGATCAACGATTTTTTTAAAGGGAAAACAAACCATTTTTTAGCCTAATGTTTTCAAATTGCCATCCATTGCCATTATAGCCATCCGCGGCCAGACAAGTTCAAGTATAGTTTCAGGAAACTGGTAGAGTAGTTTTGTAGTTTTAATCAAAACGGAGCCATTATTTTTGGGTTTCCTTTGGTTGCAGTATGTCCTTTAGCTTTTGAAAATCATATTTACAATAGGTGACATACCCCAGCCTCTATAACGTTTAAAGACAAGCCTTGTTTTTGTTCTGTAGCTGATCATCCCTGCAGCAGCAACAACGGTTACTGCACTCACCTCTGTCTGTTAAATCCGACTGGACATACGTGCGCCTGCCCAGATGAGGACGATGATCGAAGCTGTTCAACTTCACCTGTACCACCGACAACTCCCAGCACTACTACTGAACAAACCCAACCACCAACCACAGCTGCGGTGGACTACTGCGCCCTCCAGCCTTGCAAGAATGGCGCCACGTGTGAAATGATTGGCAGCGAATACAAGTGCCACTGTGAAGGATACTATATTGGTAAAAACTGTTCAGATAAACTGGGTAAGTTATATTTATGGATTGGCGGCTGCAATTAGCGCACTGGAAGTAGATTTACTATGATAACGACAACAAAGTAATTTAGCATTTTGAATATTTACTGAAGGAAAAGACCATAAAGGAAACCCTCCATGATTGCCTGGAAAAAAAGAACAGCGAGGAGTACGAGGCCTCGTTCATCTGTGCTTTTTTCTGAGTGATCGACCCTTATCTTCGAAAAAGAAACATAGTCATCGTTCTTAATGACAAACAATTGTACAAAGTGTAGACATCTTAGAGAAGAAAGAAAAACAGCTAAAATCTACCGACAAGAAACACCAGCTCAGTATAACTGACTTGCTGTTAGATAAAAGCATCGCAGAGCTTTTATGTAGCCGTTAATTCTTGAGTTCAAGCGCTGAATACTTAATATTTTGTGAAAACCTGCATTTAAACTGGTATTCGACCGATGGTTTAGGGAACTTTTTATGGCCTTTTCCTGTTTAAGGCATTAGGAGGAAACTGCATTGCCAAGTGTAGAAAGGAAAGTACAAAAAACATTCCCGTATGTAATAAAAAGAATCAATCAATCAATCAATCAATCAATCAATCAATCAATCAATCAATCAATCAATCAATAGAATAACAAAGACATATTGTATATTGTAGTTATCGATTATCTTCTGTATAATTGTGCACTTTTAGCGTTTATGGAAAGTGTCAACTTTACTGCTATATAAACACCTCTGCACTTCATCAGTCCAGTTGAAGTCCTTACTCTACCTTTGCACATTGTCTTCCGACTTATACTTATAAATGGGTGTATGTTGAGGCAGTCGGTCTAGAAAATACGAGAAAACGTTAGGCTAACCTGCAGTGGAGTGGCAGCCCATCCAGGGAAGAGGGTATAAAATCTCTTGACAAATTACTACACTAAATGAAAAATAGGGCACACAGCCACGAATGTCGGCATTTCTGTTTGTGTGTTGGTCGATCCTTGAACTTTGAACTTGAATTTATTTGACATCACTCTTCTGCGCACAGCTGCTTCTTAGCCTTGGTATTTAATATTTCATGTTCTTGTTTTCATTTTCTTTCTGTTTTTTATTTTTTATTTTTCAAGATAAAGACAAGGTGTTGGTGATCATCATCATCATCGAAGTGCAGGTGAAGTGGGTCAGTTTCCTGTCATTAAATATATTATACTTACTATTAATTGTGTGAGTTTCTAAAACAAAAAGAGTTATATCACGCTTTCACAGCGGTCAAACACAGAAAACAACGTCACTTCTGGTTTTCCAGAGCATTGAAGTTTGAAGCAGTTCAGACTTTTACGATACATAAAATGTCCCTATAAACCAAATTTCGAGCCGATAAAACTTGTGGATGCCAGTTACTTTATTCTGAACACATTCTCATAGTAAAAAGCTTAAATTTTCAGTAATGGCGTTAAGTTTTGCGGTTAAAGGGAAACTTTCAACATTTGTCTGTATTTTCTTTTGTGAACCTAGGGCGGGAACTGCGCACGCGTCGTGCGTTTATCCGTTGTCAACTTCGCGCTACCTTTGGCGACTTGTCCCTATCCATCTCCCTCTCTGTACGTTCCTTTCCTGACATGTTCTGTTTGTGTTTTTGTTTAGTTCAAAATCAAAATCTTCATTAGAATTGTTGTGGATGCACTCAATGAAGAATGTAGGCAAAATCCAGCCAATTGCCCGATTCCAGTTGAAAGGTGAGAATACGTCCATTGTCCGTACGTCCAACTGTCCATACGTCCGACTGTCCATTGTTATAGTCGTTTAGCCCGAATCTTTTGACTCCATCAGCATTCTAGCTCTGGAAATGAACCTTGGATCTTACGATTACTTTAACACTCTTCTTTTTCGGCCATCTAGCTTAAGCAAGTATGGAGCTTAAATAGCTGTGACAAACATAATAAAACAACGCATTTTGCTGAGAACTTGTTGTTTCGCATGCTACGCAACACACGTTTTGAAAAGTGACAAAAAAGGATACAAAGAAATATCTTCGCAATAGGGAGTCTGGTATCTGGATAAAGCGTTATCTGTAAGTATCGTTTCACGCAGAGATTTTTTCGGCTTTTCTTGGGAAAGTGTGAAAATCTGTTTAACTGTTGGTAATCAAGCTATCATCGCTTCTTAATGAAGCCACGGTGAATATTGTAAAATGACACTATGTTCTGAATGAAAGACGTAAAGTTCTGGTTTTCGTCGAAACGTAATTCCCTGAAACAAATAAAAGACTGAATTTTGTGACATTCCGCCACGAGTAAGTTGTACACAGTCTTTCACCCCTTGGCTAGCCGATGAAATTGTCTTCGAAGGCAAAGCTGTGTTCGATTTCGATCAATTTATGCTCGTTATTTATCCTCCGACTATTCGTGGCGGCTAACAAAGCCTAAATCAAGGAGTATCAGAGGAAGCGATCTAAGACCATCTAATGTCTCTCAATAACTCACGCGGATTTCCGTCCATCCTGTTAGTAAACTTTTCGATTTTGTATACAGCGGGTAAAACTAAGCTCTCCAAGAACTGATGGAAAGAAAAACATGAGGTTCTTTGATATCCTGTCACAATCAACCAAAAAATGGACCAGTGTCTCTGGCTTTACTACGTAGCGAGCGTTAAAAACCGCCTGCCGCGAGAAAACGTGCCTCGCTTTTGCACTGAGCCGACAACAACGAGTGTGTAATTGTGCGCCCCAAAATGTGCCATTGTACAATCTCTACAGGAATTATTGTCACAAGCTGCGTGTATTCCTTTCCAACTGATAAGATTTTCTCACTATTTCGAAAAGTTCAGTTTTTAGTATCTTATTTTATTTATTTATTTATTTATTTTGCAATGTCTCCTTTTTTCTAGTTTCTCCGAAAGTTCTAAATACGTACAGAATCGCATCAACCGATACGGACGGAACGCGATTTGTGCTTGTTCAGCGTATGCCTGTATAAATGTCTGAATATTCTCGCGCGAGTTTTAAAAGACTCAGTCAATGCGTCTGCGATTCTCGTCACTTTCTGCAGTTGCAAGTTTGTACCGTATTCTTAGATTTTATGAAAAATGTTTCCCTTCCACAAATCATTTAACTGAATTAGACTACGAGCAGTCTCTCTTTCCGCTCAGGGATAGTCGAGGAAAACGAACAAGCGAGCGAGCGAGTACGAAGTCGCCTGTAGCATTGAAATGTGACGCGCCTGACGAGCCGCTAGTGTAGTGAGACTATCCCTGAGCGGAAAGAGAGACTGCTCGTAGACTGTAACTGAATTTTAAAAACGTATACTGCACGTGACGAACCCTCTTTGATGCATGTATATTCGTAACATAAGCCTTCAAATGTAGTTCTTTCCGATCCTGTTATTGAGCAAGCGGGAAACGTCTCCCAAGACTTTTATCACTGCTTTACTGACAACGAAAAGTGCACGATGAAGACGAGCAGCCGTGAGGAAAAAATGTGGAGGCGAGAGTCAGCGGTTTCTAATTCCCTTTGAGTCCTTCCTCCTCCCCTCCCTGTCGGTTTTTGGCAACTTGCAAACCAAATATTTCCTGACTTTTATCGAAACATTTTCTTGAAAAGTGCTGGGACTAGGGTCATTGAACACACCATACTGGGTGGGTTCCCAAATGAATCCACCGGGTTTCAACTTCTTTTATTTACTTTGACACAGTTTTCACTACCTAGCTCTGCTATGACGTTAAGGCAGGACAAAGTTCAAAACAATTAGGTATCATAAACTAAAACCAAACCAATTACAGGATACAGATAATTAAATGAACCAATGAGAGCTCGTAGCAAATACGTGTGACCAGTGCTAAGCGTGGAAAAAACGTTCAAAGGCGAAACAAATTGGTTGTCATTGTTTTCAGCCATAGCCTTCTCGCTCTCTTCTCGGCCGGGTCATATTTGTTGTTGTTCTGTTTTTCTTGTGTGTGTGTTTTTTGTTTTGTTTTTACCAACTGCCCTTGGTGTAGCGACATTTATTTCTCGTGACAGTAGCAAACAAAAGCTGGCAAAAGATGTGTCATCTTGGCAGCCCCGCTAATAAAAGATGTGTCATCTTAAGAGCAAGAATGGTTGCCACCGTCACAAAGAAATAAATATTCTTGCTGGGATTAAGTTTCAACCAGGGATTCAACACTTTTTTTCCTTTTTTTTTTAATTTCCCGTGACAGCAGCAAACACAAGCTGGCAAAAGATGTGTCATCTTGGCAGCCCCGCTAATAAAAGATGTGTCATCTTAAGAGCAGGAATGGTTGCCACCGTCACAAAGAAACAAATATTCTTCCGCTGATTGAGTTTCAACCAGTGTTTCAACTCTTTCTTTCTTTCTTTTTTTTTTTTTCTCAAACTTCATTGCTACGAGAAGTGAGAAGACTATGACTTGGGTTGATCATGTATTTCGCTAAAAGCTGCTTACCGACTTAAGGTCGCTGCTTTGAACTTTTTAAATATTTCTTTGTTCATTTTGCCAGTTCGAGTTTTAGTCATGCAGGCCGCTCTCGTCCTTAACTCTACTTACTAAGGCCGGGTAGGCTGACACACTCTTTCAAGAAATTATCTGAGCACAAAGGCTTTGTAACCATAGCTTTCATTTCTTTTTCACGGCCGGGTCATTATTATCATATGTTTGTTTGTTGTTGTTGTTGCTTTTTTTGGTTTTTATCAACTGCTATTTATTTCTTGTGACAACAGCAACACAAAATGGCAAAAGATGTGACATCTTGGCAGCCCTGCTGGTGAAAGATGAGTCATCTTAAGAGCAGGGATGGTTGCTACCGTCACAAGAAAACAAATATTCTTCAACTGAGTTTCAGCTCTTCCATATTTTTACTCAAACATTACTACTGTGAGAGCTGAGAAGACTCGTAATGTTACTCAGAGGGATTGGCCTGTATTAACTAAGTTATGGACTGGCAAAATGAACATCGCAATAACTGAAATTTCAAATATCTTTCCATGAATCAGAGTTAGTAAGTGGCAAAAATACTGTCAACTTAGTGGACAGTCGTTCTAACAAAAGAGATGCTTCTTCCATCGTCCGACTTGTTTAATAGACCGAAAAAGCAAAGCCGATTTCAAACATTACTGATTTCCTCTGATTCTTTACTTAGCATCTTACTGCAACCAGACCTTGTAAACAAATTAATGTGGATTAGCTGAAATTAATTTTAATAAATGAATTTGGTATCCAACTTGTCATACAATGCTGTTTTGCGTTTGTTCGAACCACACAAATCCCGCCAAAGAATTATAGTGCTTTTATTGAGCACTGATCGAAGCCGATCCAAAATATTGGCGAGAAAAAACTGGCATGTAATTCCTGCAACTTCGCGTTTGTTATAAGCAATGATTTATAGTTGTAATGAGGCGACGAAATCTTAAATGCAACCAAGGCATATCTGAGATAAATAACAACGCTGTTGAATTCAGTGAATCGCAGATCGAACGCGTGGGGTCGCCTCTCCTATACCGGACACCTGGCTTTGTTCAGTTCTTGTAGCCCTCTAATATTTTTCCATGCCGACAAGACTACTGAGCTAGCAGCTGCAATTATACCGGTAATGATTTTGCACGGCTTACATACAGATTCAACTTACCACAGTCCACTACGCGAGACTTTTGTAAAGGACATCAGGGAAGATTTTTCTAATCTTGTTCACTGTAATCTAGCTTGAATTTATCCCATTGTTTGATACCAAACGGAAACAAAATGTCGATTCCCAAACTTCCAGGATAACGTGGCTTTTAGGCTTCGGAAACGTGTGCATTGACGGTATTGGAAGGAAAAAAAACCACTGAAATCAGCGTTAAACAACCACTTGTGACATCGCATCGTTTCTCAAGAAAATGAAACCAGAAACTGCAAGAAAACACTTCACTGATCCTTATTCGTTACTGGCATCCGGTGACAAATAATAATGTACAAAAGTTAAAAGTCCTCCTGGTCGCGCTCCTGGTGGAAAGTTTATTCTTGGCGAAAGTCCATCGTGGAGTTTTCTTCTCAAATGCAACAGTCAAATACTAGTCGCATCCAACCAACAGAACAAGCGTTATTATTTTGCTTTTCGCCGCGTTGTTTTTTAAATTTAAATTTAAATTTTTTTTTATTTTTCGATTGCTAACACCTTGAGCGGTCTCACCTTGCCGCAGTTAAATTGTTTTACAAATGAGTTTTTGGTTCGGGTTTCCTATTTGATTGACCAAAATTGTCTGGTAATGACTTGTGAATGATGCGTAACACTCCTCTATGGGAAAATCAAGTCACGTTTTATTATGACTTGATGACATGTATAAGTCGGTCCTTACGTCTCCGCTGTTCTGCTTTACATTTGATAGAGTGACATTTCAATCATGAAGCAGCAGATTAGGACGCCTTGTGGTAAGCCCATTAGATACGCTTGAAAAACCCCTCACAAATTCTTAGAAAAGTTTTCTGAGAATTTGTATGGGACAACAGGAGGTACTTACAGTTTGCGCTTTCTCCGTCCTGTCATGAATAACTCAAGACCGCTCTTTCTGAGAAGTGAGCTACAACGCTAGTAGAGCATACGGTTTCTCACAACCAACGTTGACGTTGAAGTTGACGTTCAAAGCCGTGCTTTTATTGGTTTTGATTACTTATTACACTAGTAGAGAGTCGTTATGTCGTCATCCCTGTAGACAAATCAACCAAAATCAAGAAACCAAGAATCAAGAACATAAGAATCACCAAAGAAAGCTGAAACTATTACGTACTTTTCTGGTTATGTGACCTCAAAATTTGACGTAACCGATATTTTGTACCCACTATACACTCTCCAAGTTTCAAATATCCATGGAGTTTTGTAAGGGCTCACTTAATACTCCTAGGTCACAATTCTATCTGCACAAGTAACGGGCAACTTTGCACTTCTAGAAAAATAATTTTTATCAGCAGAGAAAAAGAAATTGTTCTGAACTTATTGAACACGAAAAAAAGCTAGTGTAGTAGACTACCGCTACAATAAAGAGAAGTTTCCATTTCCGCTTAGGACGAAATACCTTTTTTTTTACTAAGTGAGCCTAGCCTCAAGGAAAAGCCCACTATGTTTTGAATGTGCATTAAGGACAATTACTTTAGGCATTCTTCTCTCAGTTTTTGTATGTTTGTAAAGAACTTGACTCTGAGCAAAGTTGAAAATTTACTCTTTCAGTGTTGGATCTATTGCCAAACGGGAGATAAATGAAGGTCCCTTTACACCTGAAGATATCTACATACCATCGCCTCCAAGAGAAGTCGACGGAGGAATAGAAGTTGAGTATGCTGTGGTTAAAACTAACGACGATGGGACAACTGTGGCAGTACCAAGTGAAGCCCTGGCTAAAGTGATGGAGGCGCGGGCTGAGGAAATTGGACGAAAGATTGGCGGAAAAGTTGTGAGCGTAGGGCCTAAACCACCACCACCCAAGCAGACCCGTGGAGCTCAAACAGGAGGAAAAAATGGAGGCATGATTGCGGGAGTAGTAATAGCCGTGTTACTAACCGCGATCATTGCAGCTGTAGCTGTATGGTATTTCAGGTATGCCTTTTACCTTTTGTAACTCTTACGGTAGTTTTTACAGAGGGTCTGGATCTGTACGGGGGTTGTACACTGTGCACAAACGCCGTTGAATGGAAACAGCAAAAAAAAAAAAAATCACAAACAAACACACAAACTAGCGAACGAACCGAACGAACGAACGAATAAAGGACGAATTATGGAATTGACAGCCCAGCTAACTGATCTGGTGACGTTCAGCCATCCTCATCCTTTTGTACAAATGTTAGACTTGTTCAGACTGTTCAGGCCCCGGTTCCTGGAAAGCCGATTAGTAGCGTTAATCGAGGGTTAAATCTCACTAATCGAGGGTGAAAATTTATCCTTCGGTTAGATTCTGTTCCTGAAAGCACGATTAACACTAACCAAGTGATAAACGAGGGGTTAAATTTAATCCACCTAGCGAGGTCGATTAACTCACTAATCGGGCAAAAACTTGATCAAAACAAACAAAATGGCGCACTTAAATTTTGCGATATTGTCAGTTTAATTGAGTAAGGAAAAAGAAAGAAGGCACAAATTCGAGAGGTAATTGACTGAGTTTTGGGCGCAAAAACCTGCAGCGAAATGTGATGGAGCAAAAAAGACCACAAAGACGGAAATCGTGTAGTCGAGTTTTCGATTTTATTATATATTATAAAACACTATTAAACAATTCCATCAATTTGCCGGTTTTGGGTTTCTACAGAAGAATTATTGAATGAAATAAAATATTTATGGCAATTTTGTTAAAGTAGAAGGAACTGTTTTATTGAAATAACGTAAATATAAGACAAAAATGTTGACGATTAATTAAAGCGAAGCTGTTGTCGTTCTCAAACAATGCAGACACTGAAACAGAGGTTTTTCACTGATTTAGAACAAAAACAAAATGTCAAATTTCTGTACCAGGCGAACGTAACAAAGCAGATAGGCTACAAATATCAAAGACAATTATTCGGCACAAATCAGTACTTTATTGTTAACATTTTTCCGAGAGGCAAGTCTTGCTTTGTAAAGCTCAAAATAGTATCGATTGCTGAATGAATCAAGAGGTAGAGAACTCACCGATTTTCAGATATAGCTCACATTTCACCTCGAATCAGCATCACTTTGCACTGAACCGTGATTTGCACTTTGTTTTTCTTTGAGGAAAGGTTTGAAGTTTTGTTTTGTCATAACCAGACAACGGGCAAATCGTACCGCTGTCAAAGTCGACAATAGACCACAACTGGTATCGTTCGGTAAAACGAGTATCGGAGTCTTTTTTCTCCCACTCTGTCGTTTTCCTGCGCTTTTATATGCTGGTAACTTGTTTAACTGGTCTGATATGAGTTTAACCGAGGGATAGTTAAACGGATTAGTTATTCCCTGGATTAGTTATTCTAGAGATAAGGAATTTAATCGTGGATTAACTGCTAATCGGGAATAGTTTAATCGGCTTTCCAGGAACCGGGGTCAGATGTTGAAGAGAAGAAGTCAGGCGCAACATGTAAACATTTGAATTTCTATCTGACTGAATTCTTTTCTTGTAAAAGATGGGCAATTTCAACCCCCCGTATTGTGGACGCGCGGTGGTCAGCCGTCGAATGTTTGATCGGTGGTTCAAGGCTTTGTCTTGCATCATGTTGCGTTATATTCTAAGACAAGAAACGTTACTCCTGATTAGTAACAATAGCGTTGTTACTAACCGTAACACAGGAGAGACTAGAGTTTGTCCCCTACTAGAGATTGTTCCTGTCTACCCAAGTGAATAAATGGGTACTGTGAAAAATTGCTCGAGGTAAACCCTCCGATAATCCAGCATTCTAACCAAGGGGTAGCAGTACCAGTGAATACTCCTAATCGCTCAATGCTCCAGAAGAAAGAACTAATCCTAACCCCTAAGCCTCTCGATTAGCGCTTTTATAGCGTTAGGTGAGGGGCTCTTGCGCCCCGTATGCAAGTTTATTCACCGGCTGTTTCAGTCCGAAGGCAAGGTGGTTGAATGAGTGGTGACTGCCATTCAGTCCTATATGTAAAGAGGTAACCATAATCTGGAGGGTACCATGAGCTGTCACCTTAGAAAAGCAATAGGCTTGTCTCGCTGACTCGTGATTTTGTTGCATAGCGAGAGACCTTCGACTAATGCTTCAAAAACGAATCAGTGACGAGCATATTGTTTTAATTTTTCTGTACAAGAGAGGTGTAATCCTTGTAGCTTTTTTTTTTCAGAAAACTACAGAAAACTTGCCAGACTTAACATTCCCCCTGTTACCTTTGATTATAGGGTAAAGAGAAAAGGCTCTGCAAACTTTCCGTATGAAAGGGCAACAAATACAAATACAAGAAGTCGGTTTGTTGCTTTTGAAAATCCCGGACTCGATAACGTCGCTGCGCTTGATGGCGAGGGTAACTACGATGATGTGGGTCCGGTGATATTTGCGCCCTTTGAAGAAGTTGCAGAGACAGGTGCAGTTTCCAATCCAGTTTATGCTGAGATAGGCATGACAAGGATTTCATCTTCTCAGGATATCAACAAGGAAGGCGCAAAAGGCGAGTCTGATACCACGGAAGCCTCCTCTGATGAGAATGCCCTCCAAGACGAAGCTGCAGGTGAACTTCCTAAAAAGGAACCTTTTGCGAAGGAGAAGGAGGCAGAGGAGAAACTCGAGTACATGGCAACCACCGTTAAGAAGGAAGCGGCAGGGCTACAGGAAGAGCCGCGTTACGTGTCGCTGTCTCCAAATAACGAGGTAGCAGATAACGAGCGAGTGAAGATTGATATCCGAGGGGATGTTGAAAGGAGGCAAAATGAAAACAACTATGGGACGCTCATTGGAGATCAACAAGTTACTGGGCAAACGGTCCTGGTTCTGGAGGACAACGACAAAGAAGTTGGAGAACCTGAATCTTAGGTCATTTTAGCCTTTATAAAGGTGCAGATGACGTGGAAAGCATAGAAAGCTGAATGTTCCTTTACCGAAACAGATGCATGCAAGTAGTTTAATTAACTAGCAAAGCTGGGAACGCAGATAGCTCAAAAAGTTTCTTTTTCAAACAAAAAATTGCGAACGACATTTCAAACCAATTTAAACCGGCATTTCAAACTGACCAGTCTGGACCATGTTGTCCAAGAAGTTAACCCAGTCGATAAATCCTCATCCAAAGAATAAAACGGGTACACTTTTTATTATACATCGAACAAAGTTGGTCACCTTTTGAAGAAGGAAGCCTGTAGCTTGAAGTCCGTAGCTTGAAAGAGTTTGGCTTTAAAAATGACGTTCGTCGGTTTGTTTGTAGGTTAGTTTGTTTTCTATTCAACAGTCGCGAGATGTTGGTACATTTTCTATAGGAAGGAAGGGGAATTCGTTAAAAATTCTCCCCCAATCCCCCACGCCTCCTCCCTGCCCCCCCCCCCCCCCCCCGCGCTCGTAACGTTTCTTGTAATCTCATCACTGCATGCGTTTGGGTGATAGACTCGACTCAGTTGTGATGATGTCAGAAACGGTATCGGGTTGAGGATGTTGACTGGGATGATACCGCGAGAACTAACGGCTGAAAGAGTGAGTGATAAAGCCCACCTTCAGATCCTCTATTCTGATAGCCTCTGTAAAGTGGCTGGTTTTTGTTGGTCACTTGCACAGCCACAACAGGTTTATACGGGTCCTGTTAAACGTTTCCCAAATTTGTGGCAAAGTTTGTTGAACTAGGACCTACATAGTATCAGTTAGCATTCAGTAGCTTTCTCTTACTGTTTCATAATAAGGTCGAAAAGAGGGCTAGAGTTGAAAGTTTTACGAGGTTTTCTTGAGTATTAACCTAGTACATAACTAAGTCAAGCCTAATGACAGAGGACCCTGGAAAGATGCAGGAAGTTTCACTTCTGTGAAAGATTTTTAATTTGTTGATCAGAAATTTCTCACCGAGGGATTCAAAATATTGAACTAATCAGGACAAATCCAGGTAATTGGGTGACTTACCTCCTTGTTAGCAATTTATTTGTCGTGAAAGTGGCAGTCAAATGCCCGAGGATAAGTATGGAAAATTAGATCAAACTTTTCTCACGTCTGCCCGACTTCCTCCCTCTGCGGCACTCAAATTAATTGACTGATGCAGGTTTAGAGCGAAATCAAAACCATTGGATCAGAATGGTGAGGTATTAGAACCATTTGAATAGTAATCAATGTGTTATGTTTTTAAGTTTTAGTACAGCTTTACTTAAGGGTTCTGACAAGCGAAAAACATTTTTATTCATTTGATATCTTGAAATGTTTTGAGATTTGGTAAATGGTCCCGTCAACAAGTATGCGTCTAAATTCGTTTGATATTGGGAAAGACTGTCACTTCGGAGAGATGGCCACTTACGAGAATACAGTAGTTAGCAAAAATCAACTAAGCGAAGTGGAATTTTAACCTTTTTCCCAATGTTGCATGAATTCACGACGATTTAGACCATGCACGTGCGGACGAAACCTAAATATAACTGTAACTACATGTAATCAGACATAATCAGAGAGATGTGCTCTCAGCGGTCGGCACGGAATAGAATCGACAGAGAGAAAAGAACTAGCCTTATAAAGGACTCCTCAGCGAGTGTAGAATCCAAGAGAATCGGCAAGTTGAGTGAACTGTACGGTTCTTGATGACGGAGGGGATGAGAGGTGTGACGACCCTCCCGTACTTCGCTTGCCAATTTTTTTTTTATGAGCGGACTAGCTGAATCTGTTTTCACGATCATCTTCTTTATTCCGTGTTACAATCGTACACTTCTTGGTTCTTTCTCTGTTTATTTTAGCTACAAATGTGTTATTGTTTATATATAACATTCCTTTTTATATTTTATCTTATAGTATAACAAGCTAATTTAGTGGAACAAAAGGCAGTACGAATTGGTGGCAGGTTTACTATCTTACCATAGAAGTTACCTAACTTAAGAATGACAAATTCGCAATTTTGTTTTTTACATCAAAATGTAGACAATACTCCAGATTCAGGAATCTCTCCTAAGTTCATAAAGAACCCTAAGTATTGTTGCTAAAGAATATAGGCTTTAGTTATTGAACAATGCTTAAAAAAGTAGCGAAGACACAAAGTTGTCTTCTGGCTCGGTCCTGGCAGCATTGACAAACTTTGTCTCTTAAGCGAGGTGCACGGTATTTTACATCTCGAAATGTCAGCAAAACTGAAAAGTAGTTTTGTGGAGAGGGTTGATACTGTTGTTATGGTGGCCTGAGCTTGTTATTAATTTTTACTTAGAAGTGTGTTTTTCCAAATAAAATTGTTTAATCCTGTATCTGGTGAGTCTGGAAATCTGAATTGACATAATTATAATGATACACCGACCGTCTTGAATAGAGGGCCATTTTCCTTGGCAAGAGAGGACCTCTTGTCCTTGGACATTATTGTGCGACTTGCTACTGGCTTTAGCTTATCTTGAGCTCTTATTTGGATTACCTCGAGTGGGTGATTTAGCAGAAGCCGTACTTTGCTCACACGGCCTGTGAATCTAAAACTGAAGAATGACCCTTTGACACATTACTTTAGGAAGCAAACTCGTGGGCTAACGTTTATACGGACATTTCGTGTAAGCCAGTTGGGAAAAAAAACTGAAGAACGGACCTGCACATGTATTGGCAAGTCAGCTCAATTTAAGTGTTCATCGAGTATTCACCTAGCTGTATCTTTTTGTATAATTTTCCAATCGTGTGACGCCCAAAATGGGAATACAATAAACTCGAAATACATAGTGGGTGAATAGGGAGAATGTTTGGCTCCCCGTTGTGGCAAACAAGCCGCTGCTTTCGGTGCGTACCCCTACGTCCTCGCGCCAAATCAGCAGTTAAGCCCACTCAGTCGCTAAATGTACATTGTAGTACAGACTGTCTCCTGTCCAAGATAATTAGTATTACTGAATCACTGAAAATTCTAAGCAAAAGCAAGCATACTTGAAGTGGTGATTGCACTCAAAACCGAAAGAAGCCGTGTCAGTCGAAACGCGGGCGCGCCACAACGACCGACGTTACAACCATCCTCAGCGCAACATGTACGGCAGTATTCTTCATCACCCTTTTTCCAGTTTATGTATTCTTTGTCGCACTCATTAACACAGTCTCGAATGAACCGCGGCTCACCGACATGTCTTCCATCTTTGACCACCTCGCAGAAATCATTTCCTTCTGCACAAGCTGTCTTTCTCGTGCCATTAACTGAGTCTTCCGGACAATTTCCGTTACGAGAGTCACAGTGATAGCATATCCTTCCTGAAAGCAGTCAAAATTTCTAATTAGTTTACTTCTTCAGTCTCATGAATAGCTAAGCGCAAACCAAAAAATAATTGTTCCAGTTTTTAATTCAGTAACAACACTCAGTACCACCATAAAGAAATGCGAAAGAGCTATCAAATAAATGGTCAAAATTAAAATTTCAAAGACAGAGCTCTTGGACCAAAATTTTAACATGGAGAAAAAAGTCCGATGGGGTTAAAAAGAACGAAGGGGCCCAAAAAGTACGAAATAGAACAAAAAAAAGCACCACAAAAGCAAAGAAAGTTCCAACACAAGCAAAACTATGAAGTACGACATAGAACGAAAACTGCCTCCTCCCCAGGCGTCCCTCCTTGTTTTAAGGCGCTGCAGGTGTAATTGTGGGACGGATGCATTGCAGCCTTCGGGGTTTTGCATCATTCCTACGTCGTCCCGTTCTCCCTGTTTTTTGCGCTATGACGGCGCCTGGGGAAGAAGCAGGGACGAAAAAGTTGTGACAGAGGGCAAAGAAAAAAGTACGAAAGAGGGGAAAAAGATACGACAAGGAGGAGCCAAAAAGGTAGGACAGAGAACAATAGGAAAGTACCACATAGAGGTAAAAAGCACGACTGAGACCAAAAAGTACGACACAAGCAAAACAAAAATGCGCAAAAAGGAAAGGACAGACAAAAATGGACCGCAGAGACCAAAAAATACAACATAAGCGAAAAAAAGTTCAACAAAGAGCAAACAAGTGCGGTAGAGAAGAATAGCGTACGATAGGGAGGAGAAAAAATTTCGACTGAGAGAAAATAAAATGAAGTTCCGCGGGGAGCAAAAACCAACACAACAAAAAAAGGGTTAAGACAAAGCAGAGAGGAAAATGGTATGACAGGAAGGGAAGATATACAAAAGAGAGCAAAAAATAGGGCAAAGAGCAAAAACGAACGATCAACATATGGAACAAAAAAGGTAAGGTACGACGGATCAGAGAAGAAAAAAGAATACGACAGGTAGGAAAAATAGGGAAAAAAGAGAAATGACTAATGACACAGACCAAGAAGACAGGGAGCGAGCGATACAACAGTAGATATAGCTCTATAAAGAGCCAGCATATGTTTAAGCCACTCACGTATGAATACGTATAAATACGAAACGAGGTGATTATTTACTGCCATAACGTACCAGCGACATGAGACAAAAAATACATCAGAAGTAAGATAATTTTCCAGAGGAACCACCTCGTACGTCTTTCCATGTCTGCTTAACAGGCTGTGTCAGCGACTCACTGTGAAAAGTGAAAGAATGATTTTCTCTCAAATTTGGACTTTAGAAGGACACTGACCACAGAAGAGCGCAACATGCAGAATGGAAAAAGCGCGAACTAACACTTCAACATCTTTAGAGCAAACCTTTTACTCTAAAATGCGTGTCTATTTTGCCTCTTTCTTTCTGTTTCCTGTTTTTTCTTCTTTTTTTTTTGCGCGGGGGAGGGGGGGGGAAGCTTTCTTGAACGTGCTAAAACAGGTAGGGCTATTTTCATTTCTGGTGTAGTCTCCAAATTCATTCGAGATAATAAGTTAGCGCTCCCAAACACCTCCAACCGACCTATTCTGCGATGTTTACCGTTCTCTTTCCCCCAGCAAAATATTCAGTCTCCTATCTATTTTTACTGGGCAACCTGTGACTATTGTTAGATTAAATGTAAAGAACTGTCCGTCTTTTGAGGCAACTAGATGAAGCGAAATAACAAGCAACGATCGGCAGGTTTACACAAAACTATTTTTATGATGACCGCTTTGTCAATCATAACTTGCTTGTCATATGGTATCATCATTGCCTTTACAATCTTTACGGAGGATCTGTTGTCATTCTGGGTGCAAATCCCGATGGTAGCACAATTTGGCAAACTCTTTTCCGAATCCGATTGTTTACTGCTTTAGGATGAAGGAACAGTCCTTCCCTTGAAGAGAGTTCTCAGTGGTCTACCAGTGCAGTTACACTGAAATCTATGAAGTCTATAGAAGTCTAGACTCTTTAATCATGTTTAGTTGCAAAAGGCCATATTATTGCACCGCATAAAGCGCCATGAGTCTCTCAGTAAAAGTAATTTATCACGACTGAGTGACGAAGGAACGTTGTATTCAGATGATTGACTGACTCGTCCTAAGCAAAATCTTCCACAGTGGATGACCCGTGGTTGTGGATTCAGAATGTAAGATTATTTAAGGTGTTTCGATACAGTTTTTTGGGGACCATACCTACCTTTTTGAATCAGCTCGTAGACAGTCTTCTCCTTGTCAGATCAACGTGAAATTTGCAATACTTGTTGGTTTTGGATTGAACTTTAGCGTGGTTTACATTTTGTAAAAATCGATATTTCCATGACAACGATAAACAAAAATCCTCGAAAACAGTAAAATTGAAAGTTTGCACGATCCAGATTTTGCTTCGAAAAGCAAATACCAGCGTCTTAAACTGTGGTGTATGGCAAACAAAATATACAAGAACAAAAAAATTCTGTATGTTTGTTTTGAAGTAAATCGCAAAAAACATTTTAAACCTTAGTTTTTGCCTAGTAATAGTAAATGCACCGAAAAATAATCAACGCTTTGATGAAATGGCTAGTAAATACGTTAAAATGTGTCTTTTACTTACTATTTTACGCCTAGAAAGTTTTGTTGAAACTGGTGTTCGCGATCTCGAGGACGACTTGTGTTTCTAAGATCATTCGCGTAATAATTTTGTGGTAATTTTTTAATTTGAGCGCTTTTGCGAAAATCTTAAGAACGGCTCGATAGATTTTTTTAAAACACTAAACATGGGTGCTTGACGATGTGACCAATTTTAGTTTGGAGTCTTATTAACATTGATTAACTGGAACACTGTTAGATTTAACGTTAAAGAGGATGCATGTACCGACGGAGAAGGTTGCGTTACAAATTCACAGTTGGCAAGTAGATGCTAATATATTCAAAGTAATGCGTTATTGATTGCTTCGTGATTTTTATCTGGTTTCTTTGTTCTTTGTTGCACTGTAGATTACAGCGAAAAGTAAAAATCACGGAAGAATGCATTGCGCATTACTTTGAATATATTAGCATTTACTTGCCAACTGTTTATATGTAACGCAAGCCTTTCCGTCGGTTCATACATCCTCTTTAACGTTAAATCTAAAAGTGTTCCAGTGAATCAAGGTTAATAAGACTCCAAACTAAAATTGGTCACATCGTCAAGCACCCATGTTGAGTGTTTTAAAAAAATCTATCGAGCCGTTCTTAAGATTTTCGCAAAAGCGCTCAAATTAAAAAATTACCACAAAATTATTACGCGAATGATCTTAGAAACACAAGTCGTCCTCGAGATCGCGAACACCAGTTTCAACAAAACTTTCTAGGCGTAAAATAGTAAGTAAAGGACACATTTTAACAGTATTTACTAGCCATTTCATCAAAGCGTTGATTATTTTTCGGTGCATTTACTATTACTAGGCAAAAACTAAGGTTTAAAATGTTTTTGCGATTTACTTCAAAACAAACATACAGAATTTTTTTGTTCTTGTATATTTTGTTTGCCATACACCACAGTTTAAGATGCTGGTATTTGCTTTTCGAAGCGAAATCTGGATCGTGCAAACTTACAATTTTACTGTTTTCGAGGATTTTTGTTTATCGTTGTCATGGAAATATCGATTTTTACAGAATGTAAACCACGCTAAAGTTCAATCCAAAACCAACAAGTATTGCAAATTTCACGTTGATCTGACAAGGAGAAGACTGTCTAAGAGCCGATTCAAAAAGTTAGGTATGGTCCCCAAAAAACTGTATCGAAACACCTTAAAGTCTAAAATGTAGGAGTGGTCGCCCATTATCCCAACGGCCAAAGGCTCATGTTACAAACGCTCGACTATTAAAATAAACTCAAATGCTACAACGATATATTAAACTACAGCAATTGAATTGTACAACTTTAAGTACAAAATGACTTGCAGTGATTAAAAAGAGAGTTCCTTCTAATTCGTGGGTATTTTTGCAAAGGTTATGACTATGAGGAAAAAGTACATCTTATCAAGGGTTATTGGAATCCAAAACGAAAAATTAAATGTTGGTAACCTCGCATTATTTTCAGAGATAATTTAGCAACCATAATTTAAAAAAAAGCGTTAAAATACAAAGAATGTGTGGCAATTTCTTTCCAAATTCCCCCCCTCAATTGTCTCTGAAAAATGCGAGGTTACCCCTAATTTTCTTTTTGGATTCTGGTAGCCCTTGCCAAGATCCGCTCTTTCCAAATAGTCATAAACTGCGTAAAGATATTTTCGTATTAGTGGGCAAATTCCTTAAGAAACCCGAATATCCCGTAAAGTATGCGCAGTTACAAAAGGAGGCACCGTCCTTAAACAGCTGGGACCACAACTGAACATTATATAATATAATATAATGCAATTCTTTATACAGGTGGCCTATATCACGCAAGGTAGTTTTCAATTGGGCACTGCTCACCTATTTGGTTTCACAAAGCCGACCTCATCATTTGCTGATAAGGCAGTATCCACTCGTTTGCTGTGGAAAACTGGGCCCAAGTGTGTTTTCTGGGAATTTCCATCCCCCACGAACTGAACTCAGAGTCTTCGTAAATCTGAACGTCGTCTGAGTTGTTGATGTATGAGTCTGAATTTATCTTTGAAATACAGTCTGGAGGATGGTCTACAACTAAGTTTTTCGATTGTGTCCGTTTCTATACATTGGTGCCGAGACCCGGGAACCGAAAAACTGGATTTTATCAGTCGAAAACCACCTTCTACGCTGCTTGTTTATTCAACTGAAGGCACGTGGTCATGTCGGAAAAGAAGAAGCTGAAGAATCTTAGAAAATTTCGCGACGGACATCGAAGCTTTGTCCGGAAAACTATTGCTAGCGCTACGGAATTACTTTCTGGGGGGAATCCCATCAACGTAAAGAAGCTGAAACTCTTTCGCGCTGCTCTTCAAACAAAGTATTCGGAACTTCAAGCGTTGGACCAGGAGATAGCGGAACTGTTAGATGATGTCTCAAAAATCGAATAAGATGTAGTAGAAAGTTGCGAATTATCCAGTGCGATTCACACGTGTATTTTGGAGTTCAAAACCGCTCTGGCTGCAGAAGAAGCACAACGAAAGAGTCAGGAATTGGGCTCTGGAAGCGCTGGAATTTCCCAAAGTCAGCCGCCGAAAGTTATCATGCATGCGAAGCTACCGAAGCTCGAGCTGAGGAAATTCCATGGCAACCCCATTGAATGGTATCCTTTAGCTTTCTGGGAATCGTTCGAGTCTGTTGTTCACAAGAATCCTAATCTGTCCGGAGTGGATAAATTCAACTATTTGAAGTCGCTTCTTGTGGGGACTGCTCAAAATGTCATCGCTGGTCTTGCGCTTACGAGTGCAAATTATGAAAAGGCAGTTGAATTGCTTCAAGCAAGATTTGGGAATCGACAAATAGTAATCTGTAGTCACATGGAAGCGCTCACAAGAATTCCTTAGATAATGTCGATCAGCGAAGTTAAGCGGCTTCGAAGCTTGTATGACACGGTGGAGTCACATGTGCGCGGTTTGGAGAGTATGGAGATTTCTCCTGATATGTATGGGAATTTTTGACGCCAATTATTATGCAGAAATTACCTGAGGAGTTTCGAATCGCAATCACACGCAATCTGGGTTCTGAAACATGGAATCTCAAGGATATTCTGAGTGAATTTCATAAGAACTGCAGTTGAGAGAACAATGTCTTCTGAACACTAAGGAGTTGAGGCCCTCGAGCTCGAGTCAGAGAGGTGAGTCACTGCATTCCACATCAGCATTGTTCTCTAATAGTTCTAAGGATAAGAAAGTTGCTCGTGTGTGGTGTTCATTCTGTAATCAAGACCACCAAAGCTCCAGTTGTAATGTTGTGACGAGCCCCGAGTCTAGGAAGCAAATTCTTAAGAGGAAAGGGAAGTGTTTTCTCTGTCTAAAGACAGGACACCTGTCGCGTAGCTGTCAAAGTTCTGTAAAATGCTTCAAATGTCACGGGCCTCACCACGTTGCAATTTTGACTGCTCTGATCAGCCTCAGACAGGCCAAGCCCAAAGTGAAAATGTACCCAGTGTATCCACCAGCATGTATGTGGATCAGTCTAAGGGATCAGTCTTCTTACAGACTGCAACTGCTGAAGTGCTACGCCCTGATAATGACAGTTGCTTCAGAAGTATTCGTCTAGTGTTTGATTCTTGTAGTCAGCAATCTTACATCACAGAGAACCTTAAGACCGAATTTCGGTTACCAGTCATTGGCAGGGATTCGCTGTTGATAAAAACATTTGGACAGTCTGACGCCAGGTTACGGTCATGTGAAATTGTCCAAGTGGGTATCAAAACTGCGTGTGAAACAACAGTGTATATTCAGGCATATGTAGTACCAGTGATATGTGGCCCCCTAACTCAGCAACCTATCGAACTTGCTCAATGTAGGTATGAACACCTACGTGGACTTCCTCTGGCAGATAAAGCTGGTGCAAGAGATCTAGCAGTTAATATTCTGATTGGTGCTGACTACTATTGGTCCTTGGTTGAAGGTACTGTCATAAGGGGTGCTCCATGGGAACCTGTTGCCCTAGCGACCAAACTGGGATATGTCCTTTCAGGTCCCTCTGTAGTTTCAATGTATGGTAGATGACGAGAATGGCAATTCTGTGAATCTGACTGCAACTCACGTTCTGGAAGTGGAATCAACTGTCATCCAACATAATTCATTGACGTCTGAACTTAGAAGATTCTGGGACTATGAATCTCTTGGAATCCAGGATCAAAGTTTATCTCTGTATGACAAGTTTGTTGCTGAGGTTGAATTCGTGGAAGGAAGGTATCAAGTTCGGTTTCCCTTCAAGGAGGACCATGAACTTCTTCCAGATAACTTTGTCCTGTGCAAATGAAGGCTTACATCACTGTTGAAACGTTTGAATCTAAAAACTGAAATATCAAGGCACTACAATGATGTCATCCAAGAGCAGCTTAAACAAGGAATTATTGAACCGGTAGAGCAAGGTGTGAACAATGGCGTGGGCAAGGTTCATTACATCCCTCATCATGAAGTGATCCGTGTTGACAAGGAAACTACAAATCTGCGTGTTGTTTATGACGCGAGGGCTCGAGCAGGGAGAAACTCACCAAGTCTCAATGACTGTCTGTATGCAGGTCCACCCCTGTCTCCCTACATTTACGATGTTCTCTTGAGGTTTCGTGTTAACAAGATAGCCATCACTGGAGACATTGAGAAAGCCTTTCTGAATGTTTCAGTTGACCCGAGAGATCGGGATTATCTACGCTTCCTGTGGGTTGATGGTGTAACAAGGAGGCACCCAAACATCCAAGTTTACAGATTTGCAAGAGTTGCCTTTGGTGTCTCCTCCAGTCCTTTCTTACTAAACGCAACCATCCGTCATCACCTCACGTCCACTGATATTCCCAGAGAATTTGCTGACAAGGTATTGAAAAGTCTGTACTTGGACGACTTCGTGGGTGGAGATGATTCTGATGATTCTGTCTTCGAGATGTACAAGAAACTTAAGTCATCTTTCAGTAATGGAGGCTTCAACATGCGAAAGTGGGTGTCCAACTCTGCAATTTTACAAGAAAGAATTAAAGACTCCGACGAACAGTCTCCCAAAGTGTGTCAACTTCAAAGCAAGTCTGTTGAAGAGCTGGACCTAGCCTGGACCTAGCCTCCCCACTAGAAACCACCAACAATGGTACAATCACAAAGAGAGCAATTCTTGGTTCTACAAGCAAGTTTTACGATCCCCTGGGGCTACTTAGCCCAGTCATCATTCTATCTAAGATCATCTTCCAAGCCATTTGCAAATCTAAGGTAGTTTGGGATGACCCTGTTGATTCATTTCATTACGAACAATGGTTGAAGCTTGTTCAGGACACAAGGAACGTTGGAGTGGTAGAGCTGAAGAGACATTACTTTCGTGGTTCATCATCAGCAGATTTACAAAGCGCTCAACTCAACGGATTCGCTGATGCCTCAGAGAAGGCCTATGGAGCAGTTGTTTTATTTACGCATTGAACTGATCTCTGGAACTGTTTTCACCCAACTTGTCTCATCAAAAACTCGAGTTGCTCCGATCGATGGGGAGACCATACCTCGCATGGAACTTATGGGTGCTCTTATTTTAGCCCGACCAATCAGTACGTCTTGACAGTCTTTAAAGGAATATTGAACATTGATTCTGCATTCTGCTGGTTGGACTCTCAAATTGCCCTGTGGTGGATTTGGGGCGTGAACAAGGAATTCAAGCAATTTGTGCAAAATATAGTGGTAGAGATTCGTCGTCTTGTCAAGCCAACACAGTGGAATTACTGCCCCACAGAATCCAATCCAGCTGACATCTGTTCTCGTGGTTCAATGGCTTCTAAACTTGTTGCCAATCGGAGGTGGTAGAATGGTCCTGATTTTCTTCTGAAGAACCAAGATTTCTGGTCAAGTCTTCAAGGGAATTCCATTGAGGTCACGGGAGATGACTCTGATCCCAGCCTTGAGCTGAAGAAGGAACAGTCTCGCAGCTACAAGAAACAGCAGGACAGCACAGTTCTCGCGAACATTGTCACTGAAAGGGGGACAACAGCAAAGTTGGATCTTGAATGCATTATTTCTTTGGAACGTTTCAGTAGTCTACCAAGGCTGATACGATTCACCGCGTATGTCTTGCGGTTTGTATCCAATCTCAAGCGACAGAGAGCACATTCGCTCCGTGAAGTTCAAGTGGGAGACATCGTGTGCCTACACGATCACAAGATCCCAAGACAACTATGGCGCCTGGGAAAGGTTGAACGCTTACTTTGAGGACGAGATGATCACGTTCGAAGTGCGGTGGTAAGAGTGAAATCTGAGAACTCACCTACATCAGAATTTAGACGCCCCTTGCAGAGGTTGTATCCCTTGGAAGTGAATGCTGAACTCGACAACCCTGCACCGCATGCGGCGAACATTCCTATTAGAGTAGTAAGGGACGACGATATCCCAAACGTTGTTGTGAACACTTGTCACTAGCTAAGACGGATTTCTTAACCGAGTCTATTTTGTAAAGAGTCGTGTTTTTGAGAGAGAGATTTTTTCTGAACTGAACTTTGATTGATAGTATCAATCAACGCGGGGGAGTGTGTGGAAAACTGGACCCAAGTGTGTTTTCTGGGAATTTCCACCCCCCACGAACTGAACTCAGAGTCTTCGTAAATCTGAACGTTGTCTGAGTTGTTGATGTATGAGTCTGAATTTATCTTTGAAATACAGTCTGGAGGATGGTCTACAACCAAGTTTTTCGATTGTGTCCGTTTCTATACATTTGCCATTGTAAAGAAGCTGGAGACTTAACAACGGCAGCCCAATCTTTACGAGACGGTTTGCGCAATTTGGATTGCAATCGCTGTAAAAATCTACAAGGCTGGTAAAACTTTGAGAAAAGCAACAAACCCTCTCACACTATTTGGCAGCCATTTGGAATTGAAGCAAACGTGGCACGAAGTAGAAACTTTATGGGAATTTAATGACCAAGGAATTCCGCACAAATTGATTTCAGAAATATTCAAACTCAGTAAGCATCAGATATGAAAAGTGCAGGTGTTGTTAGCAAGTAACCATTCGCTTTTAAACAGTTTTTAACTTTCCCTACGTTCGTCTTTGAACGAAAATCAGCAGAAAAATACAGGGCTGGGTCAATAGTTGATAGTCATTCCTATCGCATCAAAAAAATCAAATGTGTGCAATCGTTTAGCTCGTCGCAGGTTTAAGAGTTTTGACATTTCAGGAAATGAAAAGTGTCGTCGTATTCCCATACAAAACTGTATTTCGTACCTCGGCTCGTTCGATCCAATTCGTGGTGGCCAGTTCGCGTGAAAGGGCTTCATGAAATACCCTGAGGGTACGAAGGAATGCCAACCGCAAGACAAAGTCCTTGAGGTCCCTGTAATATTGTTCCACTATATCAGACGGTCTTAACTTTTCGTCTGTATACGGGAATCATTGAGTGTGACCGTTCAAATGGTAGCTATTTAGCAGCACTTTTCTGTGGGCACTTTCCCCCCAATATTTTGCAAAATGTGACTTGGGGAGTTTCTTCCAACATTGGATGCGGTTAAAACTTGTTATTAGAGCTAAGGCCATCTATAACGGACTAAACATTTCTTGCGGGCTTCTACTGTTTGAATGAATAAAGTTAACTCTTTAAGCCCTAATAGTGATAACCATCTAATTTCTCCTTACAATTTCACTGCCTGATCAAACGGACAGGACAGGAGAAAAAAAAAGGTGTCCACCAAAGACAAGCTTTCTTGATGTTAACACAAGATCTCTCAATTGGTACCATAAGAAACAGGGAGAACAGTGAACAGGGCCGGCAAACCGAAGCACTTGCCTCAGTCATTTTGTTTCGTTTAACACCCTAAATACCTAGGAAGAGAATTTAACCGTGGACATTACCTCAGTCATAATTTTTTTCTGGCTACGGTCCTGGTGAGGAGAACATGAATGTTGATATTGGCGCTTAAAGGGTTAAAGTGGTGTTGTTTAAGACTTCAATTTTATGTTTTAATGAGCTATTGTAGCATTAGAGGCGTGGTTTGATACTTTTACGATGCATCGTGATGGCATGTCGAGCTCTGCTTGACGACCTTTCTAATGAAAAACCGCTCTAAGGAATCTTCGAAATCTCTAACATAGAAAACACGGTGACTTCTAGCAATCATAACTAAAAATAATAACTGGAAAGCAACTTAGCCATGTTAACTAGTGGTTATCGTGCCCGGAATGCGTGACCTAACGAAAACAATCTTTGATTTTGATAAGTGCTTCTGAAGTCGTTACACCCGTTTGCGGGGAGGTTTATCTTGCAACGAATACCTTCGGATAATGTTGGTGCTTGAACTCGGATAAAGTGACAGCCAAGCCAGCCGTTCAATTTACGGGATACAATAGCGCTGCCAATTAAATGTGATAATGAACGCTTTGTATGAAAGAAAAATAAATGTTGATATTACAAAAATAGTCGTGGAAGCAGCTAACTGAAAACACATCATTATGACGGGCAGCTCTATCAAAACCACGTCCAGATCTGCCTCTATGTAAATTTATATTCGATCCCTAATTATACAGATATTTAGGTCTGCACCTTCGTTGTTGGCGAATGAAAATGGTCACCTCGCTGGACTACATACAGGTCTATGCATGATGGGACAGTTATAAACGGTAACCCAGAGGCAAAATTGAAGGGTATTTATATATATTTCTGTTCGAAATTACACGACAAATGAGAGTGTTATATAACCAAATACAACTTGTTTTGGAATTGTCCACTCAGCAACGTGTCTGACGTTCGCTTGGCGTGTTCAAATTACTCGCTCACAAGCCACTTACCTTTGTAATGCTAAGGGAACCTTCGTTTCAACAAACTGCCAAGTTATCGGTATCAGCAATTTCCCAAAGAAAACTCTGGAACATCTACAGATTCCCACCGCCACACTCAGGTGACTGCGTCAAACTCAAAATGTTAATGCATCGCCCAGAATAGTTATCTTTGACCCATTCTGACAGCTTATTCTGACAACCCAAACATTCTGACAACCCAAATTCTGACAGCTTATTGTTCGGTTAAGATTACCGGAGGGGTGGCATAACTTCAGCCTGAATGAATGTGCTGCTGGAGTGCATAGTCGTCAGTCTGCTTGCATTTCTAATTACACAGACATATCACTGAATCATTTACTAGTATGCCACCTGAAACAAACGTCCACGATTTTCAGTATTTACAAAATAATTTCTCCAGGGCTCTTTCATCCATGACAACTGTTGGTCATTGATAATTAGTGCTTATCATCGATGATTTGTTTTTATTGATGTTTATCTGAGCGTTTAAATGTTTGATTCCCAGAAATAAATAGATTGGTTAATTCGTAAACAGCAGGCTAGGTTATGCATCATAAAGCCGATTTATCAGTTGTTTTGCATGCATAGTCAATGCATAAAAGCCACTTCTGGGGAATATCAGTTTTAGCAGTCCAACCAAGCCCCTTTAATCTCTTCCCTAAGTCTCATGATTCCTTTTCCCATCCATTGTCTGCCTTATCAATTGCCACTTTTGGCAAAACCTCTAGCATAGCTGACGGTTCAAAGCCACTAGCTCAAGCCGAGATTTCAATAGATGGAGAAGATTGTTGTTCTTTGATAAATGAAAAATCCAAAAAATCGTACCTTGGCAGACGTACATACCCAGTTGCATGAACATCTTGCCACTGAAAACTCAGGTATTTGAATTAGAGATGCCTAGTTACATTGAAATAGAGGTTTTGGGGTTATCAGTAGCTTGTTTTTCTGAGGAGTAATTGCCTGCAGCTGTAGTCCCGTTTTCTCGAGTTTTAACTCGAACTTAAGGAGCAACTTTAAGAAACACTTCGGAACTTTAAGGAGCACTAAAAAGTGCTCCTTGTGGGCAGAGGAAAGCAAGAGTAAGAGTCAAGGCAAAAAACACTCGTAACCCACCAACGTCGACCTGAAAAACTGCTATTTTAGGTCATAAACGTCGTATTTTGGCCCCTGATTTCGAATAAGGATTCCACCTAAACCTTGAAGATAGGGGAAATGTTTAACAAAACGTAGCAACCAGTGCGAAGGCCAAAGGTTCCTTCAATTTTAAATTTTCTTGCTTCTGTGTTAGTAACTCTGGTAAGATTTTTAATTGCTCTAGTTTAGGCCTCTTCTGTTAGAATTTTGCCTGGGGCTTCAACTGGTTATCAAAAACATCTCCGTTGTCACCACAAGTGACGACGTAACAAACCCTAGAAGGACCGTGGTCCCTCACGGCCGGTTATGGCCGGCACGGGCGTTAAAGATTCATGATTAATGATTCGCTCTGACGAAGGGCTAACCCTCGAAACGTCAGCTTTCAACGCTCGAAACGTCAGCTTTCAATTTCTTTACGGTGGCCAATTTACCTAATCAACTCAGTTAATAAATCCAAAATTTAATTTCACTTCCCCACAGACGTAGCACCACAGTTTCTTTGGAAACTAACCCCTTGTTTACGGGCGTTAATGGGTTAGTGAAACTTAAACCCTTAACCGACAAATAAGGGACGTTTACTTCCGTCACCCGTAAATGTTTGGCCTGGATGGGATAACTGTCAAATATTCAGTGATTAAAATTTAGGCGTCATCGTCAAAATGCTACTTTTTGTACCATCAACCGCCAGTGCCACCAACAACCCGACGTTTGTGCTACACGGCATAATATTCCGCAGACTACTGGTGGTGATTACGATATTAAATATACGTCAAATTCAGTATTTTTTTACTGGAAGCAGCTGTCCCTATTCAATCAATTTTTTAATGACCATTTATTTACAATTACTTCAATTTACAATGATTGCAAAAGAAACTTCTACATCCTAAATAATCGAACTACTATAGCAAACTGATATAAACATTTTATTTACAATTTTAACTTTAAGTTCGCCATTTTATTCACTTGACATTACAAGAACGTAATTTATAAGCAACTCTGTTACATGCACCGCTCATTGCATATGCCTCCAACTATGTTATCTCTCACGTTTTCGGTGTTAGTTGTAGAGTAAACTAAACTTGATGGACCATGTCAGAGAAAACAAAGAAAAATGCTAAAATTAAAGCTGGACGACAGGTAAAATGATCCGCCAGTAGTTAAATAATGAAGTTGATTCCAAAACCAAACTCCGATTTTATAAAACGTTACCTTAAATCTAAGCCTTCAGGTCCGACAAAAAATAAAGCTTTTGCAACTTGTTCACTATACTACGATATAACCCATGTTCGTTTTTTTCATTTTGGTTTTTTTACCTTTAAAAAGTGTTATTTCAATAAGACTGTCGAAAGCAAAATTAATGTGCTTGTGTTTTGGGTTACATTATAATTACGCTCTGTAATTTATTCAAGAAACTCCTTTAGCGTGCTTCCACCAAACAGAACATGATTCCTATCTCTTTCAGCCAATGAGTGAGGAGCGTTCACATGTTTCCCGCTTGGTCCGGTTGTAAGGTTTGTTTGACTCATTGCGTTATCAACGTTTGTTGTGATTACCTGCAAGACTAAGTCACTCCGACTGGTTTTGCTTGAATAACAGTCACTAGAAACCACTTATGTAATTGTGTGGCATTGCCCGGCAATTGACAAACTGCTTAGATCTTAGTAAATGGCGATATTCACTGCTTAGAAACTAGTTTTCCCACAATCCCTGTTTGCTCCCATGTTTACATTTACATGAGACGAAAGACCATAACACAAAAGAGCTCGAGATAATTTTAGTTAATATATATTACTACGCCTCGTATTTTTGCACTGGATTCCAGTACAGATTTCTCACATCAGTAGCCAAAACGGAACCATGTCGTAAGCAGTTCATCTTGTGTAATCGTCTTTCTGATTCTGAGAAACCCTTCATTTCCATTTAAAGAAAACAGCGTCTCTTGGAAAATTGTATGTACACTGCCTGTTTCACTTTGATAAAATACAGTGCAAAAACTTTACGTTTCGAGAACATCAGCTCAAGAAACAGGACACTGGAAAATGGGATGGGTGAATTCAGCATGGATTGATAAATTCCATCGCGATTATTCAATCTGTCTTCAGGCAAGACTCTTGATAACTGTGCTCAAATTATCTCTTGTCAAATGTAATGATCCCAATGGAATTTCTTCCAAGTAAGTCTCACTTCCATACCGGAAAAACGCACTCTTGCTTAGCAGCTTTATAGCAAGAATACAGTTTACGAGCTGCTTCAAGTTACGCTGTTGTAATTTCGACAGCTTCTGGGACTGGGTGGCTTTCTCCAGGAATTTCATCAGGCACCGTCGCAGGCCGACCAATTATAGTCATTGTCGCAAGGCGTGCTCGGCGGTCAACAAGAAGCATGTTCAATCCAAGAAGTCTGAAATGAAATAAATTCCGTGACGTTTTGATTGTGGAATAAAACCTGACCGCCCAACCACCCCGCCCATGTGATCAACACATAAATGAACCGACAGAGGAAGGACGGACAGGCATTTAGACAGGTGTATGGACTGACTGACAAGCCAAGCGATTTAATGTCAAACAGGCGGATGGACTAATGATTGCCTGTTTAAAAAGCCAACAACTGAATGAATGAATAAATGAATGAGAGGTGGAATAAGAGATGGACGGACGATCGAACCACTATCTGATTGATAGCCCCGGCTGCCTCGTTAGCTCACTTAGACCACCCACCTGGCTGTGTGGCGGTCGACTGGCTGAATAGATAACGAATAAAGAAAGAAAGCATTCCATATCCCAATAACACGAACGATAGCGGGATGTTACTCACCTTAAACAAACGTACTCGAGCACCACGGCAAATCCTATGACCAGAATCTTACAAGTGGGAGGTATGCTGGTTAAACAGACCAAGTAAACGCCGATTGGCGCTCCAATCATCATGAATAGGATCAGAGTCGTCTGCATCCATTGTCTTGATAAAACGACATAAAAACGTAATGTCAACGTAAATATGCAATTTTTTTTGCACTCTGCAGGCATTTCTTTCATAAACGATCCTAGCCACACAGGATCTGACTAAACAGCTAGACGCTTGCGAGACGCTGTGTAAACACACCTTTCTCATTTCAAGGCTTATTCATGAGAAAACAAACTGTAATTTTGAGTTTTAAAACCTAGTGCAAGGGAGTTTGGCCTCGGGATAAGACATCGACTTCTTTCAGACTCACTCTCCTATTCATATAAGACTATGTAAACACACACATTGTCAGGAATGTTATCTCATATGATCATCTGCCGAGGGAGCGAGGGAACCCGAGGGATTTTTCTACTGAAGTGGAATGGTTTTTTCACACTTGAAATTAGAATTACTTTTCACAACGTAAAGCCTACGTCTCACTAAGCAATGTTTCGCACAACTTGTCTCGCAATTTTGTTGTGCCGTTGCGAGAAAAGTGCAGGAGACCTTTCCCGGTATAACACCCCTACGCAACGGTTAAAGTATTCGTTCCACTTAGAGTAAAGTTTCTTTCGAAAAATAACGCCGATATTACCATAAGATTTGAAGGTACTTGGAAATTATAATTTGAACTAAGCAAATTGCCAATTAAAAGAAGGACACAAAAATAGAGTGTTGTCAACCAAAACCGCTCTAGCGCAGAGTTTAACGGTCTAACAGTTTCCTCCTCCTCCCCCCTTTTTTTTTCCTTTTTGCCTTTTTCTCCAAGAAAAAAAAACATATTTAAAGCCTCGTTTTCATATTGTTAGCAGGTAACGCAAGTCACCTTTTAAAGTGTATATGACACGAAAATTTTTTCTTCGGTTTTTGGTTGTTTTTTGTGTATAAAAAACGATTCTAAGCCTTAAACCGGCCTCAAACTTTTCAAACGTACTTTTTTCGCGGTGAAAATAGCGCAAATTTGAATTCAAAAGTGTCGCCGTCTCGCGCGGCCAAAATATCACGTGATTAGCTAATGTGACGTCAATCGACTTGACAACAAAACCAACATGGCGTCAGAGTGGAAGCAACTTGGGAGAGTTAGCAAAGGTTTCTCGTAGCTGAAGCGCCTAATAAGCGGTAGTTTGAGTATTTCTTTTGACGAAATGGAGGGGAAGTACCCAGCATTCCTGGGATCCAGCATTTTGGGACAAGGGAGTCGAAATAATTGTGTTGAAGGAGATGCAAGGTCGAAGCACTCAGGCTACTCGAGATTTTGATGTTTGCTTTGTTTTTAACTTGAAGATATGGTTACGAACGAGCATTGTTCTATAAGGATCTGTCTTGGTAAGCAAAGAAGTCTTACTGCAAAGCCCAGAGATGCTTTTCATTCGAAAAGCAGGACAGGTACGATAGCGTGGTCTGACTTTCGATTGTACAGGCGAACAGAGCTACCAGTACGGTCTTAAATGAAATTTGTTTTTATTCTTCTCTGGACTTCAGTAAGACATTATGATATCAATATAATTTCAACAACGATCGCCTACTGATAATATTTTTACAGTGGACTGTACATACACTGTCTTAACCTGACTGCACTGGATGAAGGATTTTAACTTAAATAAATCACCTTTTTAGCAAGACAAGAGTTCAGGATTTTGTTTTACTCTTCCTGTGAGGAGGCTGTAAATGCCTCGTTGTTAGAAAGTGAAAATAGAAAGAAAATCAAGAGGTTGCTGAAAGAATTCCAGGAAAATGTCTCACTCGGTTATATTTGTTTATGAAGACAAACATTTTCTAGGAGTTTGTTTAATCCTATGTGTACACATATCAAGGTTTTTACCAATCAGGCTGAAATAAATTCCCTGCCTTTTCACTGATGACCACGACCTGACCTGACCTGACCTGATTTACATCAGCTTGCCAACAACAAAAATCCCTGTTTTTACCAACAGCTGTAACTAAGCTAGACCCATCCAGGCCTCGAGTGATCTAGGTTGGGTGGTTGTTGATACTGACATAGGGCAGTCAGACCCCCCCCCCCCACCCTTGCTTTTTGGTCAGATGAGGCAACATGGAATCATTATTTCTACTTTATGTTTGGTGGTGGTTCTGATAGATCAATAAATGTCAACTATCAAAATTGAAGATCAAGGGATGATGACAGAAGGACATGCCTTCTGTTGCAGTGATTGTGACCTATTGTCAACAAGAATGATGCATTGCATTGTATTTAATTTACTATTTTAGAAACTTCCCATATAGGAATACTTAGATAAATTGTTGTTGTTGTTGTTGTTGTGCTGCCACTCTTTGTTGGCTGTGACGAAACAGGTACACTATGACATGATGTTACAAACAATAATTATTCCTAAGTAAAAATTGACTGGTGATTTACAATGTTGTTAAGGATGCCACAAATGCCCCAAGCTTTAACTCCGTCTCCATTTATTAGGAATTATGGTATTAATTTAGGTGCTCCATACAGGGCTTCCACCTCTCTCCATCAGAATCAGGCTTAAGCAGATTAAGCTTGTGGGGCCAGCTCTGTGTCAGGAACCTGTGGGGCGATGTCGCAGCTCTTACAAGGTCTTCTCTGATTTGCTGAGAAAACAATACACCAAACAACAAAACAATGGACCCTAGCCCCGAAAACAATAGAGCTGCGTGATACCAAGGTCCAATGAAATAAGAGGTTGTTAAGAGCTGTGGGGCTACTCAACCTGTGTGTGTGTGTGTGTGTGGGGGGGGGGGGGTTGGGGGGGGTGAGCTGCTGTAAATAATATTTACAAGTATCTACAAGGGATGGATGGATCCTCATCACTGTGTCTGAGTGATACATATGCTTTGGTAATTGACCACTTAATAACGATTATTATTGATGAAGATCGATGTTGATTCCCATTGTTCATAGCAAAATTGTTTGAGAAGGAGTCAATCTGGAGACCCACTGTTGATTTGCAAAATTACTCGTCAATTGTCAATTCTTGTCGGTTTATTTATAATTAACTGTTAGTTTTAGAAGAGTTTGATGTGCTGCACTCCCCTTCTGCTATTTAAGAAGCTCAAGGACACCAGTTATTTTAAAAGCTAATGAACATGGTTATGATTCAATAACAGTTCTACAATATTGGAAAATCATACCCACTGCAAAACAAAACAAAATTAACTGTATTTTGATGCGAAATGTGACATTGCCTAAGCTTCATGGTACTGAGTTGTTTGAAAAATTACTGAGCCAAGATTAGTGTTAATACCCTAATATTGATACTCTAGATAGCAACAGTCTTAAGATGCTATATTTGCTGAATCAGCCAGTGATATGGCAAGTAGCATGCGAGCTGAAGTCAGTTTCAGTGCCGTTTTTAAAGTAAAGCGTATATAGATTCTAATTGCAGAATAACACGACAGTGGAAATAAATGTCATTTCTGGCCTGGAAGTACATTGCGTACTGCCAATATATATTATCAACAATTTCGTCATTGGCTTTTCTCTACACTCTGTAAAAACACTTTTGCTTGCTGCAGAAACCACTGAAACTAATGCCAGGCTGGGAATAAACTCTGGGAACTCGTTCTATATCGAAATGAATCGAAAATCCAGCGCACTCTCTATAAGAACGACGACATTCTTGCGGTATTAAAACATCAAAACAATCGGCACTTTCGGTTCTCCTTAGGTTGATGGAAACAGTATTAAAGCTGTTTGTGTGAACACAAGGGCTTTGAAGTTCTTAATAAACTATATAAAAACTTAACAAAGAAATCTCACAACTGAGGTGCTTCCACTGATGTACAGTCGGGATAAATCATCGACTTTGAGATCAACATCCTCACAACAGTACGAAAGAAGCACTCTCTCTAAGAACGAAGACATTCTTGCGGTATTAAAACGTCAAAACAATCGGCACTTTCGGTTCTCCTTAGGTTGATGGAAACAGTAAGCTGTTTATGTGAACACATTAGGGCTTTGATGTTCTTAATAAACGCTAAAAGAACTCAACAAAGAAATCTCACAACTGAGGTGCTTCCACTGATGTACAGTCAGGATAAATCATCGACTTTGAGATCAAGATCCTCACCACAGTACAAAAGAAGAGAAGACATCGCAAATGTTCATCGTCGTCTGGTTTAATAAGACCTAAAACGGCTCTATGTGTTTTCCTACTTGTTCTTTCTCACTGTAGGTTTTGGAAGTTTCGAAAAGATCCCCGATACTGCTGAACAATTTCAACATTTTGAGGCGATTTGTAACAAAAACACTGCGTTCGCGGGAACGCAATCAAGTCAATTGACGTCACAATGCGGTAAATTCGGTCCCAGTCCCCGGGACAGTTTTTAAGTGAAAAATAGGGTCTTTTGCCTGCGAAAAAAGAGGCTTTTAAAAATTTTAGACAGGTTTTAAGTTTAGAATCGTTTTTTATACACATCAGGCTCTCGAAAACCGAAGAAAAAAATTTCGTGTCATATACACTTTTACTCATTGGGAAAACCTGAGTGCAACGTACATGAACGTAGCCACAAAACAACTTACCTTACTGTAAGCTCACTTGGTAACCAGGCTCTTCCTGTTGCCAATTTATACTGCAATCAATCAGAATCATTTGTTACTTTAAACCTTGTCTTTCGTTATTTTTTATTTATTAATTTTTTATTTTGTAATGCTCCTGTAGACGACGTCGTGACTCTTAACTAAGAGCACAGGTGTCCCAAACTCACGATTCGAGAAATCGATCGAATAAATGATTTATGTAAGCGTATGAATGATTTATGTAAGCGTATGAATGATTTATGTAAGCGTATGAGTGATTTATGTAAGCTTATCGAGTGGGACGTGACTACTTGAAGTGCGCGGTGTTGTGTTACAATTTAGGCTGTTGGAAATTTGAGCGCTCTATAAGACTTTGTATGGAGTTTAAAGTAACGTGGAATAAAAGCGCTCGACGAAATAAAATTTTACCTTCTTTTCAATAAAATAAAGAAAATGTACTCACCTTTCTTGATTTCGGTTGTCCTTTTGGGCTATTTCCTCGTTTTGGGGGGTTTTGAGGTTTTTGTCGGGAAGGCTACTACAGTATTTGCTGTGACTGGTGTATAGTATTGCATCTTGACACTAGAAATTAACATCCTGGACCAGTTCACTAGATAAACTCGGTTTAAAGTTCGAAACTGTAAAAAGACTGGATAAACACGGCTTTTCATCTAACAACTACTCGAAACCAAAACTACAATATTTGCTGTGACTGGTGTATAGTATCGCATCTTGACGCGAGAAATAAAAATCATTGACCAATTAACTGGATAAACTCGGTTTAAACTTTAAGTTTGAAACTGTAAAAGCTACTTCTTCCGGCACTCCACAAGGAAACAAGTGCTATCGAAGCCTTTAGTTACTAACCATGCTAACGATAGGAAGGTCCAGTGACAAGGTGCAAAGCGTTTGAAGGGTAAACTACTTAAGGGTACCACAGGGAAGTACTGCATAGTAGCTGTCATTTAAATGGAAACGTTTCGGGATATCGTTCACAGACTCAAAAATTAAAGTTAGAACCATCTTGGACAGAATAATAAACTGCTTCACTGAAAGTCCTGCCAACAGCTTTTAACTGATTTGTCACGCTTTAGGATTTAATCGACAGGCTCAAAATTCGAAACAAGGATATTACACGAATTAACTACATGTGAAACTTCTATCTGAGGTTAATACGACTGGAGGCTTCGCACAAAGAGAAAAGCAGTCCATTTAGAATCTAATGATATGGTTTGCCGCTTTATGAATTGATCTCAACGATAAAATAAAATAAAAATGTACAACCACGTCTGAATAATTAACCATAGGAAACTACAGCATAAACCTATATTGCTCGCCGATATCGAAACTAAGGTGACACAGTCTCCTCGATTACACTGTAGTTACAAAAGCTATTGCGGGCGAAGAGACATTGTGGAGAACCTGAAAAAGATTTGCAACACTGAAGCAATAATGGACAGAATATTCAGATCTCAAGCGTGACTCTTCTTTGTTTTGCATAATGAATTTCAGTTACACAAAATCAAAGGCAAGTCTTTCAACGCCTCAATTTCAAAGGGATTCGGGAATGGCTTTGTTGTAAGTTTGCGGTAATAAAAATTAACTCGCGGTATAAAATTGTTTTGAATTATTTTACTTTTTGGATATTTTTAAAAGATTGCACTTGCACTTTAGCAAAAAAGATATTGAACATTTGGTCAGGAGTATTTCACTTTAAACGACCGCGTTTTTATTCAACGATCTCTTTACGATACGAGATCGAAATAATATTTCTACTTCAAACGTGCATCGATATCAGCCCTGTTGTGTCCACACGGTACTGGCCTTTCCATTTTCTATTTCAGACAGGCAGTCGTAAACGATACATTGAATAAGGTCTTTGCGCAGCTTATTTAAACTCTTTGCTTGTTTTCCTTCATCATCCAGGGCTGAACATTGATTCAACACATTTTTGAGGTAATGTTTCATGGGATGTAAACACGTTTACAACTACCATGACTACCTGTAGAAAATTAGTACTTCTTTCCTTTATTACATATTTCATTTCTTAGTACTTTTACGGTTTCTATCTGACCTACGACGAGTTCAATTTCGGATTTGTAAAGGCCGTCTCTTTTTTTCGTGATTCTTCCGAGGTTAAATTTGATTCGAAAATCGACGTTTCGGCAAGTTTAACTGCCCCTCCTCAGGACTGATTAAGAAATAAAAATCAATATGGCGGACATCTGTTTTTCGGAAGAATCCCGAAAACAGAGAACAACCTTTCAAATTTTAAGGATGAGTGAAAGTTTCAGAGATACAACCAATATTTTTAGCCGTCAAGGTATCGGTAAGGGTTGCACGCGAATAATTGGTGGTCTCGACTGATCAGTAATGAAATTGTTCTTAGAACAGCATCTTTTAGGGGTCATATACAGCTTGTGCCACACCCAGATTGGTTTCCTCTTGCTCAGTGGTCTAATTCAAATTTTCCGACGAGCAACCCTGACCGTTTCACATGGGAGCCCCGGGGCGGGCTCTCTTCCATCTTTTATAATTTAGCCAGGAAACATTGTCCCGCTTTCCTCGCAAGGACTCGACACAGAGGAGGTAGTCATTGCTTCACGTTAATAATGCATTTTTCTTTCATTAGTCCACTGGGACCGGTTTCTCCAATGATCTCCCTTTTCAGTCATCTCTGGATCTCTGACTGGTAAATCACCATCAAACAAAAATATATTGATTGTCATAAATTCTTTGAAAACAACAATTGTCATAAGACTGTTTAAATATAACTGCGTATACCTCTACAATTTTCCCTCCCATCCTCCTGACTTAATAAATTTCACAAAGCGTCACCAGCCTCCCAAATCAAAAGCTAATCTGGCAAACACTAAACCATAACCCTAGCTAACCCAATACCCGAAATACTTTGCTAACTCTAAATTGGATAACTCCATAATTATAACCCCGAAATCCCAAACGTGTCTCCTTAACTTAACGCGTGTCCGGTGATTATTTTTTAACAGGAGGTTCTGTCATGGGCAGATTTCTTGGAAAACCCAGAGCAAAGAGGGGGATGAAAATTTTCTCGAGTGGTGAAATGTCTAAAGTGGAGGGTTTTGAAAGGTTGTATCGGTACTACTGGAACAAAAAAGCGGAAGAAATCTGTTCCAATGTGAACTACCGAAAGTGGACCAAGACAGCCATAGAAGGGGTGATAGCAACGGAATGGGCACTAAAGAAAACACCGCTCATATTCAGCCACTCTCAGAGATTACTGCGTGAGGATATAAAAGATCCATCCCGTCGAAGACAGAAGAAGGGAACTGTAAAGGAAGGGGCACTGACCATGCTCAATGCGCACAAAAATCTTCTGAAGCTGGATGAAAATTTAAGAAATTTGAAAAGTGCAGCAAACACGTCAAGAAACAAAAAAATGAAGATTCAGAGACTCGAAGATAATATGAAGGTGCAGCTAACGGAATTGAAAAAGCGACAGGAGGCTGTCAGGAAAAGCTTAGAAAATATGGCAAAAGAAAAAGGGGTCAAAAATTCTGAACTGATCGAAAAGATGGAAAACGAGGTGACCACTGAGCAGCTCGACCACACCACCATAAAAACATTAATAGATGCTGTTGTACAAGAAGCTGATTGTGATGATGCTGTCATGGATGACGTTGGTTTAAAGGGCGAGGATAGTTTTGACGGTGATGAAGACGATGAGAAACACAGCGAAAACGGTGACAACTACGAGAGGGAGGATAGTATTGGAGAGACTGAGAACGACAGGCAGGACGGCAAATACAGCGTTGGTGGTAGTGACTCTGATGACGAGGCTAGCGATGATAGTAGCGACTTGGATAACGAAGCTAGCGATGTCAGCGTTGGTGGTAGCGACTTGGTTAAAGAAGCCAGTGATGGTAGTAACGATCTGGATGACGAAGCGAGCTTGCTTTTGAACTGAAACTACACCATTCACCTTTCATATCGGCATTAACATGCGCCAAGGAGTTGTCAACAAATCTAACTTATTTTCCCTGGAGCAGTTTCTAACACAGTGAGTAACAAACCGTTCCAATATCTCAAATTATTTTATAATTAAGTAAGGATAAAAAGACTTCACCATTGTATACCTCCTATTTCAGTTCGCAAAAAATGTGTTGTACATAGGAAACCCGCACTAGATAGAAAGAGAAAACTGTTCATAGTAATCCTTTATATGACCATTTGTCACAAAATTGTGCTTCTCAAAAAATAGTATGTGACGAAACAGAATCCGTGCTCATCTGAGCAGACATCACGGCATGTAAAGTTGATAACAACGTGATGATGAACTGATGATTACAGATAGAATGATCATATTGTTGACATTGGCTAACATAGTATTATAGTAGGGCACAAGTATGTATGATTGAGCAGTTTTGAAAGCTAAGTACGTTTTTGTTAATCGTACTGATAATTTGTTTTTCTTGGCCCATGCAAACGTTGTCCATCTTTTCTCAGTCGCGTATGAAGTGAAGCATTGTAAAATCACATTTAATAATAGGTAATAATTATGTAAAATCACAGCTCATGGATTCTTAGCAAATAAAGCTTCACGGGGAAGAAAACTACCCATTTTGTGTTGACAGAGATCCAGCCTGTGTGGCAAGCGTAGAAATGAGAGGGAGAAGCGACGTTTGACCCGACTGCGCAGCTCGATCGCCTCAATTCTCCACTGCTTACCCTTTCTACGCCCACCACGCAAGCCGACCTCAAGTTGTGTCACTTTGGATAGCCATGTGTCCAGGCCAGCGGGCGGAAGTTGACTGTATTTCCTATCTTACCTTTCGGCTGTGTTTTATTGTCGATCAAAATCGTGCAGCGTTATAAACGGTGATATTTCTGCTTTCCACCGTCTTGTCTCTTTTTAGTACCCGATCTCCGTACTAAAGCAGTTTTATCCGCTCTCCAGTTTTCACTCGCCAAATTATTTTCAAGATGTCTACTCCCATTCCCGTCCCCATAGCCGTTTTCGCTTCTCTTAGCCGGCGGCACCTTGGCACGAGAAACGAAGGGCTCTGGAGACAAAGGATTTCCAGTCCTGGATTCTGGGGCTTCCGTTCTTCATGTATGCAGTCATGATATTTCTAAATACCGTATGGAAGAGTCATGGCGTTTATTACTTCCGCTCAAGATTTCGTTGTTTCAAACAGCCAATAAAAAAAATCGAATTAACTAAAAAATCCTTGGTGCCCAGAGCCCTTCGTTTCTGGTGCCAAGGTACCGCAGGCTGAGAGAATCGAAAAGGGCTATGGGGAAGAGCCCGGTGGTTTCATTCATCAGCACAGAAACCACACACATCCGGTAGTAGGAATCTGTCGTCCACAGTACAACCGGTAGGAATCCGTCTTCCGCAGTACAACCGGTAGAAATCCGTCTCATCCATAAGGGGGGGTCGGATTATAAATGGAACGTCCCAATCAAAAGCGGCCTTTGTGAAATTGACCCGAAGTGGGACAGTGGTATCAAGTAACAACGAAAGCCATTGTTCACACATGTGGCATTCTGTGACTTACACTTTTCACATCAAAGTGTGATAAGCCCCGCGTAGTAAAACAAACGTTTACCGACCAAGAAGTAGTCGACGTACCACTGTCAGAACTTCGCAAATCTGAATAATTTGAGGAGTAGGCATTTCAGATGTAAGCACGTACGTGTATCTCCATACATCTACATGTATCATTGGTGATTAGTTGTAGGTGATTTCATAATGCCTACACGCTAACCAACAGTTCAGTTGAAATGCGTTTCACTCAGATACGTGTACACATAAACTTGAATACAATGAAAGCCTAAATTTTTCTTTAATCGTTCGTTAAAGCGGAGTAAACATGAAATGAAACATGCATAATTTGCCAATTAGTGAGTTCTTTAACGGTTTATGAGATTTCTTGATTTTTTTTAAGCAAAGATAGTGATGTGTACTAACATGATCAGATTTGACACTATTTGAATAGTAACAACTCCAGGTCTTGACACCATAGCATTTTTATTCTAGTGGCATAAGGTGGAGATGTGTGCATTTCTCAAAGTCCTCTTTTCAAGGGAGTTTGCACATGGGAGTTTTTCATTGCAATCAACAGTTCTAAAATGGTCACCAGATTTATGAACTTTCATCCCAACCTAATGTCCAATGTATGCCTAAATACTAAACAGTAATTTATCCATGACAGACTCACTCATACACGTAGAAGTAATACACTACATTCTCAATTTCAGGCATTGAATTCCTTCCTTTTGTATACAGTAGATGCCAGGGTATGAGGGGACATGTTGCAGGGACGTGTCACAGAGACACACAGCAGTGCAACACTGCAATTGTTATGCTAAAGGCATGTACTGTAGCAGGAACATTAGCAGAGAGGAAATCGAAAGGTGCTTACATTTTTGCAACAACATGTGACACCCTTTGGTGTGTGGCTGGTGCTTTTTGAGCTCATGCAACACAAATTTCAACATGTCCCTTCACGCACTGGCACCTTAAATTTGATTTTACTGCATGCATGGAAACTGCATGCCAAGTACCATGGCATTCAAAATAGCATATCGTCGAAGTAAAAGCTAGAAGCTTGTCCAATATACAGCCACCCATAATTCAGAAAAGATAAGTAAAGTTGAGATTTAATAAAGGAATGTTATTAATTCTGTTGGGCTCGTTCAGGATACGAGGTGATTTTTATCAGCTTTGTGCTATGCACCTTGTTGGTTACTTACCACCCTTATATACCCAGTACATACATGCTCATGGAATAAATGTTAAATGTCACAGACATTAGGGTAATAATGGTTCTCTCAGTATAATAATTATTATGCCACACAAGTTAATATCCAGCCCCACGGACTGGTACAGGTTACTTGTTATCAGATATGGACAAAAAAATTGTGGAGGTGACCACTGTTGTGCTCGGAGGTGAATGGCATGTGATATACTAATTACAACTGTAGTGTGCAGAAAACATTATGAAAACAATGTACCTACTTGTTCAGAGTAGTCTACATGTAGATGAAAGAACTTTATAAATCCAAGAGGGCATTTGAGTGTCTCATGAATGTTAACTTTTTTTGAAAATCATCAAAACTGCTCAATCATGTTATGGGAAAACAGCCTTCAAAATGGCAACTTTTCAATTTTTCGCTCAATTCCTAATTCAAAAAATTATGTGCTTACTGACCTAAAGCAAGAGCTGAAGGAAAAAATTATTTGGCTTCAAGGGGATGGTGTTCAGTGTGTTAAACTGTCTCCAGTGAGTTTTTTGCACTTTTGCCAAGAACCAAATATTAACTTACACATGTACTGTACATGTATTTTATCACACTGTCTATTTTTTATTCTTGATTTGTTTGCAAAATTATTGAAAGGTCAATAACACAATCAACTAGGCTAGATGACTGGTGCTGTTTAGTTACATCCCATATAGAAGTTAAATTACAGTTCAAACCTGAACCTCATACATCTACATGTACACTGCTCCTTCAACAATCTCCTGGGATCTGTAAAGTAGTTCATGTACTATGGTATAGATGAAATTAAAGTATAATTTACATTCACCTTTATACATGTAGCTACATGTACAAGTCATGTATGTGAGTAGTAAGTTTATTTTTTATGATCCATTTATTAATTTTACTCTCAAAAGTTTTCATCAGGTTTCTACATTTGTACACATTGGATCAGTTTGACTCCAAGTTCTACAGCAAAACAGTTTCTTGATGCATGTTGTACATAGCAAAGGAATGCATCACACATGGTCAGGTAAGTTATTCAAACATACAGCTACAATTAACGTTGTCGGAAAACCTACGCAATAAGACCACAAGGTGCTATGGGTAATCTATTAATAAATTTACCAAACTTAGCTGTGGCTCACCCCTACACAAATTAAATCACACAGGCAAGTGTTTATCGTACTTTCACCCCTCCTACGGTAGCGACAACTGCGAAATTACAGCCGAATCACAAACGATTTTCAGCTACCCATACTACCTTTCGGTCTCCTCGTGTAAGCTCAAGGCTGTAAAATCAGACGACGTTTTAGCTGTATACATTAGAATCCTCATGTTACACTTCAAATTTGTGTTGCTTACATGTAGATCTGTTTTCTTTAAACAAAGGACGTGTATATGTACAGTGTATTGGGTGTTGGTTGCAGGCATTCCTTTTAAAGATTTTGACAGAATGGCATATGGATTCATGTCATATGAAGACATTATCTCCTTGGTGATCATTGAATGCTTGAATTTTCAGTAAGACATGAATACTAGATTATTGTGGACAAACCACAATCCCGAACAGTACACTGAAACAAAAGCCCTGCTGATATAGAGCCATGGTTATTAATATTGTAAAATAATTACTGATGTTGTAAATAACTACTAAGATTGGCCATTTATTAACCAAAAGAATGATGATACATGTGCTCAACATGAAGCAATTGTGGGATTAGGACACCAAGTTAAATCCCTAACTGAAGTCATACCCATGACCTTCTGCACTCCAGCTACATGATTGTACTAATCTACAAGAAAACTGTTAGTGAAGTAGGTCAACTTACTAGGTTTATACTGTATCATGTCCTGCATAGTGCTAGAAAAGGCAGTGTTGAAGGCATCTGACTGTATGTTGACCTTGTACTGTAAGTACATGTAATGCCCTACAATACAGCTGTACACCTGTAGCTCACGTCTAGACTCCTATGTAATCTACATTCTGTACAATGTAGGTTACTGTACATGTAGTGGTTAGAACTCCTGACTGGTATAGGGAACACCTCAGGTTCAGCTTCTCTTGGGGTCTCATTTCATTTCAATACATAACATCTACACCCAGTTACAACCATGTTAGACCACTAGAGGCTAACTGCTTGGGATAACAGGGTTAAAACTACAATAGTAGCGTACATTGTATTTCCTTGCATCTGGGCTTTGAATTTCATGTCCACCATTTTCATTTTTCAGTCACTTGATAACTCAACTTCTTATACCACTGTACATCCCCGCCAACACAATATTATAAAAAAAAAAAACTAGCTGGTACCCATGAACAATTCACCACTCAACAACATGACATCTTGAAAACTGACATCAATTTGCATAAGGAGTTGAAAGTAGTCACACATTAACAGCCATGGCACAGTGTTGCACATCCCTGCCAGGAAAGTATAGAGGTGGTGTGGTTTTGGCTTTTTGTAACTAAGCCGTTTTTCCATGATGGGTGGACAACAGTTCTCTCTTAGTGTATTATATACGATACAGATGTATTCCGAGTTGATGTGTGTAGGGCCAGGTGGGTTGATGCAAGCCAGTCTGGAAAAAGCCGTCCAGTCTTGCACACATCATCGGTTCATTCAACACACATGCACTTTAACCTGCTTTGAGTATTTTTAAGCATAGTTTTGAAATTTTCCAAAGATGCATGTACATGTATTTACATGTAGCATGAAATTGGTGGTATGATAAATGTGTATTAACAGAGTTAGGACAAGCCGGTTGTGGCACACAGACCTCGCTGTGCTCAGTCTGTACACCATGACCTTAAGCCAAATATTTCCCTGTCTAGTCCTCTCACTCAGTCAATAGGCACATCATTTTTGGAGATTTGTTGGAACCTAGTACATGAAAATGTGAAAACCGGATCATCGTGTATTCACTGAGTACAATACATGCAAACAGGATGTGTTCTGTTATGGTGTACTAGAAATTGTATTCTGATCAGGGTTATTAAGGTTTTGAAATGGACTATCACTGTAATGCTTACGATGTTTGCCGAGGTCACTAAAGTGACAGTTTATTTTAAGAAATCTTTCTTATTTTGCCACTCCACAGCTTTGGAACCCAATACTTGAGTAAAAGTCATTAAATTAACATTTAGACCTTTTACTAATTTTGTTCACTGTTTGAACTGTATTCATAATATTATTGTAAATTTACATGAACCTTTATATATGTTATTGAAAATTAACATTGCAACCTAATAATGTTGAGTGTATGACTGGCCTAGAACTTTTTTTTAATTTCTTCTCAATATTTTTTTCTAGGACCACGTCTACATGTATAAGGCCATAAGAGGACTGAACTCAGAAGATTGTAAACCGCAAGTGAAAAGAAGGCAGCCAAAACAGATAAGACCGTAAATGTAAAATCAGTGAATGTGTATACTCCCTGTTACTCAATGATTCTTTTCATTTGGTTTTGCCTCATATGCACAGATACACTGTAAATATTAAATTGATTTTATCTTTTTACTGATATTGGAGATTTGTTAAAAAATAGACATTCTGAGGTAAACTGAATGTGGTCACAAAGTGACTGGCATAGAATACAATGCGTCATACAGTGTACATGTACATTTAATGTACACTGGGCTTGGGGTTTGCTGTAGTAGTCTTGAATGCAGGATAAACCTGGACAAATATTATTTTTTTTATATTTTATCATTTCTCATTACAACATACAATGTATACCTTGTACTTGAAGATTTAATCAATTAGGTAGTATGCTGGTGCAGTATTGTTTAAAGAGCCAGTGTCACCCAAAGTGCTTTGCGCGGTTGTGCTTTTGTTTTGAAGTTTGGCTGGCACGTTTGCCGGACGTTTCGCAAATTATACCCTGCCACACTGGCCTTTCAGCAAGCTGATATTCACAGTAGTAGCCCCTGAAAATAGCAATATCTTCCTCGCTGGATGTTACCGGAGAAAACAACTCTAGATCTGACTTTGTAGTCAACGCGTATGGAGCTTTTATAACAACCGATCGATCGATCTCGATGGACGTAAAACCAGAGTAGCCACTTCCACTCGATATAAAAATTATAAGACAAAAACAAGTAGTAAGAATATTGACGTCTTCATCACTAGATGTCACTGGAGAAAACTACTCAAGATCTGAGTTTGCATTCAATGCGTATACATGGATCTATTACAATCCGATCGATTGATTGCGCGATCGATCGCATCGACCGATGTCGATGGACGCAAAACCAGAATAGCCACTTATGCTTTTTGTAAAAATAAAACGTAAACAGACAGTGAACACAAGGAATAATTAAGCAAAACAGCACAAGCTCATGACCATAAGCATTATTTTGGAGCAAGCCTGTAGCTACTGTTATTTTGTGGTAAATTAACGTTCCTTCTGTTTTCATTCGGCAACGAATGTAGCACTATTTCGGCAAACGCACTGTCAGTACTATTGCTGAGACCCGTCGTTTTTTTTCTTTCCCCCCGCTACTGATACACGGACTCCTTCTGCTGTACAACTTTGGCAGAGCCCGGAAGACTCGGCCTTCGCCTCAACTTTCCTGAACCCTACGAGGCATCCAATTTAAAGATCTCCTTCTCCACCGCGAAAACACTTCAGAATGCGGAAATATACAACGAAATCGATACGGCGACACTTAAATGTCAAGTTAAAATTCACACTAGTGCTTTCGGATCGCTAACGGCAGCGATGGAAGAAGATACAAATCAGACTTCACGACAATCAAGAATATGGTGTATTTTTCATACATGAAAAATGTACCTCGGCGCGCAAAGCACTTTGGGTGACACTGGCTCTTTATGTAATTGTGTGTACACATGTACATGTGGGCCTTTCATGATACATGTACTGTGTAAATCCTAGTTTTTGGGTTTAGTTCACCAGGGCCCGGCTCCATAAACCAACTTAAGATTAAGTGCGAATCTTCTGCAACCATTCCTTTGTTCTGGAGGACTTTTTGGCACAGTATCGCGGATAACTTGGCCGAAGATAGATTAGTGAGTATAGAGTAGAGTACCTTAGGAAACACAAAGAGAACACCAAGAAATCCTCCAGAACAGAGGGAATGGATGCAAAAGACCCCTTTTAATCTCAAGTTGCTTAATGCAACTGGGCCCAGGACTGTATCCATGTTATCCATAGTTAAGGATACTGTGCTTTTCAGTCGTTTTGAACATTGGATACAAGCCTCAGTTTACTGGTTTCCAATGCTTTCTTGAAATTTCCCAGCATCACCAGGCTTCTTAGAAAAACCAAGGTTACCGGGGTTGACCCAGATGTTATGGTCAAAAATAATGTACCTGGGTAACCCTGGTTATTCAGACAACCATGGTCACCGGGCTTACCAGGTAAACCGGGGTTGACCAGGCTTTTTTGCACATAGGGTCCGAGTCTGCTAAACCTGGTTTTCAGTAAAATGTGCTAACCAGGTTCACCAGGGTTACCCTGGTCAACCCAGACCTCAAGAGCCTGGTTAAACCCTGGTAAACCTCGTAATTTAGAAAACGAGGGTCACCAGACTTACCAGGGTAACCAGGGTAACCAGGGTAACCAAGGTTAGCCCAGACTTATCAGAGTCTGGTTAAACCCTGGTTACCCTGGTACGTCTGGTAACCCTGGTTTTCTAAATAACCAGGGTAACCAGGGTTACCAGACTTTTTTGCACATAGAGTTTAAGTCTGGTAAGCCTGGTTTCGGAACCAGGGTACCCTGGTTTCTTAACCAGGCTTGGACCAGGGTAAAACCCTGGTTTTACCAGGCTCTTGGTGCAAGGGTTTAGAGACAGGAAGTGCCTACATTCTTCTGGCTGGCGAAAAACGAACCGGATGTCGATAAAAGGAAAACGAAATTCGAATTCCGTTTTCCAAAGTCGTGGGAAAACGATAAACAACAATGGAAAATCGTATTCCGTTTTTCAGTGTCGTAGGAAAACGAAACACAAATAAGCTGAGGGAAATGGAAATTGGAATTCCGTTTTCCAAAATCGTGGGAAAACTAGACACAAAAATTAAATTTCGAATTCCGTTTTTCAACTTCCCAGGCCGGAAAATAAAAATGGAAGGTCGAATTGTGATAGAGGATGTAGTAAACGGAAAACAAAATGGAAGTTTGAATTCCGTTTTCCCGTGACACCAGGGGAAAACGGCTGGCACTAGGGTACACGGATTAATATAGATAAAATCGAACAGTTCACTGAATCCCTGATGATTCATGTGCATGTCATTGCCGATTTAAGAGTGCTTTTCGAAATACAGACAATTAACAGAGTAAATTCTGAATGAAAGTCATGCCACTAAACCTTTTTCTGTTATAAAGCGACGATTAGGAGGAAACATTTCATTAGATTACCTGAAGTTTTCTTTCTCGTGCATGCGTTTTGAAAAATAAGTCAAAGTCAAAGGGTTTCTCCTATCACTACTCGCCGTTTCAAATGAATACAACTATCAAATCTGTAGCCTTATTGACACTAGAGTAACTCATCTCCAGTTGTTTACCGATCTCTTAAGGTGATTCCATTCAATTGCATTGCGCATCCTTTCTGCGCATCAATTTTTGCGTGATTAGCGCGCGCACGAGCGCGCGCGCGTTCGAAACTTGGTAGGTTTTCTATGAAAACTGAGCTGTTGAGAGAAATGAGTTGTCGTTTTCTCCAAAACGAACTAGGTGACCCCTCTTTTTTATTCCATTTATTTGAAGAAAACACGACTCTGCATGATATATCCAAATTTTAAGAATTTTTCTTTATTCAATTTTCAAATATTCTCATTAATTCATTATTACAATCTGATTTTAGACATTTCACTGGAAGCGTGCATCTGCTCGATTTGCTTATTATTTCATTACTTTTATTTTTGAGGCAACTTTAACCCATTACCGGCCGCGTGTTTTGTGAGCGCTTCGCTAAATTAGCAGTTGGTAATTAAAACAACCCCATGTGCAGTACGAAACGACAATTTATAGGCTCGAAAAAACAACACTCACTTGATCTAGAATAGTTAAAATTTCTCACTTTCGAATAAAATACACCAGCTGTCAATTAAGAATTAGCCAAAAATACAATCTCAAAGTCAAAATTTTGAAAATTTACGCAAGAGATTTCGCATCTTGTCTCGCGCGTGAAATCAAACCACAGCAGAGGATTTGTGCCTGTTTAGGTCAGATTACTATTTTTCGAATTTTCATGAACGAAGATTCACAGAAGAGGAGACAGTAAGCTTTTCTGAATAATACGTTTATTAATACACGCCTTTATTCGTTTCTGAAACCAAACGCGTTCAATTCTTTCTTCGAGGGAAGCTACACGCAAGCGATTTCGCTCGATGTGCAGGTTATTTTGAAGAGCATTTACTGATGCGAACTGTGCACGTTTTTCAAAACTTTTACGAAAACTTTAAGAAATACAAAGAATCCTTCAATTAAGAAGTTATCTCGGTAAAAACTTAAAATCAAATGTGTAATTTACTCTACCGTAGACTCGTAGAAGTGTTTGAGCATTTCCCAGAAAGTCCGCAGCTCGAAAAATCTCTTGCGATGGAAGATTGGCATTCGCTGTGACAAAACGGCAGTTCGTCCTCGAAAGATGTTTTCTTCGCTCTAAAAGCTCTAAATTAATTCCATCGCTTAACTTGTCGAGTGTTCCTTAGAGCTTCTTCTTTAGATTTTTAAGTTTCAAAAGGTAATCCTTCCTTCCGAGAGTGAGATATTGCCATCTTGAAAATTCACGCGTGAAGAGCACGGCAGCCATTTTGAATGAAATGTGATCTTCTTGGAGAGTGACAAGAAGTCTTCTCTTCTAGGACCCCCTCAAGCCTTCAAATATATGCGCAGTAGGTGGATTCTAATTGGTTGAACATTCCCAAAGACAACTAGGACAAAAGGGGACCAAAAAAGCCTTTCTACGGGAGGCTGGGGCCAAAAGCGAACACGCGCAAAGTCAAGGCGGGCTCAGGCCTGCATGGACGTTAATGGGTTAAGGCCTTTTACTGTAACATTGTTTTGCTATCACAAGAATAATGCTTATATTTTATTGCTAGTGATAACTTTCTTAAAGTAGTGGGTGTCTCTGGTACAAGGAAAGACTTTTCAATATTGCTGTCGATAGCTAGCAAGGTACCTATATACTACAGCCCTGTAGTGTGAAATCAGACACGGTGACCCCCTCTTTTTATTTTATTTTTTCGATGTACTAGGTGTAATTAATAACTGTGCAAAGTTTCAACAAATTCTCGTTACAACTTCTTTTTCGATGGAATCACCTTAAGTAGTTTGTTTACTCTCAGAGAAGTAATAGCTATATAGTTACATGACTATAGCTATATAGTTACATGACTTTTATACATTCTCAAACTGGTATCCTAAAAAGACAGGCTACCCCCCCCCCCTAAAAAAAACAGTTTAACGTTTTGTAAGATTTAGTTAAATTTTTGGGTTCATTCTCCCAAGAGGTGGATCTCATTTGCATGAATGCATGAATCGTATTTGTGTCAATCAGCAAGACCAGAGCTAACAGATCTTATCTACAAGCAAGCAGCAAACACGAATAATACGTGGTTGTTGTTCAACTGAAAAATACAACAGAAAAAGAATAAAGGCAAATAACCAAACAGATCTAAAACAGACAGAAGTGACATTGGTCTCTCGTAGCTGGATGTTACTAAAATCGAGGTCATGTCACAATGACAAAATAGTCACACTTGCGGGCACAGCGAACGTCGACCTCGATCACGTGATCTCACGTAGACAAAGACAAGTCAATCTTGAAGAAGCTAAATGGCATGATTACACCGTAGTCAAGACACAAGAAGAGAATTGACAAATAGTATACTGTTCGCTACAGCTACAGGAAAGCTGATGTTATATCCAAAGTGGGTAAGTTTCACTTTGAACCTCCATTTTAACCTTTACATTTGCCACTAAGCTAGCCTGATTCTTTGCAGGCTATCGTATTTGCTCTAAATTTGTCTGTAATAAACAAACTACCCAGGAGGTAAATTAAAATTAGGGCCGGAGTGGCACTGGACTGAGTTGGAAAACAATAACAGTACCTTGTTTACTATGTTAACGATGAGGGACTTCATATTTCGAATTCAGTACGTGTTATCTGCGGGAAGGCGCAATTTTCCAATCTGGCCGTTACCCCTTATCCAGTTTTTCAAAATAAACCGAAAATTAAAAAAAAAGAAGATAACTCAGATTATCCAGTGAAATCAGTTTTCTCCTTCGTTGCAGCTTTATAGAAGAAAACGGCGGTTTCGTGGCATGATTTTAATTCAGAATTTACTACGTCAAAACTAGTCTGTATTTGACGTAAAGCCCGAATTTACGTCGGCAATGGCACTATGCACATGAATCACCTGGAAATCAGTGAAATGTTCGATTTTATTCATATTCTTCAGCAATAAAATAAAAAAGGCAGCAAGGTTGGTGTAGTGGTGAGGGCACTCGCCTCGTGTTGGTTGAGTTTGTCACGGGGTTGGTTCTCTCTCCTTGTTCTGAGGGTTTTTCTCCGGGATCTCTGGCTTTCCCCCCTCATGAGGACTTCCTAACTTAGTAGCTTTTTGGTGTTCAGTAAATCCTTTGCGAAGTGTCCCATTCGTTTCACCAATATACCGTTTGTTTCATTTGTCCGTTTCGTTTCACCAATATACTGTTTGTTACATTTGCAACAAACAGTATATTGGTGAAACGAAACGGACACTTCGCGAACGATTTACTGAACACCGACAAGCTACTAACAATCCGAATCACGCAAATTCCTCAGCTGCAGTTCCCTCCCACTTCACCCTACCGGATCACTCTATCACAGACATGAGACTTACACCTTTAGAATTATTCCAAACTAAAAACACTGCACTCCGACAAACAAGGGAAGCTTGGGGAAATACTCTTACACCTGATGGCCTCAACAGACGAGATGAACAGTAAAGCGAACACTTCATAATTTTCCTAATATTAGTCTATATATGCCCGATGTGCCCCCCCCCCCACCCTTTTTTGTAATTTTTTTTGTTTTCTGTAACTCTTATCTTATTTACATTTTGCATTGTTTGTTAGTTTCTTTATGTATCTGGTTTCAACCTAGTTATATATAGCTATGTGTCATATATCATATCTATCCATATTAACCAATTAGATAGGCGGACGGTTTATAATCAAATATCTAGAGCCGTTAATCTACTATTCACTTCTTCTCTGGCCCTGTAGAATACTAGTACTAGTTCTGCTAGTCGAAATATTGGCCATTAAAGACACCTTGCCCACTTTGATTTCCGTTGTACTAGCCTTGCAAATCTTGTCTTGGATCTTATCAATACAACCGTAGTCAGACAGACGATTTGATATCCGTCGCTCGATTTTATCGAAGAGAAAATAATGAGAAGAAGAAGCAAAGAAGCCACATTTAAGTCTTTACTTACTAGATCTAATCACAGTGTAATGACTGAGTCATAGCCATAATTATGCCATTACCGTATGCATCATGACTCTTTACCCTCAGTCAGACGTCGTCCTCCAATGTACCACTTACTGGACATTGTTTATTTGATAAATTGGCCTAGCAGGGAGCCAATAAGACAGCACGCTTGCTGTTCCACGGCTCAGAGCTAATTCGTAGCTCTGGGCCGTGTAATCAACATCAACTGACGTCAGGGGCCCCGTCTTTCCTTTGCTGTTTTCTAGTATCGCCAGCTCTTAGTGAGTTCACACATCAGAATGCAGTTTTTCCCCTGCTGAATAGTTGTTTCCTGAGTATGAAGATACCGAGATTTTGATAGGAGACACACTCTTTGTCAAGTCTTCTCACTTGTTTTTGCAATTTGTTCTCGAATAATAGTGATAGAAAGAAATAAAAACTACGTTCTTTTTAAAGTATGCGGTCACGAGGAGCGTCCCCTTGCACGTTAAGTTAAACGCCAGTATAAACCAAAAGAGCTGAAAACGTTCCGAATCAGCATGTCCATTTTTTTGATATTGAAAGGTATAAATACCGTAAATCCTCTATTAAGACCTCCCTCCCCTTTTCAGAGGAAGAAAGTTATTAAGCCCCCCTCCCCCACTCCCTCCTTATTCTTCACAACCAAATTAATGAATGATAGACTGTATTAATTAATCACGACTGTAACACTTCATGCGGACTGATCCGGTATGGTTTATTCACGTGCTGGAAGATCGGATTTGTTTTGGATCTTCGGCTGCGTGACCTCCAACTTCATGTGCTTGAGCTTTTCTACTTTGCGTTCCAGTTCTTTATGGAGAATTGATACCATTTTCTGGTTGTTTGAAAAAGCAGTATAGCGCCCCAGAACAACAAGTCCGTCCTCGAAAAACCTCGCTCCCGTCGGTGAAAATTCTAAGCTACAACCTTCACGAGATAAAAAAAATTACATAACATGAACGACAGTTCTATAGGCAAATGTCCAACTAATTCTTGATTTTGACAGCTTCCGGTTAGACATTCGTTTCTCTTAATTAATAAGTCCCCCCCCCTCAAACGTGCTTGAAATAAATAAGCCCCCGGGGGGCTTAATAGAGGATTTACGGTATGCTTCTTTGGTATCCTATTTGTTTATTTCTTTATTTATTTGCCATAAACGTCCGCTTGTGCAGCGGCCTTCATGGCTAATTTGCATCCAAGCTGATGTTCAAGTGTGTGATTGTCTTCTTTGTGGTCATCTCCGCGATATTGGTCTCGTAGGAAATAACAAAAGTGAGCATTGTTTACCCCAACCCAGCCCCCCCTCCCCTCCCCCCTAAAGGGCCCGAAACCTGCGTTTGTAAATAATTGTTAACTTTGAGTGGTACAGATGCCGGCAAAAGTTTGAGCGAGTCGAGGTTTTAGTGTTATCGATAACACATTTATGAAGTAACTCGTAACGTCTGCTAGACATCTCGTGACTGGGCATACCTGTACCGCATGTGGCGAAGTAAAGTTGTTGAATTTTCATGCATTGTTTGCTTGTTAGGCACTTACGATTTCAATCGGCTACAACATAATTAAGTGCCATTCTAGATTTGTGCTAAACTGCAAACGATCCGGATTATTCCTACAAAACAAAACGGGCACTGATGCACGTTAAATGTGGCACCAAAAAGTCGCAAAGAGAAGGACTTGTCATGACTGGTCAGTAGTGGTCCAACATCGAGATTAAAACCACAATAGACCATTAAACTTAATAAGGGCATTTAGCCATCCGCACTGCCAAGGACACTTATAATAGTTTCCTTGCTCAAGAATAGCTATTTTCAGAACAGAATGGACGAATATATTTAGCCGTTCCCATTGATGCGAGTCAAGAACTTTACACGTCTATTGTCTTCTGCGAGCAGAATTTTTTTCTGTTGGGGCAATATTTGCCGCAAGTTATAGGCACATTGCGTTGGCCATAGCACGAGCAACACGACAGGAAAGCGAACAATAAGCGTTTGTAAATTTTTTTGGGGGATCTTGCACGCATTGGTCATTGTATTAAAGACCCAGAGTGCACTTACATCGCGTCGTGCTTGTCGATCACGGAGTCAATAACCGCAATAATGTCATGTCTGGCTGTTCCTCAATTCATCCCGCCCTATCATGGTGATGGTAAAATGCTATTATCCCTTATTAATGATTTCTCAAAAGCTTATGGTTGATGAGAAATTAAATATATCTATAAAAAAGAAATGTTCCGGCGGCAATTTTAAGATGAATTGCCCCACTCTTCTGTAGGCGCAGCGTTGTTGGTAACTGCTCATAGACAAAATACACTCCGTGTTGCTCTCTGAAACCAGGTGCATTCAACAATTATGCCACCGAAGATCGAATTAAAAATGAATTCATATCTACGAGCTAACATGACGAGATTGATCGCAATAATTGTTTCGTTATAGTCCTCCCGTAGATCTTCTGTTATTGAAAGGCATAGATATGATTCTTTGGTATCCTATTTGTTTGTTTATTTATTTATTTAGTTATTTGCTGAAAATGCCCGCTAGTGCAGAAGTAAAGACGTGAGATAAAACAAAAGAACGCCAGCCTTCATGGCTAATTTGCATCCAAGTTGATGATCAAGTGTGTAATTATCTTTGTGGTCATCTCCGCGATATTGGTCTTGTAGGAAATAAAAAACGTGAGCGTTGTTTACCCCAACCCACCCCTCCCCTCCCCCCTAAAGAGCCCGAAACCTGCGTTAGTAAATAATTGTTTAACTTTGAGTGATACAAATGCCTGCAAAAGTTTGAGCGAGCCAAGGCTTCGGTGTTATCGTTAACATCTTTGTTATAGGGGGTCTAAATCAAGGGAGCACATTTATGAAGTAATCGTAGCGTCTGCTAGACATCTCGTGACTGGATATACATGTACCTCATGTCGCGTAATCGACTACATTAATGTGGAGAAAAGTAGGTGCGAAGTTGTTGAATTTTCATTGTTTGTTTATTAGGCACTGAAGATGCCAATTGGCTATAACATTATTAGTTCCATTCTAGATTCGTGGTAAACTGCGAACAATCCAGATTATTCCTGCAAAGCAAAACGGGCACTGATCACGTTAAATGTGGCACCGAAAAGATGCAAATAGAAGGACTTGTCATAACTGGTAATTGTGCCCCAACATCGAGATTAGACCACAATAGATCATCCGCACTTCCTAGGACACTTATTACGTAATAGCCGGTTTCCGTACACAAAAGTAGGTATTTTAACGTACAGAATGGACGAATATTTTTAGGTTGCCATCCATGCGAGTCGAGAACTTTGCATGTCTATTGTCTCCTGCGAGCAAACTTTTTTTCTGCTGGGGTAAAATTTTTTTGTTGCTGTCATCTCCGTTGTGTGCATGTTAGACTTGTTTAGCATGATTACATACCAAGGTCGAAACTGCCGCCAAGCTGAGCGTATATGTATATAGACCGCTCTTTCCGCGAGTTATAGGGACATTGCGTTAGCAATAGGACGAGTAACACGACAGGAAAGCGAACAATAAGCCCGTAGTGTACTTACATCGCATCGTGCTTGTCGATCACGGAGTCAACAACCGCAATTACGTCATGTCTGGCTTTCCCTCAATTCATCTTGGCCTATCATGGTAGTGGTAAAATGCTATTATCCCCTATTTATGATTTGTCAAAAGCTTATGTTTGACATGAAATTATACGAAAAGAAATGTTCCGGTAATAGCCCAATTCTTGTATGGGCGCAGCGTTGTTAGTACCGCTGACCTCTCTGTAACCAGTCGCATTCACCAATTATGCCACCGAAGCTCGAATTAAAAATGAACTCATAGCTATGAGCTTAGATGATGAGATTGATCCCAATAATTGTTTCGTTATAGTCATCCCGTGGATCATAAATCGAATGCTTTTAGCTTACCAAAACAAACGTTCTTGTCTGGCTCGCCCGACTCGCCGATCGGTGGGGAGCCCGCCAGTTCTCACTCTTGTGTCGTTTTTTCAGCATACCCCGATTTAGTTTGCAATGTGAGTGCAATTTGTCATCTATTCGATGCAAAAGTCAACTAAAAGCTGCAAAAGGACAAGAGTGTCAAGACTATCTGAAGGTTTACATGACGCATGTCATTAGCACTCTAAGCAACTAAACCGCCTTGCAAGTGAGCTAAATACGATGGCTTAATATTGGCAATTGTAGCACTTTAAAAATAATGTTGGGCCCAGTAGTGTGAGAAAGATGACTGTATTGTCCCTAATAATGTCTGACAACACATGAGGGACTTAGGCCATGGAAAAAATTCGCAGCATGTATTCATTAAACGCGTTATTTTACGCGAATCATGTTTGCCAGCAATGTAAAGAATTATAGAAAGAGAGATTTAGAAAGGTTTAATAGATTCGTTTTAAGAAAAGGTGGAATATTCAGAATGTCAGAATGTCAGTTTTATCCTTTACCATTCCGACTTCCACGCTGCAACAGAATTGAATGTGTATTTACGTTATCATGTTTGTTGTTAGCGCCGGATGTAGCCTGTTCCAGGCGTTCAGATAGTGGAGCTCGAGCGAAAAATCACCAGAATAAGATATTCACGCGCAGACTTGTTATTGATAGTCAAAACTAAAACTTTGGCGTAAATAAACGGAGAATATACCGAACAATATAAAATGAATGTGGCGACATAATCAAAATTATGAACCGCTCGTAAATACCGATCGTGCGATTTTACCGAGGCACTATCCACTTCATTTGCCTAGTTAATCGCACATAAAATGGATGTTATATGTTCTTGTATTTTTTTAAACTCTTAATTGACGGCGTTATGATATTTTAAAAATGCAAGCTTTAACTTTGCCCTCTAAATAATTTATACATATATAAATCTCTGAGGAGCATGAATAAATTTTCATCGGATGATTATTAACCTCGAGCCCACTCTCTTTCATTTGCCTTACTATAAGACGACGCCTTAAAGCATTAAAAAATAACAATAATAAAAAAGGGAAAAAAGCTTACCACTTCGATGCTGGCCTGTCCGTTTTATAACGTTGTTATAGTTGGTAATTTCGGCGTCCCTCAAGTTGCAAAGTACATCTTCTTTCATTCACTACGATAATTTCAGCTAGATTTCGTAAGCCATACCTACTCGTTTTCAACTCATTCGCTTGGTACTCTTCTTTTTTTAAGAATATCTGTCGAATTTCAGACCTTTCTTTTTAAATTCCAGCATTTTATCGTCGATTCAATGTTTCGTATGGCAAAAAAGTCTTAAATTTAATGTCTGTGCATTTTAATTTAATAACAACCTCTAAGCAAACACACTAGTGACGTCAAAATTTTTTGTTCATATGGTTAGTTTTGATGTTATGACAGGTCTCCCGCTAGTTTGTGTCGCTTTTCATAGCAAACTTCTGTATGTTTAGTGGTCACATGTTGATTTAACATAATGACAGCAGTGCTAACCTGAGGCCTATATGCCTAGAGCGCTAGATCGAGCGATGGTAACAGTCGTATTAAAATCTGACCAGACTTTAAGTAGACCCGTTTTGAGAAGCCGGCTCCTTTGACGGTTAAAGTTAGGAATTACGTTTACAATGCGCTTGTACTTTAGCGCTGTTTGTTCCTTGATGGCTAAACCTTTTGAGACCAAACATCAACCTTAACTTCAAAAAAATGCCAAACAGACCCGAAAACGACATAGTCATAACCAGTTCAAAAGAATGGTTCTGTTTTCAGGGCTGAAACAGTCCTCCTATAGTTACTGCGCATTGCAAACCTGAAGTAAAGAATCTTGAGAAAGATAGCTAATTGGCTTATTATGCTAGTCGCTTAAGAATGGTTCTAACTTTTTTTGTGTTGGCCGGCTATCTAAAACAAAAATAAAAATGATTGCTTTCATGCATACCTAAATAGAAAACTAAATTTATTCTTGAAAGCGAATATCCGTACTCTTTTACCAGACGCGTGTAAAGCCGGAGATACTGCAAGTAAGACAGTAAATAAATAAGTTGTATACATCATAGTCCATGCTGATATTTGTACTTTTGGACAAAAAAAGATTTATTTAATTAACCGACTGGCTGGTGTCCAAATTCCCATGTGAGCCATATATAACATAAAAAGTGAATACCGGCTAGAGCCGGTTTAGAATTTACATAGAGAGGAATATTTTTATGATTAAACCTAACAATTGCAACAATGAACATCATAAAGAAATAACAAAAACAATGGCAAAAACAAGAGCAGTAATAGGTAATACAACAAAAGATGGCGATTCGGAGCCCTTTAGTTTACAAAGTCGATTTACTCCAAAAATTTAAATTAATCAGCATTATATTCTCTACACAGTGTATAAGGGCATTGGGGCTTTGGTTAGTTGCATAACTGTATAGGTGTTTGTATGGGCATTTTTACGGACATAAAAAAATGCACTAAGGGCCTCCACAGACTAGACATTTAGTTGTCGACAACTATTTGGGGTTTACCTCGGTGTAAGAACCTGACAAGATTTTCTTTGTTTGCTAGCTTTTGTTTTGCTGTACGGTATTGTTTGAAATGTTTTTGTTTCCTTTGTTTTACGTCATCCGTGAGTTTCACAGGTTCTTACACCGAGGTAAAGCCACTATTTGTTATCGACAACTAAAAGACGTTGTGTGAGACGAGTTGTCGACAATAAAAAACGCTAAATTTTTAGTTGTCGACAACTAGGCAGTTTCCCTTTTCGAAAAGGGAAACTGCTTACTGTTTTTGACCGTTTTTTCCGTGTGTGGCAATGATTAGTTTAGTTGTCGACAACTCTCGTATCTGCTCATGCCATTTTGGAAACGTACTGCGTTATGAGCATGCGTAGTAAACGTTAGTTCGCAAGCTCTCGCGCGCTGGCCTGACTTAATTGTCGACAACTAATACTCCGATGTGTGGATTACTTGCATCGGACAGAATTAGTTTTCGATAACATTTAGTTGTCGATAACAAATAGTTCACGGCAACAACTAAATGTCTAGTCTGTGTGGGTCCTAACCTAAAGACCACTAAAATTGAGTGTAAAAACCATGCACTACACAGAATGCATACGGATGCTAGCGGGTTTGATATTCCAGGATTTTAATATCGTTGTTTGCTGGCCGGAATGTTATAGTCTCTCTCAACAGTATAGTATGATATTAATAATCATCAATAGTAATGAGCAGTGCATGCGAACCACGTTTTAAGACTGTACTGTGTGGAATGCGGGCAGAAGACGTGATTTTAGATGCATGGGTCCATCAATTTTCCTAAGCCACTGCGGTCAGTTACTATGTCGTGCAATGAACCACTGAAGGGGGTAGTAGGTGGAAGGGGCGCATAATTCATCTTGTGCTGCCCTTTATATACCGTACGTGAACTAACTGAGAAAACCACGTACAACTAGACACACTTAACTGATAGCTATCTCAGACAACCGATTTAATGCGCTTTTATATAGCTTTTATATACAAACGCCATTAGCTGATTTTTTTTCTTTTTCAGTACTGCATTAACTCCTGTAGGGTAGCTTTATGTGGAAAGCTTTACCTTTCCCCAGGCGCAAGTAATATGTATATGGAGCTTGCCTATCCTCCCCCACCCCAAAAGAAAAAATAAGGGTTCCATCTTTGTCCCCCTGCTGTCTAACTGGCCAAGCGAAATATTTATTTCATGCATACGTAACCTGAAACTAAATTTATTGTTAACAGAACCCACGCAATAAAAATCTAATAAAAAATGAATATGAGTAAAGTACATTTCATGTATTTGAAATATATCTCAGCCAGTGCACAAAAGCAGCATGACTTATCTTTATCTTACAGAGATGCCAGAAGTACGTATCACATTAAAAGCTATATTCACCCGGTGGCCTTCAAATAGACTCCATGATGGTGTTTATATTTTTGGCCGAGGGACAGATAAATTCACCCGCTAGTGAATGAATTCCCAAGTGACTCATATTTTGAAAACGTACAAAGATAAATGCTGCGTCAAGGGATTTCGTTAAGAAAGCATGACCTTAACAACTATAGCTAAAGCAACGGCTAAAATTAAACCATAACAAATGCACCGAGTAAGAGGGCTTATAAGGCGTTATAGCCTTGAGCTAAACGACGCCCGCTATGTACAAAAAGTTCGACTCTCCGCTCTAGGCCCTGTATTTGTACCAAGTAACTGTCCGTTCTAAAAATGTGTCCGCCTTTAAGGGTTCAGTTTCAGTTTATAACTCAGAAATTAGTTTTTTTTTTCCATAAACTTATTTCATGCACAAAATTCTAAAAATATATTAAGACCGACAACCAGCAGTTGCCATAATATGCCAAAAAAGTCCGTCGAATATATTACGGTTTTTGAAGCGAATCGCAGTCGTGGAAGCGGAACTCTCCGCTTCCACTGCAAACAGCGACAGGAAGCGAAACATCTCGCTTCCACACTAACAATATACACATCTATATAGTTCAGGTAAAAGAAGCCAAACGCTTCGCTTCCAATCCATGGTTTAGGTGTAAGAAGCCAGACGTTCCACTTCCAGCAGCCCTTTGGTAAAAAGCGAAACATCTTGCTTCCACTCCCAAAAATGCAACTATGCTGAGGAGAGGCCAATTGTGCGAAATGTCGCTGTTTGAGGAAGGATAGGAAGTGTTCCGCTCTTGAAGGCTCATATTGCTACTATAGGCCCTATGTTTGCAAACTAAAAACAGGCGGTAAAATTTTCTGCCATGTGACAAAGAAGTGGTTGAGTAAAAATGACGCCTGGGTACAAGCTAAGATTGCACGTACTTTGATCTGTTGTCCTTGCGTTCAACCACTGACTAAGTCTGACTTCAATTTAATGCGAACGTCGTCGTCGCTTAAGTCTGGTTTAAGTCGCTTAAGTCTGGCGATGCAAGCATAAGGGCGAGCATAACAGTCTTGTGTCAAGTGATAACGGAAGGAACGGCAACGTAGGCAAAAGAACATAAGCACAATAAAAAAAATTGTCGTTTTTAATTAAACTTTGGAATAGACAGCGTAGCTTCCGAAGAAGCAAATTCTCAGGTTTTCTCACTGAGATGACGAGGACTTTATTTTAACAAAAGCAGTAGCAGTAGCCGCTGTACATAGCGGCGAAGTAAATGCAAGGTTGTTTTCATTGTTTGTAAGCCGTTCTTTCAGACAACTGTACATGCCAAGCTGTCACCGTTTAAAACCCTAGTTTTCTGCTGTATGTGGAACTGTATTAAATTTTTATTTTCGAATCTCGGAAGCAAAAATTATTATGGAAGCTTGTTTCCTAACAGGCGGCCCAGACACTGTATGAGCCGTTGGAATTTAAATTTTTAAGAGAATGTATGGGAATAAACAAAATGTCGGTGTTCTAAATGATGTTTTTTGAAAAACTTTTTACAATAGTAGAATATGACATACCTTGTATTCGTGTTGTGTCTGTTACTGTTTGTTTGCTTCTGGAGCCATTTCGAAGGCGTTTTGGCGACATTTAAATTTCGAGTTTTACTTCCAATGAGAAATTAGTAAGAAAATTAAAAGATTGGGAGTACAGAAAGAAATAAGTATTTTCTTATTGGAAACTTCCAAATTAAAACTCGCCACAACGGCTTCGAAATGGCTCCAGAAGCGAACAGACAGTTACAAATACAACATGTATACAAGGAAAGCAGGGGAAGTAATTTTTATTTCGAATTGCTTCAGAAAACATCTTTAGTAAGAATGCATTTTGTTTATTTCTATACATTCGCTTATAAAAGTGAAATTCCAACAGCTCATATAGAGTTTGGGCCGCCTGTAAATTCCTCCGTCTTATATATTTTTGTGCAAAAATGGCGGGAACCACCTCTCACATGAGAGAAGCTGGCATAAGTAATTTAATTGGCCAGTCATAACAGATCGCCTTGTGTTTATGCTGCATTCGTATGTTCTGTTTTCACACGGCATAACCCGAACGCAAGCACAAGTAAAGGAAAAAAATTTGATCCTTTTCTTTATGCTTGCACTTGTGATTATTCTATCGTCCAGGGGTCAATTTAATAAAACTTTTACAGTCTTGTAATTTACAAGTGGAACCATTGTATTTACAAGCACAGACGAAAACGAGTTTAATAAACATCGTTACAGGTCCAAGTTTCAAGTGTCCGACTTGCAATTACAGGTGTAGCGCTACACGTGTAAAATATGGTAAGTAACAAATTTAATAAAAATTTTACAGGAGTCCGACTTGTATTTTTACAAGAGTCCAACTTGTAAATCACAAGTGCAAATTACAGGTCGCATGTCACTTGTAAACATTGGGTACGTCTTGTAAAATGCATATTTTTGTGACAAAATATGTTTTCGTCTGGCAAAGAAGAACTCGACGAGCTGCTGAGGCATCTCAGTATCTGGCAACCTAGGAATTTCGAGAAAAGGCGGCTGTTAGACACGGAAAATCTAAGGGAATTTCGGGTAAAATTTTCGTCTCTTTGAGGCCCCAGTAGTAAAGTGCGCCCGTATGGCAGATTTCCTGGCTTCTGATTGGTCGAGAGCGATCACGTGACCAGAGGAACTTCCGGTGACGTCTTAAGTCACTTCCGGTGTAAAAAACCGCTGACCAGTATGAAAAAAGGGATCGCGGGCTCATGGGAACCGGAAGTCACGTGTTTTAAGATGAGAAACCGCTGGCGAGTGTGAAAAAAGGATCGTGGGCTCAAGATGGGTTAAAACCGCGGAGAAAACGCGGGCTCAAAGTCCAAAGTCCAATTTTGGGAACGGGGGTGACCCATATATGGCCCAGATATGGATTTGATATGGGTTTGATATGGCACAAGCCCAATTCAAGCATCGGGGGTGATCCTTGACCCATATATGGCCCATATATGGATTTGATATGGTTTTGATATGGCACATCAAGCAAAAGGCATTTATAAGTTGGAAAGAAAATATTTTAATGTAAATGATATAATCCATGGCTTGCAGATGATGAGAGTTCCATGTCACAAGGGGAAGCAGAAGCATTGCGTGTTTTAAGGGAGGAGACGATATGGTTTTCGATGAAATAGTGGAAATCCATGTTGCTCGCATGTGGTTTCTGTGGAAAGATTTCCTTTCAATAAAGTCTCCTCCAAACCACTGATGTTTATATGAGTGTTCCTATTAATGAGTTCCTTTTGATGAGTATTCCTTTGAGTTCCTATGTTCCTTAATGTTCAATAGAGGGTCGACGATTTTGTTGGGGCTTTCACTGGTAGCCATAGGGGTAGGTCTTGAAGGTGCGTCCCAAACCACGCGAAATCCAAGTGACCAAAAGTCACCACATTGTCCGGGAACCGAAAAACTATAGTTTGGCTACCTATCCCCAACACAAATGGTACCGCAATGGAGGGGACAACTTGGAGAAAAAAAAAAGGGTCGCGGGCTGAAGGGTTCCTTTTGGAGGAGTTCCTATGTTCCTTTTGATGAGTGTTCCTTTTGATAATATGAGTTCCTATTTAATAATATGAGTGTTCCTTTTGATAATATGAGTGTTCCTTTTGATAATACGAGTGTTCCTTTTTGATGAGTTCCTTTTTGATAATATGAGTTCCTATTTAATAATATGAGTGTTCCTTTTGATAATATGAGTGTTCCTTTTGATAATATGAGTGTTCCTTTTGGATGAGTTCCTTTTTGATAATATGAGTGTTCCCAGTGGTCTTTCCCGTGGTCAACTCCTAGGACTGGCCAGTGAAGAGATTTTGGTCTTAAGCACCACGAGGTGTACTCCGGAATTAGACAAAGCTATCCAATTGGAGTAGGAGATCCAAGCAAGCCAGGAAGCAGTCAAGCAAGCAAGCAAGCAAGAATGTTAGATCAACCAGGGCCATGAGGCCAAAGGATTAACCAGATCCATTAGACCAAAGGAGTAATCAGATCATCGATGAGTGTGAAAACATGAAATGGGACGGTGGTTTTTATAGAGAAAGAAGGGGATCACGTGGGAGGGAATGGACCAATGAGAGAAAGGCCCATCATGCTTTGGGAGGGGAAGAGGTGGGGGGACCCCCCTCCCCCCTCCTTAGATAGACCATGGTGCATTGCGCGAATCAGGGTATATAAGTCAAGGGAGGCCACAGGACGTCACTCTTAGCTTTGAGTTGGTGCTGTGTTGACTTTTGTCAGTTGCTATTGCAAAAATGTCCGAAACGAGAAGGCGATTGGGTTCCTTGTGTAGTGTAGTGAATGTGGGAGGAGAAGAGGCGTTGAGGAGACGAGTTGGCCCGGAGAGGACGCCCGTGGAACGTCACACGAGGGCAATGTACGCCAGGAGGGAGGAAGCGTGGCGCCCCCTGAACAAACAGCGCGTGGCTGCGTTTATCCGTTTGTTTGTACTGTGTTTTGTTTCCACTGAGAATGGACTCCAACTGCACCCGATCACGTACAAGATGATGAAGAAGACACTGGTTCGCAGGATTATCCCTTGGATATGTAAGTGGCTGGTTTTCAGTATGGAGGAAAGGTACTGGCCCATTTCATTAGAACATTTTAGAGAACTCGACTCCTTCTTGGGTGAGCACATGCCGCGCGTGCAGAAAGAGGATCAATGGGACACTGTGAGGTATTTTTTTAAAGAAATGATGAAGCAAAGGGAGGAATATAAACGACTCGAGGACATGGAGAGGGAAGCCATGGAGGCTGTGCGCCGGTGTTTGAACAGTTGAACATTTTTTAATTCCTGTTGAGTATTGTGAGTCAAGACGCATGTGAGTCAAGAGGCATTTTATTTATGACCATAGTGCAAAGTCAGTGTTGTCAGTTTTTAAAAATTTTTTTAATTAAAAAAGAGTTGATGTTACAAATGATGGGTTGTGTTCTTTGCCACGCTGGGTGGGGTGCTCCTATTTACAATTGAAAAAGCTATCTACAATTTGAAAAAATAAAAAGTAAAAAAATATGTACAATGGGAAAAAATAAAAACTAAGAAATTGAAAAGAAAGCTATGTACAGATTGAAAAATAAAAACTAAGAAATTACAAATGAAAGTCTTCCAGTTCCATACGTAATTGATCAATGTTCTCGGGTAGACAGAAGGTGCGGTTGAATAAGGCTTGAATTTCGGCTCGGGTTTTCTCGTCCACATCCCGGGATCCCACAATAGCACTGCTTTGATGAAGGGTGGGCTTCTTAGGCCCCCAAGGGACAAATTGACTGCCAGTGACCAGGGTGGCGGCATTCTCATTGACTTGGTAGTAATGGTCCGAGCGGTACCATGATTGACTGGGTATGTCAAACAGGTAGACGGGTTTGCCTTGATCCATAGCCAATTGCACAGTCCAACCAGTGCCTCCTTTCACGCGTTTATGATCCGGTTCCAAGATGCCAAAGGCATAGATGGTATGGGCTTTTTTGGCAATTTGATAATTACGTTGCAGCAATTGCAAGGTGTAAAAATGACTGGGCATTTGTTTGCCTAGTTTCTCAGCCGCCTGGTGAAGATGGGGGTTGGCCAGCATCAGGACTTCCACCGTAGAAGGGGTGATGAAAGTGGATCGAGGATGGTTCGGGGGGACCAGGACTTCTAGTTGCATCCCAAAGTGTTTGGCCTGTTCTTCCACGAGGGCATCCGTACCTTTGGCTCCCCCTGTGTAGACCACATGGCCATGACCCACTTGCAGTTCCAAGGCACCGAGATCTTGTTCTCCGATCATGTTGATGTTGGGGGGCATTTAAATACGTAGCCGGTGTCTGGGCCTACAATAGCTAGAATCTCCGTGGGAGTCAACTCTAAGGCCAAACCGAAATCAATGACGTGGTGCTGTCGGCACTGTTTGAACGTGAATCCCGCTGCTAGACCTCGTTTGACCCGTTCAGCCAAATAGTCTTCGGTGGAAGCAAAGTCGTCTCGGTTGAGATCTTGGTAGTAGTCCATCTACTTGGAATGACGAGTCGGAGGACCCAGGGAGCTCCTTAAATAGGGACAGTTGACCAATGGGAAGACAAGAGGACCTTATTTGGATTGAACAAGCTGACCAATGGGAAGATAACAAGTCCTTATATGGGTAGGATAAGCTGACCAATGACAGGCAAGGGTCTAAGGTATAAAAAGGCATGGTCGGTAGGGGTGACATCAACCTTGAGTACGATGTCTGTCGATCGGAAGAGAAAATCAACCCATCCCCCAGAGGGGAAGAAGAAGAAGAAGAGCATTCAACATATGACGCCCGTGGACTGTGATCCTGTGGTGTGCGACGTGGTGGAAGACACCCGAGCTGCTGTGGAAGATATGATGAAAGAATTGAATGACATGGTGGAGCAATCACCCCCATCACCTCAATTCACCTTGACGACCGTGTATGATCCTCCCAGTTCAGTGGACACTATGGTATGTCCTTACCATGAGGTGCGTTTGGAGGCCCGAGAATCTCAAAAGGGATGGAAGTATGTGAAATGTCCCATGCAACCGTGTTTGTTGTTTTGTGGTCAAGATCAAGTTCTGGAGTATATGAAAGCCGTGTATAGTCAACCTGATGTAGAAGTGTTGGACATGTGGGGTGGTTTACAATGCTTTTGCCGTGAACCCGCCACGCTTCAACAGAGTCATTCGACCCAGAACCCCGATCGGTTGTTTCTGACTTGTTCCAAGAAAACGTGTGGCTTCTTCCGATGGGCCGATCAACCCTTGGGTTCCAAGTACTGGACGTGGTTTCATGACAACCCTCCCAAAAAAGCCGACCAACAAGCTGAACCACCCACCCGTGATGCTCAAGGATATCCCAAACGTGGAGTAGACATCCCTGGCCCTCCAGTCAGAAGGAAAGAGGATCGACCCTTGACAGACTATGAGAAACAATTGTTACGAGAAATTCAAGATCTCAAGAACCGTCAAGAAATGATGGTAGCCCCGGCACCACCACCCCCCAAGTACAGTGACAGTGTGGAGAACTGGCAGAAAGGTCTAGAGACCATCAGTTGCGGCCGTCTAGGTCTCTTTTAAATGAGAGAACGAATAAAATTTTTTATCAATGTCACCATGGAGTCTGTGTGTGATGCGTGGGAGTCTGTCTTGTCCCTGGGGCAATGGCAATGTCATCAAACCCTTTGTCAAGTCTTATATGATCATCAACCCGGCACCCAAATCCCCATACCCCCTTGTCCCGAGGACACGCATCCTCTCCACCTCTTTGAAGAAACCCATGTGGACCGCAACCTATATCGATGGGTGGTGTTTGTCTTATGGTTAAAAGCTCACCCAGAGGCATGGCGATGGTATGGAATCATTCAAAAGGCGCATCCCCACACGGTCCCCACCATATCAACCTTATGGGATGAATGCCAAAAAGTATGGCCCCTCGAAAGAGAACCCAACGCTGGAGTTCGTCGTCCTCATGGTTGAAGAAAACCAAACGCCCTGTGTCGTCAACGAAGAAGGCCAATGTCTCGCAACAATGGTTGAAGCGTTACCATGATCCTCGTACCCCGGGGAGTTTAGGTGGGGTACAACGATTTGCTAAAGCCCAGGGTCTCCCTTTGAAAAAAGCCCAACGGGTGTTGGAACAGGATGTGGGTTACACCTTGCATAAACCTCGACGTCGTCGTTTTGCTACCTTACCCGTGATCGTAGGGGGGTTGGATGATCAATGGGCCGCGGATTTAGTGGAAGTGCAACGTTTGGCCAAACATAATCGGGGTATACGCTACTTGTTGACGGTCGTGGATGTGTTGTCCAAGTACGCGTGGGTCGAACCGTTGAAAACCAAAACCGGGGTGGCCCTCGTGAAAGCCTTTGAGAAGATTGTGAGACAAGGAGGACGTCACCCGAATCGATTGCAAACGGATCGAGGGAAAGAATTTTATAATCGGACCTTTCAACGATGGGTGGACGAGCAAGACATCACTCATTTTTCGACCGAAGGGGATGCCAAAGCCAGTGTCGTGGAACGATTTAACCGCACCTTGAAAGAACGGTTGTACCGTTATTTGACCGCGGCCAACACGTTGAAATTTGACGATGTCCTACCCGAGTTGGTGCAGGGGTATAATGCCACCCGTCATCGAAGTATTGGTATGCCCCCCGAAAACGTGACGTGGGACAACGAAGAAGCCGTGTGGAAACGATTGTATGCCAAACGATTGAAAGGCTACAAAAAACCCCAATTGAAGGTGGGGGATCATGTCCGTCTCAATACGATTCATCGTACCTTTGAAAAAGGGTATTTACCCGGTTGGACCGAAGAAGTGTTTGTGGTGCATCGTGTGGTGCCGGGTCCTGTCCCCACGTATAAGATTCGCGAATGGGATGAGACCCCCGTCCAAGGTACGTTTTATGAAGAGGATTTACAAAAAGTCCATGTGTCCGAGGTGTTTCGGATCGAGAAGGTACTTAAGCGACAAAAAGGTCGTTGGTTGGTCAAGTGGAAAGGGTGGCCCGACAAGTACAATAGTTGGATTGCTCGTGGAGACGTGACATCCCTTCGACCCCGCAAACGACGACGACGCCGCTAAAACAATGACATTGGTGCCCAACTCTTCGTTTTACGTGACGTTGATGAGTCATGCGAGTACCAAAGAGTTTCCTGGGAACAAGAGTCATCATTTTAGAAACCGATTGCCTAAACCCATCCGATTTGTGGGACGAGGATGGATGGTGGGGATGGTGAGTTTATCCTTACCCACCATTCCGGTGGTAGCGGAAGAAGGAGGCGTGGGTGATTCCCATCCTCTGTTGTACGTACGATCGCACGAACGGGTGTATGCCCAAGACGATCAAGGCAACGATCGATGGTGGCATCAACGTCGCGAACTCACTGTCTACGGGCGAGATATGAGAAAGGAATTGGCCTCCTCGACGGGATCGCACTTTTTTCATCAACTGGTGTACCGTTACGTGCAAGCCCGTGCCAAACAAACCGAACCCAAAAACAAATGGACCGAGGACAATGGCGTCAAATTATACCCGACGTTTGAATGGACCTCCGAAGGGGATTTGTTGTTGAATACCACCAATGTGGATTACAAACGACAAGTAGCGCACGTGTCATGGGGCAGATCCTTGGCCCTGAGAATGGGATGGATTGAACAAGTGTCCCCCGGCCAGTATCGATTGGGTCCGAATCTCTTGCAAGAATTTCAAGGCATTTCCACCATTCCCACCCCGACGGATGTCCGCGATGCCGCCAACAAGCCCATCTTTTGGAAAGTGGAGGGGGATTATCTGAAATTGAGTCTATCGTGCCCTTGGCGGTTTGTGAATGTGAACCAGACCTTTCGTCCCTCGTTGGAATTTCCCTCGACACGTCCTTTGCACGTGTATTGTGATGTAGGCACCAGCAGTATGGTGGGGGGCCGCATCACCGATCTCTTACGAGAAATCAAGTACCAGCCTCAAAACACCACCCACTTTGAACCTCGACATATTCAATATATCCCAGTACGCAACGAAGTGGTGGAAATCGTCGAAACCCAGATGGCCGAAACCAATGGGGATCTGGTGAAATTTGGTGAAGGCCATGCCCTCCTGACCCTCCACTTTAAAAGGGAAGTGGTGGTGTGAAGAAGACAAAATGTCGTTCTACGTGACGTTACCCAGTCATGCCAACCGACGTGAATTTCCCAACAACCAAGCCAATTCCTTCAAGATTCGTTTACCTCAACCGTTACAGCTCACGGGAGGTGGATGGCAAGTGGGGTTGAGTGCCATTTCCTTACCGGATGCGCGCGTCAATTTGTATCAGTTGGTGATGAAAGGACAACACGTCTTAGGCATCAAATGGCACCTGAAAGCACCCAGTAAAAGCGGAGGTACCTATAACAAATATGGAGCGGCCGTGACCAAAATTGACGATATTAAAGACTGGGATTGGGTGGTGGACGGGGTGAGTTTTATGAAAGCCGCCATTACTCATGTGGAACAGAAACGACGGGAATCGGTTATCCAAGGGGGTACGTTTTTGGACGATCAAGGCAAACACACGTACGTCAAGTTTCGTTGGGAAGGGGAGGATCTGCTCATTGACAACACGAACGTCTCTCATGATGGTTCCGTTCGCACGCCCTCCTTTGCCGTTCATACCAAGTTAGCTGCCAAGATGGGATGGTTACGTAAAATCACCAGCGGATGGATTTTGGGGCCGAACTTACAGCAACACTTCATGGGGGATCAAGTCCCCGACATCACCAACAACAGCGATTGGAAGGATATCACCGATAAGGAGGGGAACCCGGTGTTTTGGACCACCAGTCGAGTGGAAGACTATATGGAATTGAGTATGAGTTGTGGGTGGCGTTTCACCAACTTGAATGTAGCGTTTCGTGCCGTGGTGGGGGAACCCACACGATCGTTGCACGTGTACTCTGACGTGGCAGGCAGTATGATGGTAGGCAATCGCGTGACCGATTTGTTGCGTGAAATCCAGTACAAGCGAGAAGCACGCGGCACCCTGTATTTTGAACCGTTGCACATTCATTACATGTCTCTTCGTAACGAGGTGGTGGAAATGATTCACGTTCAAGTGGCTGAAACGATTGGTGCCGGAGGAGACTTGGTCAAGTTTGGTGAAGGTCATACCATTGTCACGTTACACTTCAAAAAGACATAAAAAAGAGAGACGAGAAGGGAACCCAAATCAATCATGCCTCCGAAACGACGACGACGACGACGACGCCGACCACAGCGTCCACAAGCGGGGGAAGGGGTCAACGCAGTGATTGCCGGGATTCCTAAGGCCGCTTGGTCCATCACCAAAGGGGTAGAAAAGTTAGCCAAAAAGAATTACCTAAGATCAACGAAGAAACGTATGGAAGAAATGCGAAGTGGGAAACGCAAACGGTGGGCGGGGGAATCGTTTACGTGCAACGTCATGTGAGTATAAAAAGAAAACAAGAGTTGTGAAAACAAACAAAGATGCCCAAGACAAGAGTGCGTCGAAGAAGAAGAAGAAGGCAACGAGGGGGTCTCTTGCCCCTGGCCGCCCTCATTCCAGCCTTGATCGCTGGAGGAAAAGCTGTGGCGTTGGGTGCCGCAAGTGGTGCCGCGAGTTACGGGGCTAAAAAAGGGTTGGAAGCCGCTTTTCGGAAAAAACGACGATGATGATGACGGTATAAAAAGGGGAGTCCCATGAAGCCCAAACAAAACGTTTATCCCTGGTGAAGAAGGCACCATGCGTGGGGGAAGTTTGACACGATTTCGAACCGACGAGTGGTATGATCAACAAGGCAAAGGAGTGATGACGGATCTGATGCGTGGGGGGTTGCAAGGTCTTATAAGGACGCGAAATCCTTTAAAATTGCCTAGTAATATCAAGAGAGGCTTGGAAACGGGTTTGACACGAGGTATCAAACGCAAAGCCGAAGACGTCCTTAAAAAGGAAATCACCAAACAAGCCAAGAAAGCGTTGAGTCATAAGAACGTGAAAGACGCCGTGCGTGTAGCCACTGCTTTATTTCCCAAACAAACCAAACGTGCACGTGATATTTTGGGAGTGTGAACATGGAACCCGTGCATTCACGACCTCGACGGATTCGTAGTAATCGAGGGTTGTCTCAATGGGGTGGACTGTATCCGTTTTGGAAACTCATGCGACGACGACAACGTGGTGGATGGTTAAGTCCCGAGGTGATGAGAGTCCCCGGGTTTGATTTGAGACAACGTTTAGCACGACGACGACGCTATAAAAACCCCTCACGACGACGACGGGGTACCACTCGACGACGTTAAACATGCCTGACGTGAGTACACAAACCGCCCCGGCTCACGAGCGTTCCGAAGCGACCGTCAACCCGGCGTTACGGATTTTCAAGGTGCCACCGACCGACATTAGCATCAATGCCTATCGCATGGTCACCATTCAACCCACTACCACGGGTATCAATCCCATGGAATTCATCATTCCAGGGTTGGACGATTTTGTGGATTTGGGACGCAGTTACTTTACCATGGAATTGAGTTTGAAAAAGGACGATGCCGGGAACTTGGTGGCCAATCAGAAATTGTGGCCCGTCAACAATTTGGCCCATTCCATCATCAAACAAATTGACTTGCAGTTGAATGGCACGTTGATCAGTCCACAATCCGACACGTATCATTACAAAGCTTACCTGGAAACCTTGCTGAATTATGACCGAGAAGATGGCAAGACCGTGTTAGGACCCCAAGGATGGTTCAATCAAGTGGATTTCCCACCCCAATGGACCGCCACCAACACAGACTATGGAGGACCTGATGCTGCCTATACCGCTCTCAGTGCCAATCACAAAGGGGCCTTGGCCGCCATGGTAGCCGAAACCGCCAAGTATGCTGGAGGTGTCACCCACAGTCTGGTGTTTACCCCGCACTTGGAAGTCTTTCACACTGGCAAACTGTTGGTGCCTGGTATCGAAATCAAGATGAAATTTCATTTCAACGGCCCCAGCCTGTTTTTGAATGGAGTGGCTCTAGCTGGCCGATTGATGGAAGGGGATGTGAAACTACGGTTTCATCTCTGTCAACTGCGTTTGAATGACGCCATCTACCAGAGTATATCTAGCAAAAGACACAATGAAGGAGAAGTGGCGGCTTACCCGACCGTCCGCAGTGAAATCCGGACTTTCAGCATGCAAAACAACCTGGTCCGCTTTGATATCCCCAACCTGTTTCAAAACAGAATACCTGACCGATTGATTGTGGGGTTACTGGACAGCCGCGCCTTCAATGGAGATGTGACCCGAGATCCGTTCTGTTTCCAGAAATTTGGTCTGACCTCCATTCGACAGATTGTCAAAGGAGAAGAGTACCCTTATGAAACCCTCCAGTTAGTGCACAACAATGGCACCCGAGATAATCTAGGCTACTTCCGTTTTCTACAAGCCAGTGGTGCCTGGTGTAAAAAGAAAGGCAATATGGTAGAACTGCTGGATTGGGGCCAAGCTAAAAATTGTACCTTGTACATGTTTGACAATGTGGCCAATGGATGTGCTGACAGTCAAAACCTCAACCCCAAGCAAACGGGTGATTTACAACTGGTGTTGGAATTTGGAGCCGCCCCCGGTGTCAATATAACCGTACTCGTGTATGGAGAATTTGAGAATTTGCTGGAGATTGACAGGAACGGAGCCGTGTTGTATAACATTTACCAGCACTGATGGAACATGTGGCCTTGAATAATGTACAGTTGGATTATTTAGCCCGAGACGACCCCCAATTGAACCCTGTCTTTTACGGGACGGTGGCCTGTGATCGTTTACCCAAGAGTCCTGTCAAGACCCAACCCCAAGGGTACATTGTGAATACGGACCCACACGATCAACCGGGACAACATTGGTTAGCGGTGTGGACAGATGGAAAGGTGTGTGAAGTCCTGGACAGTTATGCTTTGCCCATGGACACGTACGTGCAAGCTACCCCGTTACGAGATTGGATTGTCCAACATTGGAAGTATGTGGTGACCAATGGCAAGTCCCTCCAAGCCATTACAAGCAAGAGTTGTGGTGATTACGCCTTGTTGTACTTGAAAGCCAAAGCCCGTGGACGAACCTTGCAAGCGTTTTTAAATGAGTTTTCGGATCATGATTATGTAAGCAATGACCATCAAGCCGGTCAACGCCTTCAACAATTGATTGTAGGTCAAGAAGCCAGATGGTATCAACTTTGTTGTCATCCGTATCATCAATGTAATCATTAAATAAAAAAGTTCGTTGGAAAACGGTGTCGGAGTCGTAGCTCAGTGGGTAGAGCCTTTGGATCCCCCCTCGAATACATGAGGAGGGTCGTGCGTGGGTTCGAGTCCCACCGATTCCAATAAAAAGGTGCCTTTTTTTTTTTCTAAGGGTAGTTCGTCATCATGCAAAGGGGGAAACCGTTTCGTTTTCACACCCCCTCCTCTATCTTGGTGGTGGGTCCTTCGGGATGTGGCAAAACCGCGTTTACGGAAAAACTCTTGGTAGACAACCCGGAGTTGTTTGAAAGTCCACCGACCCAAATGCATTATTGTTATGGGGCCTGGCAAGATCGATTTCAAGGCATGCAAGATCAAGGGGTGGTGTTTCACGAAGGGATTCCCGATCATGAGGCCTTAGTGCAATGGTTTCCTGAAGGACAGGGGGTCCTCGTTTTGGATGATTTAATGGATGAAGGCAGTCACGATAAACGCGTGTTGGATTTATTCACCAAACATTCGCATCATCAAGGGGTGACTGTCCTATACTTGTGCCAAGACATGTTTCCTGTGGGTCGCTATGCGAAAAGTATATCCCGCAATGCCCATTACATCGTGGCGTTCAAGAACCCCCGAGATCAATTAGGGGTACGCAATGTCATGCTTCAATCGTTTCCGACCACGTGGAAAGACACGTTGGAGACGTTTCATCAAGCCACTACACGACCGTATGGGTATTTGGTCTTGGATTTACATCCCGCCTCCTCCGATCAACAACGTGTGTTGAGTCACCTGTTAAAAGACGAAGGATGGACTCGCACCTATCAAAAACGACTATAAAGGCACCCCCTTGGAACAGGTAAAAAGAGAAAGCAAACCATGGCCGATGATGACGATGACCGTCAACCTCCGCAATCGTACGATACCGTGTCCCCTGCGGGGGTGGGGGCGGCCAGCGGCAATCAAATGTCCACAAGCGCCTGGCAAGATTTGTATTTCACGGGAGACCAAGGCCTTCTCGACGTCGCCATGGAGGAAATGGAAGCCGAGCCCCTCTTTCAGTTTATGGAAGCTCTCCCCATTACCGGTAGAGATGGTGCGCCCCCTGCCCAGGCCTCTTCCCCTGCTGGGGTAGGAAGTCCAGGAAGTCAATCCTACCGTAGCATACACACTACCCCGGAGTCTTCTGGTGCTCGAACCCCTGCGAGTCCTCCTAGCGTACCTTTGGCAGCGGGTGCTCGAACAGCAGCGGGTGCTGGGGGTAATGGTAATGGACGTGGTGGTGGACGTGGTGGACGTGGTGGTGGACGTGGTGGTGGTGGACGCGGTGGTGGAAGCGGTCGTGGTGGTGGTGGTGGTGGACGTGGTGCTGGTGGTGGTGGTGGTGGTGCTGGTGGTGGTGGAGGTGCTGGTGGTGCTGGTGGTGCTGGTGGTGCTGGTGGTGGTGGAGGTGGTGGTGGTGGAGGTGGAGGTGGTGGTGGTGGTGGTGGTGGTGGTGGTGGGGGTCGTCGTGGACGACGACCGAGACGAATACGAGGACGACGACGAAATACCCCCACTTCCCCTTTGACACCTGCCTCCAATCCAGCTACCCCTCGAGGATCTTGGACGTCTGGGAGTTCTGGCAGACAGCCTCGTACCTTGCGTCAAGCGGATTTACAACGACGTTTACGTATGCTGTTACAAGATCAAGAACAGTTGGCCCAAGGACGTGAAATTGCTAATGTCACCATGACCAATAGCATTGTGACCAGTTATAAACAAGGAGGAGCACCGAGCGTACAAACCTCGTCGTCCCGTGTTTCGCCGTGAGGATGAAAACCGTCGTGTCGTTATTGAATGGATCAAAACAGCATGGTCTTCCCTTCCCCCCAGAATTATTACAACGCATGGATTGCTTGTATGCCTTTTATCATCAACAATGGTGGTGTTATCGAAAAATGTTGAATCATTACAGGTGTGTCAATGCCTTGTTCAATGGTATGGCCTTACTCCTGATGGCTGCCGGCATGATTGCGGGCCCCCTTTTGGAAAACAGTACGTTGGTAGCCTGTTTGGCGGCCGTGGGCACCGTGGTCAAAGGATGGAATGATTTTAAACAATACCGATTTAAAGTGACCATGAGTCGATTTGCGTTTCACCTATGCCAAAGCCTTGACCGAATTGAAAACCCATGTGCGTGGTGTTCCCTTAGAGGATCTGGAACGATTTTTAATCAAGATGCAAACCTTGGATGATACCATTGTGGATTTCACCCCTCCGTTACCCAAACGATGTCTCCAAGATTACCATGGTCATTTTGTGTACCAACCTTTGGAAGCCCTATGCTATGTAGACGGATGTCCTCGTCCCTTGAGACCCAAAGATTATTGGATCCATAAAAAGCCGCTCCCTCCTAGTCCCACACTCTTAGAACCATGGCCGTCCAACGACGACGACGACGACGCAGAAAAAGGAAACAACGAGGAGGGGCTTTAATGCGTCGCAAACCCCGTTTGGTGGATAAAATTGCCCATGGCATGAGTATGTTTCTATCAGGTCCCGCCCCTGGGTTTGGACTGGCTTTAGGCAAATTAGGTGGTCAAGCCTTGAAAGGCATTACCGATAATGTACAACATTACCGACGACAACGAGGTGGGGGTTGGTGGCAAGATTTTAAACGCAATACCCGTCAAGGCTATAAAGAGACGCGGGATGCCATCAAACAAGACAAAGCCCTTCAACGTCTATTGACGGGTCGACCATGGTGAGGAGGAGAAGACGACGCCGTCGTCAACGAGGCGGTTTTTTAAATCTATTGGTGCCCGCTATGGTAGGATTGGGGAAAGCCGTGGCCTTGGAAACGGATAAACGTATAAAACGCACGATTCAAAAAGCCAATCAACGGTATCGTCGTCGTCACCGATAAAGGATGCAACGTCTTCGACGTCAATTACCGTTTTTACGGTCCATGTTACAAGAAGCCAATGGTTCCAAACGTCAAGAGTTGTTACAACATGCCAATGCCGATCAAATCAATGCTGTGAGTGAACTGGTCTTGAACTTTTTAAAAAACAAGATTCCCGTCACCCCACCCATGCTGGCTAAACTTCAACCCTATAAACCCTACATTCCGTCAAAAAACGTCGTCAGTGGTTAGTCCGACAAAAAGGACAAGGGTTGTTTCAAGGACTTCACGAGGTGCTATGTCAATGTGTTCGTTAACCCTCCCTACGTGGATGACTCTGTTACAAGAGGCCAATCGGGCCACCGACAAGTGGAAAGACGAGTGTCATTATTGGAAGCATAAATATCACCTGTTGTATCGAGAGTACCAACACATCTTGAGGGCCCGTCTTTGTAAGAGTTGCCGTGACCAGGAAGACGGGGAACTTTGCCCCGACTGTAGTCAACGAACATGGACGAAGTGTACATGATTCCCCAAAAGGACTTGGAACAACTCATTCAATATTACAAAGGAGAACTCACCGAAAATGCCTTGTTGAACAAAGCCGCAACGCTCGCCGCCAAAAAACATGTGTTGTTAGCCAACCCCCAATTACCCCCCGCCCTGGTCAATGCTCAAACCAAACCGTTGAGTCAAGAATTAATCAAGTTAACCAAACGCATTCGTCAATTTCCCGGCGGGGTGGGGGTTGGTGCCCCGGGTGCCCCGGGTGGTCCACCAGGCGAAGAAGAAGAAGAAGCCGGGGATTTGGTGACGGGACCCGTCGAACAATGGTTGAAGCGCATGATAAAAGGAGGTCCGTCGGCTCCCAAACCCACCATTACCCCTGCTACCAGGGAAGGCGCGAGAGAACAGAGACCTTCTACCAGTCGAGGAGAAGAGATACCTTCTACCAGTCGAGGGGATAGCCGGACGCGTTTACAAGTCATTCGAGACAGCGCAAGGCCTTGGAAAAAAAGTTAGCCGAAAGTGGTAAAGGCAAAGGCAAAGGCAAAGGCAAAGGAGTCTCCCGGGAAGTGCAACGATTAAAACCCTTACCCGGTTGGGAAGATTGGACCAAAACCAAACAGCCCCGACGGAGACGTTTGCAATACGACAGTGAATAAACATGCCCACCAAGAGGAGAAGGGGTATTAAACGGAAACGCCCCCAACGAGGAGGGGCCTTGGATGTTCAAAAATGGATTGCGAAAACGGGGAAGGAATTTCATTGGCCCGGTTATCAGTACATGGGCCCTGGCACCCATTTGGCTAAACGTCTGAAACGTGGGGATCCCGGCATCAATCGCTTGGACCAGATTGCTAAGCAACACGACATTGATTACAGCCGTGCTAAGAATTTGCAAGATAAATGGAAAGCCGATACCAAGATGATCCAAGCCATTGATCGATTACCCGGCAAGAAAAACAAGACGGAACGGGTGGTCAAAAAAATTATGCAAGCCAAGAAACGTTTAAAATTGTAAACATTTAATAACATAATTATCACAATGTTGAGTCAAAAATGAAAATGTCACATTGTTAGTCGGCACTTTTGTCATTTTGATTGATGAGTTGTCAAGTTCATTGTTCTGTCACAAATACTAATACGAATGTTATGCCAAATACTGAGACGGATGTTCTTCCAAAGACTGAGACGATTCTGCCAAAACATACAAAGACGAGGAGGGTTTAACTGACAAAGTCATCCAAATCAAATGAAAGATCCTCCTGGAGCATCATGTCATTTAAAAAGTCAAACAAAGAATCGTCCGATGACGACTCATCCAGTAAATTGTCTAAAAATCCTTTCCCATCGTCCCATACAGAATGATCCAGGGGATGAAGGACCCCTGAATCCATGTCCATGAGGGTACTAGATTGATCCATGGCATCCTCAGGGCTGGGCGACAGGGTATTGCAAAAGTCCGACATAAAATCCTCCAACGCGACCGTTAGTTTTAGTGGCCCTAACGCCTGGATTTTATCCAATGTTCTCTTTTGAACCATGGCCCTTGTGAGGGCAGCGGCCTCACGCTTTCTCACTATGTATTGTTGCTGCCACTGCTGACCTGCTTTCGAACGGTAGTATTCTCTTTTATAGGCCCGGAGTCGTTCTACATTCAGGGCATAGTACTGTTTCTGGTAGGCTGCTATTCGGTTGGCATGTTTAACCCGGTACCTAGCTTTCTCAGCCCGTCGCTGCGCCCGTCGTCGGGCTTCTTTGGCACGGAGCTTGGCCACTTCCTTGTAAACGTCGTCGTCGTCGTCGTCCTCAACGCTTACCAGGGGGGTCTCACTACCTTTTGCCTTTCTGGCCTTGCGCCTGGCTCTGCTAGCCTTTTGCTGCGCCCGTCGTCGCTCTTGTTTCGCCCTGAGCTCTGCTAATTCTGCCAGGATGTCATCGTCGTTTGAGTCGCTGTCGTTAAGGTCATCGTCGTCGTTAAGGTCATCATTGTCGTCGTTGTTTTCTTTGTAATTCACTGGGGGTCTGCGACGGTGACTGCGGCGGACCTCTCTTTCGTTGGACCTCGGGCGAGGGGGGCGGTGCTGGTGGGGATGTCCGGGGCCACCCATGAGGCGCTGGTGGGGGTGTCCGGGGCCTCTTGAACTGGTGGTGCCAGTTGGTCCAGCAGAAGTCGAGGCCCCGGATGTACCACGCGGTGGTGATTTGCGGGTAGCAGCCCGGGTTCCAGTGCTGTTGCACGTAGGTGTGGCGTGCTGCTTGGGCTGCTTGGGCGAGCTGCCTCCTCTTCCTCCTTTCCTCAAGCAGCGCTTCCCCAAACTCCCGGATGTCTCCGTCGTCGACTGCCCACTCCTTAACCTCATTTAAAATTTCGTCCACTTCAAACTTCTCGAACTTGTTCAACAGCTTCTCTAGACTAGAGTCCATTTTGAGATGACTGACCTCGAGGGGCGATCTGTTTTATAGTCTCTCATTCGTTCCCGTGATGCACCAGGGGTCCTAACTAGAGAGGGGGGAGGGGGGTCCCCCCACCCCGTCCCACCCCTCCCTAGGGCACCCCCTCTCTAGGGGGCACCCTGTTTTTTAGTGATTGGCTCCTTCCCCTCCCACGTGACATTTTTGGTTCTCTATAAAAACAGAGCCCCGATCTCCAGTGAGTTCATCTGATCATGTCTTCTGACAAAGACGACACACATTCCTGTGTGGGATCTTGGATTTGCACCGAAAACATGGCGGACAGTGACGAGGATGATTTGATCTGCCCCGAAATCCTGGATGATGATGATGATGATGATCAAGACTATCACGATTTGATGGATCATTTGGAACGGCAACATGCGTTTCAAACCCAACTCCTTCAACAAAGTGGCGGAGGATTGGATACCAATGAAGAGGGTGCCTTCGACTTTGAACTCGAACCTTTTGTGAATCGGAAGAGTGATCGCATGGGGGTACAAGAACGTCATTTCAAGACCCAGTTACGTCAAAGGGGGAACTTGATTCCCGGTCAAAATATAACCCAAGCTCTGCAAGATGGATTACGTCGAGCCGTCGATCAAGTGTTAACCACCACCCCCGACCTCGACGATCAAGATCGCCTCTACTTTACAATAGCATCCGATCGCCTGCACAATAATTTTCAGGGGTGGGGATTACGTGCGGGTGAATGGCGCCGAGACACAGAGCGTGTGGAAGCTCTGTTCCAACGTTTAGCCCAAGCCCTCAACAGCAACGAACAATTTGAAATGGACGATTCCTTTCAAGTCTCCATCACTCAAGTCCATCATGCTCCTCAAGGTACCGGCAAACCCCGTCGTGGGAAACCAGGGCATCCTACCATGACCATGTTGACAACCGACAAACGGTCTGTCATAACAATTAGAAACGATGACGAACTCTGTTGTGCCAGAGCCCTCGTGGTCGCCAAAGCTCGCGTGGACCAGCACCCGAAATACAACAGCATTCGCCAGGGGTACGGTCCGCTGCAGAGACGTCTCGCTTGGGACCTCCAGGATGAAGCCCAGGTACCGTGGGGTCCTTGCAGCTATGACGCCTTAACCCAATTCAGTCAAGCTCCCTCCCTCACGGGTTACCAAATCATCCTGGTGGATGCGCAGCGATCGTTCCACATCACGACGTTTGGACCCCTTTCTGACAAACAACTGATCCTGTTGCACAACAAAGACCATTATGATGTCATCACCAAATTGCCGGGATTTTTCGGGTCCAGTTATGTGTGTGCGGATTGTTGGAAACCCTATGACCATGAGGGGATGCATCGATGCACCAAGACCAAGTTGTGTGGAGCCTGTCGACAGAAAGATTGTCCAGACTTTCAACATGCTTACCCCCGACACCTTAAAGCTACTCAACGTTGCAAGTGGTGTCATCGGGACTTTTTTGGACCCGCGTGTTTGGAAGCCCATTCCAGCAAGACCCACGCGGGCAAACCCGTCACGGACCTCCAGTCCTCCGTGTGCTCTCAACGACACCGATGCATTGACTGTTATCAACAAAATGTGGGCTTGTCCCGCATTCAACGTCACCTTTGTTACCACATAGACTGCCCGTCTTGTCACCAGTACGTTCACGCCGACGACCACCGTTGTTTTATACAAAAAGCCCCCAAACCTCAAGACCTGAAGAAGAGAAAGAGGACCCGTCAAAAAGGTCCTCGCGCCAAACGAGCTGCCACCGCCGCCGCGGAACCCCATGCCTCCTCCGAGGACGAGGACGAGCAAGACCTGCCTCCCTTACACGTCTTCTTTGATATCGAAGCCATGCAACCCCAGGAAAAACACATTGCCAATCTCGTCGTGGCCGAAACCGAAGACAACGATGAACCCAAGCCTTTCCCAGGTGCCACCTGTATCCGTGACTTTCTGGAATGGTTGGATACCTTGACTCTTCACGATACCCGTCAAGTCAATGTCATCGCTCATAATTTTCAAGGGTACGATGGGTACTTTATCATCCAAGAATACTATGGCGACAACCGCATCGTCCAACAACTCCGCAACGGGTGTAAACTCTTAGAGATCAAACATGACCGCATCCGGTTCATTGATTCCATGAGTTTCTTCCAGATGCCCCTCTCCGCGTTTCCCAAAACCTTTGGTTTGACAGAACTCTGCAAAGGGTATTTCCCCCACAAGTTCAACCGGCCCGAGGATGAGTATCAACACTACGTGGGCATCCTCCCCTCACGCGATTACTACATGCCTGAGAGCATGTCACTCGAAGGAAGACAAGCTTTCGAAACCTGGCATCAAGAACAACGCGACCAGGGTGTGGTGTTTCATTTCCAAAAAGAGTTGTTGGCCTATTGCAGCTCCGATGTACGACTCCTCAAACAAGGATGTCTGACTTTCAAACGCATGTTTGAAGACTTAACAGGCTTCAATCCCTTCGATCACGTCACCATTGCCTCCGCTTGTAATCGAGATTTACGTATGAACCGGATGATCCCGAACAGTATTGCCAGCGAACCCGCCGGTCATAAGGGCTGGAGAAACAACATCAACCAGTCCATCCCAGCCCTTCAATGGTTAACCTGGTGCGATCACCAACTACGTCAACGCGCCCTCCAAAATCTCAACCCCGACGATCTCTTGGTCAGTACCAATCCAGAGCCTCATCATCACCAATACATCCAACATGTCCGAAATGAAGGCGAGTATAAGATCCCCGGGACCCAGATCTATGTGGATGGTTATTGCCCCGACACCCACACCGTCTACGAATTTCAAGGCTGTTTCACCCACGGATGCCCTACCTGTTATCCCCATCGCTACGAAAAACATCCCCGCAACTATGATCTGACGATGCATGACCTCTATGACGCCACCCAAGACAAAGTCCAAAAGCTTACCAACCAAGGGTACAACGTCATTCAAATGTGGGGATGTCAATGGGACCACCTCCTAAAAACCCAACCAGAGATCGACTCCTTCGTCCGGGAACTCAACTTTATCCAACCTCTTGAACCTCGGGATGCTTTCTGTGGAGGTCGTACCAATGCCATCAAACTCTACCATCATATCACCCCTGGCCAAAAAATTCACTACATTGATGTCACCTCCTTGTACCCGTGGGTCAACAAGAAGTCCACCTACCCCAAAGGACATCCCACCATCTATTCTCAACCGGGTCACACTGACATACACCAGTACTTTGGCCTCATTCAATGCAAAATCCTGCCTCCCCGTGAATTGTACCATCCCGTGCTGCCTTACCGTCATGACGACAAACTGCTCTTTCCACTCTGTGCCCGTTGTGTGGAAGAAGAAATGGCCAAACCTCTTTTAGACAGATCCTATCATTGCCCTCACACCGACGAACAACGCGCCCTCACAAGTACCTGGTGTACCCCAGAACTTAACAAAGCCGTTCAATTGGGGTACCAAGTCCAATACATCTACGAAGCCTGGCATTTTAAAGAAACCTGTGAGGGCCTCTTCGCCGATTATGTCAACACCTGGTTGAAAATCAAACAAGAAGCTAGTGGGTGGCCTGAGGACGACATGTCAGAGGAAGCCAAACAGGACTACATCCAGAAGTACTTCGAGAAGGAGGGTATTCAGTTGGAATACGACAACATCAAGAAGAACCCCGGCCTGCGTACCCTAGCTAAGCTGATGTTGAACTCCATGTGGGGCAAGTTTGGACAACGCCTCAACAAGACGCAAATTCAAGCCTTTGATGATCCTCATGCCTTCCACCGTTTCTTGGACAATGATTCCTTGGACGTACGTCACGTGTCCGTGATCAATGACCAAACTGTGGAAGTCCATTACCAAAATCAACAAGAGGACATCCGCGTCTCACCCAACCTCAACATTTTTGTAGCCTGCTTCACCACCTGCCACGCCCGCCTTAAATTGTATGACGCCCTGGAACGCTTAGGGGAAAGAGTCCTCTACTTTGACACTGACTCCGTCATCTACCTGGAGGAAACACCCACTCAATTCCAACCTGCCTTGGGTTCCTATCTAGGGGACTTCGCCTCCGAATTAGCTGATGATGAATACATTCAAGAATTTGTCAGCGGAGGACCCAAGAACTACGGGTATACTACGAATAAAGGAAAGGTGGAATGCAAGGTCAGAGGCTTCCGACTCAACAGTGAAGGACACACTCAACTCAATTATGACGTCATGCGTCAGAATGTCCAAGATGAAATAGAAAGACCCCTTCCCAACCCTCGCCAAAACCAGGTGATCAACTCCCACCAAATTGTACGGAATCCAACAAACTACCAACTGTACACCCGACCAAGCAGTAAGTTCTATCAGTTAGTCTGCAACAAAAGAGTCATCGATCCCCGCACCTTCAAGACCTACCCCTATGGCTACCAGTGAAAGCCCCAACAAAATCGTCGACCCTCTATTGAACATTAAGGAACATAGGAACTCAAAGGAATACTCATCAAAAAGGAACTCATTAATAGGAACACTCATATAAACATCAGTGGTTTGGAGGAGACTTTATTGAAAGGAAATCTTTCCACAGAAACCACATGCGAGCAACATGGATTTCCACTATTTCATCGAAAACCATATCGTCTCCTCCCTTAAAACACGCAATGCTTCTGCTTCCCCTTGTGACATGGAACTCTCATCATCTGCAAGCCATGGATTATATCATTTACATTAAAATATTTTCTTTCCAACTTATAAATGCCTTTTGCTTGATGTGCCATATCAAAACCATATCAAATCCATATATGGGCCATATATGGGTCAAGGACCACCCCCGATGCTTGAATTGGGCTTGCGCCATATCAAACCCATATCAAATCCATATCTGGGCCATATATGGGTCACCCCCGTTCCCAAAATTGGACTTTGGACTTTGAGCCCGCGTTTTCTCCGCGGTTTTAACCCATCTTGAGCCCACGATCCTTTTTTCACACTCGCCAGCGGTTTCTCATCCTAAAACACGTGACTTCCGGTTCCCATGAGCCCGCGATCCCTTTTTTCATACTGGTCAGCGGTTTTTTACACCGGAAGTGACTTATGACGTCACCGGAAGTTCCTCTGGTCACGTGATCGCTCTCGACCAATCAGAAGCCAGGAAATCTGCCATACGGGCGCACTTTACTACTGGCCCGTTTCGCTCATCTTTTGGAATCAATAAACCTGCGATTAGAGTAGATTGAAGCAGAGAGATTGGATTGTACACTTGTAATCTACAAGTGCATTCCAGCGGAGTTTACAATTGTAGGGCTACAATTGTAATTTACTCTTGTATCTGACTCGTGCTACACGTGTAAGTTCCAGAGTAGAAAATTCTTTTATTTAATTCTTGTATTTACAAGTTGGACTTTGCACGTGTAAATTACACGTGTAAAAATTACAAGTGTAGTTTCTTTATTAAATTGACCCCAGGCCGTTTTCACGGTGAAATGAGCACCCTTAAGCTTGCTCTTGTGCTTGCACTTATATTCGCGTCGCTAGTGAAAACCAGGCTTTATATCCCACTGTAATTAGCACGTTGGACTTCAGATCTCCTGGTTCGACGCCCAGTCCCTGCAATAGTGTTGTTTCCTTAGACAAGATACTTTGCCCCACATTGTCTCTCTCCACCCAGTTCTATAAATGGCTACCTGCTGGGGGGTAACCCTGCGATGGACTAGCATCCCGTCCAGGGGGGAGAAGCAATACTCTCAGTTGCTTCATGATACGGAAACCAGGATAAGCTCCAGCCGTGTGGGCCTCCTTGGCTTGGCGAGTGCGACTCTTTTTTATTTTTAATCCTTTGTAATGGCGAGAGATGTTTTTGTCTAATTGGAGGTAAAATAGCCTGTTTTGTTGTGTTAAAAGCTCGGCAAGAACCGATAGACAATAGCCCTTTTTAATTGCAGAGCTTCGTCGGTTTTCTTATGTTTGTTAACCAATGTTATTGAAATGCATGATGATGATGGGACCATGACTTGCCCGAAACTAGCCAAGAAAGTGGGAAAAGACCTATCTCTAATCAGCACGAGAATAGCTGCAAGAAGGGCATGATTGAGCTTCTTAGGTCGGCTATCATCTGTCGAGTGCACGTGGGGTGGGGTTGTCAGGGTTACTCCACAATGGTTTGAGGAACGAATTGAATCCTGTCATAAAGGATTAGGATATCTTTTGCGGGTTTTTGTTCACGAAGAAGAATAAATATATCTCAAGAAAATTCCAGGCAAGTACATTAAGCTTTCGTTAAAGTCTTGTGCGCAATCGTGAAGTTATAAGTTGAGCACTTCTAGTGCAAGTAGCCCAGACAAGAGATGACTTCGACCAAAATTTGACATGCACGAACTTGACTTACCGCGCACACAAACTTGATAAAAGTTTCAACTACTGACAACCAATTCAACGGCCAACTTTCTTCGTGCAGTTGATACTTAGACTACCCAGCATCCGAGGCGGTAAAGGAACCCAAACTTTGTTCCATCAACAAGAGGCCACGGTAAGGCGCATTTTACAGTAAACCTATGTCAGAATATAAAGTAGTTTGTCAGAATTTCGCATCGTAAAGGCAAGCAATCTTTTCCTTTCCTCTCTTCTACAAGAAAATCAAACAAATTTATTGTTGTATATTTTCAGCTTTAAGCTAAGTGTCTACTGAAAAACATGCTGTAAAAAACGCGAAGTGAATAGATTTGTGTGCCCGTCATGCGGTTGAGTTTATTGGGAGTTTTAGCATCAGTTCTTCCAATCCTATGTATCGGTTTTTCTTTTTGTACTGTGTTCTAATAGAATCCTTCAAAGTAGGCTGCTAGAAGATACTCTAAAGGCACGTTTACACATGCGATTTTTCATGCGAATTTTGTCGCGCTCTCCAATGCAACTTTTGCCGCAAGTGTAAACTAGCGGCGATTTCGCTGTGATTCAGGGTGCAATGTTTGCTGCAATTTGCCGAAATTGCTGCCAAGTTGCATCAAGTTTAGAACATGTTCGAAACATGTGCGATATAGTGGCGACAAATCGCATAGAAATCGCCACTAGTTTACACGTGCGATGTAATGATGCAACTTCAGCGCGACGGAAATTGCCTTGCAAAGTGCGACAAAAGTTGCATCAAAAATCGCATGTGTAAACCGGCCTTACGAACACGACGCAGACTGAGAAATTCTACGAACTGTTTTCCGTAAAAATGGATGAAACTCACAGATTTCACCCTATTCAGACCGGAGGGTTGGTTTGGAGGTGGGGGAGCCGGGATTGCGGATCCTGCTGTCTGACTTTAAACGTTTTAACCTCTTACTAACTGAGCGTGAGGGCCCTATTGGGGAATATTGGCCCGAGGTCATGGTAGTACGAACCGACCGAAGGGAGGTCCGTGCAAAAACGACCGAGGGCCAATATTCCCCATTACGGTCCCGAGCAAGTGAAGTTAGTAAGTAGTTTATTATAAACTAGACAAGAACGTGATCGGATCCCATGAACTAGCTTCGTGTCCTGATTTTCAGAGTAAGGATTTGCAGAACCGCTGGGACATTGTGAAGCATAATGGTTTGTGTCACGTGTGTTTGAGATCTGGACACTATCGAGGGAAGTGTGAGTCACCAAAATTCTGCCGGTGTGGAAGTGACAAACGGCACCAGAAGTTGCTCCACAATCCCCCGAGTTCAAGGAGAGGGTCTGGCAGACAAAGCCAACACCGGGTAGAAAAACTGAAGCCGGCGGGAAGCAGCCCGCATCTGGAATATTCTAGTGAGCCAAGGCCTACTGGAACTAGAAGTACTGCACAGTATGCAACTGTGACTCAAGCAGCCACGATAAAGACTGTGCTCCTTCATGTGATACCGGTGAAAATCACGTCACCTGACGGAAGGTTCGTTACCACTTACGGATTGTTAGACAACGCCTCCCGTGGAACCATAATCAGCCAGGATGTCGCTAAGGAACTAGGCCTGAAAGGTTGAAAGGAGGTGACTTCTGTTAGCACACTGTTGTAGCAAGAGGAAGAAGAGATTGAAGTGGTAGAATTTACGCTGCAGTCTGCTAGTGGAGAAGGAGAAATTCTTACTGTTGCAGAGGGACTAGTGACAGAGAAATTGAAAATTGCAGAGAGGTGTCTCCCTGAAGATATTGACAGAAGGTCACACCCACACTTGGTGGACATTGAAGTGCTAGAGGTGAAAATATAGAAAGTGTCGGTACTGATTGGAAAGGATGTTAGTGAGGCGCATGAGATCTTGGAAGTGCGGAAGTCAAATAAACCAGACAGCCAGTTACATGCTCAGCGAGGCCCGTTGGGTTGGGTCATAACCGGAACTATTCTGGGTGCACCGAATCAAAAGGGACTTAGTGTTAACTTCACTACGTGTGAAAGAAAACTGCATGATCAGGTTGAGAACTTCTGGAAGATAGAAGGATTTGGAACAAAGCCTGTATGCAAGCCCGGAAATGAGGAGCCAGTTCCTAAACATCGAAACCACAACCTATCTAGAGAGGACATGCGAGCGGTGGACATTCTTGAGAATTCTATGAGACTGGCCTGTCGTGGTGGAGAGAAGACAGTCAGTTACCAAAGAATCGCAGGGAAGCAGAGATGAGACTGCGAAATCAATATTTTAAGATACAAAAAATATATATTTAAAAAAGTAATAATAAAAAACAAACTGATAATAAATAAATGATAATAAATAAATCGCCGTTATTTTTGGACCCTCGACATTCCACCCTCGACAATCGACATATTACCCTCGACCCTCGACAAAAACCTACACTCAAGAAAAAGCCAAGAAGGTGTGATAAAACTAAATCGCAAGCAGCAACGGTAATTAGTTTGTGGCTTTGTGGTTTCCTTGTCCGTCCTGTGGGTGTCATTACAGGGGTACATTGTTCTTTTGCAATACCATTTGTAATTGGGAATGTAAATACCATAAACTGTTGTTGTTGTTTTGTTTTCTGTTGCTTTGCCCTAACCAAAAAATAAAACAGAAAACGTAACAAAAGAAAGGAAACCCAAGCACTTTATGGCTATTTATAAGCTTCATAGGTTTCTGAGTACAAATAAAAAGTATGACTACTAACTATTTACAACCAAATTGAAAACTCAGTTGAAACCCGAAACTCGCTCCGGTGTTAGTTGGACATGAGTTGGAGGTTGTGCTTTGAAATCGAAAGGAAAAACCGTCTTCGTGCTGCGGCAAAAGTCATTTAAAATAACCAAAGAAAGACAAAGGCACACAGATAAATCTTTCCATTTTTATTGGAATAGTCTAACCTATAAAGCTTATAAAGAGCAATAAGGCCCTAGAGCGCGCCACCTCATTGTGAAAATATTGCCTTTGCTACTGTTAACCGTTATCTAGTCTATTATAATATAAATACTGATATCGAGCAAAGTGTCCCTTTGTTTTTCAGTTATTGTTCTGTTCCAAGGTGCCAGTCAGTACTTGAATGCCAGCCATAGTTTCCACAAACACAGCAAGGTCGGCTTTAAAAACTCCGTCAACATCCGCAGCTGCCAGTACGATGATTTTCCGAGGGTCTTGCTCATTAATTTCTTCTGCCATTGAAAACAGCTCCTTTCTTGTGCACCCCAGTGTTTTGCTGGTAGTCGTCAGGGACATAGGGTAGCCAAGCTTCGCCATAGAAGGCGCTATGAACAACTGAGCCAATACCCCTGGAAGCCTGCAGTTTAGATCTACCAGGTAGCGTCTTCCTTCCTTCTCCAGAATCTCGATGTTGACTATTCCAAAGTAGCCTGAAGTGTGAAGGAAGGTTTTGATTGGCAAAATAAAATCTTCGTAAACCGCTTTTCTTCTCTTGCTTGTTTCAATCACCTACTCCGGCAGCCCATTTGAATTTTTTTGAAATAGTCCCGGTCAAGCTGCCCAACCAGTGGATATCACCTGACTTGAACAAGTAGAAATAATAGCCCATGGTCTCAGCATCGGGTACAAATTCTTGCAAAATGTACTTTCCCTTCCAGTTGCACTTGTTTCTAACTTCTGCCACCACCTCTTTTAGCTCTTGTGAGTTGTGAACTAACCAGTTTCCGCATCCGCCGCTCGATTGATCCACTTTCAGCATGCAGGGAAAGGAAACATTGTCTTCCTTCATGATTCGAGGGGTCGGTACTCCAATCCGCGGAATCGTGCTTTTGCAAAGCAACTCTGCATGTAGTTCAGGGTCAGTGGCATGCTTCTCAAATAGCAGAGACTGCAACGGACCGGTGCTCGCGACTGGGATACTGTCGGCGAAACCTTCTTCAATGGATTTCACTTCTGCGGCTGGGAAAACCGGCAGCCTGACTTTTCCCAGTGATTTTATTGCAGACTATCAGGCTTGACGTCTACCAGGCTTGGAATTGCAGTGCCAATGGTTGCGAGATGTATGATGGGTCGCGAGATATCCTTCTCTTTACTGTCTTTCAGGGTAGTCGAAATGAAAATATTTCTTGTCGTTAAAAACCTTGGAGTCTTTGCAATAGGAAGAACGGCTGTGAGGCAAAAAGTAGGCTTTGTCCAAATCTTTTACGATGAGTTGACTATAAGAGTATATCTTGTAACCGTCCGCCATAACTCAAACTCAAGACTTTTTTACCTCGTATATTTACGATATCCTCTGTAAGGTAGAATGAAGATGGAATGTGAAAGTAAAAAGCTAATATATGGTTCATGAGAACCCCCAGGCCTTAGAAACGGAATTTTCGGTCATCAGAAATGACCGAACTTTGATCCCTACCAGCTAGAAGACAACAGACGCCGTTGACAGGGCACACAGTCGGGTGCTCCTCTGGCCTCTAGTAAACGAATATTAATAGTCAGTCACGCGTCAACCCTTGACAGAGCATACAGTTGGATTCTCGTGTGTTCTCATGTCTAGCTTTTCGTCGAGGGTCGAGGGTACCATGTCGAGGGTGGAGGGTAACTTTTTTCCCAACTTTTTTTAATTAATAAAGAAAAATTAAACCGAATTTAACTAAAATAATTAAATATACTTAATGAAAAAAGAAAATTTAAACCGAAGTTAACCATTATAAAGATATGGATTGCACGTGGACATTAGATCTTTTCATACGTGGACATCGCCCCAAAAAATTATAGCGAGTGGGGGAGGGGTGAGATAGTGAATAGCACTTGGACATCCCAGTTCGATTTTAAAAACCTGATTAGTTTTCAAAGAATTATATTTGGAACCCACAGAAGCCCATATTCGATCATAAATCTGGTTAGATTTCCCGTGTTACTGTAACATCACGAAGCGAAGAAACGTGACAAAAAAAGCGAAGAAAAAGCGCGATGTCTTTATAAATGGTTTCACAGCATCAGGTGTAATCCAGCTGTCATGGAAACTCTCTTGACATGTCCAAGCTCCAGAAAATAAAATTTCTCGGGCAGAATCGGTCATATTTATTAACTTCTATGTTTTGCCGACGGAAAATATCGGCAAGCAACAGTAGCCATCATAGTTCCATTTCGTAGCTTTCGTAGGTTTTTACGCAAGAAGTGATTGGCGGCGGCTCTTGGCATATGGAAAACGTTGAATATGGCTCGTAGTTTTTACAGCTTCTCATGTTTGAATTTGCGACAATAAAGGGTCTGAAATATAATCTGCAACGTGATGAGTTTCCTTGCTGATGTTTGTAACGCTGCGCCCGTGTTTAATTCTGTTGCAAGATGTTGTGTTTAGCATCACAGTGTGATCTATAGACCACTTTCGTCAAGAAATTAAAGTTGTAGCTTCTTTAGAGCAATGCAACGTTTAGTAGATGGCTCAAGTCTGCTTCAGTCAAATATGTGTTTGTAACTCTGGGAGTTTGATATGTTTCCCCCTGTGTTGTTAGCAAGTTTATCGACTACGTGTTCAAATATGCCCATATGTACAGGCAACGGAGTTGGGTTTGCGGACAGCTAGTAGTCCATCTGACGTTAGAAGGCTCATGGCTGGGAAGCTCAGGCAATACCGCGGTTCCGATCCTTCTGGATCTCATCGGTTGCCGATAGAGGAGAGCGAACGAGACAATGCTCGGTAACACTCAGCTACATGGCTCGTCCCTTTTGCTTTTATACTCGATCGGCGTATCGAAAATTCTGGGTTATAATCGGTCTGTAAGTCACCAGTGAAAAGTCACTGTGCAGTTTTCGATCCTATTGTACACAGCTTGATACTGTGTCTTTACTCATGGTTATAACGCTTTATTTGCAGCATGCATTGTGATTTTCTTGAAGGATAATTTGATGAATGGAAGTGCGAATATATTATCTAACAACTCTTTAACTTTCGGAGGCTGGCGTAGGGTATTAAATGTTACCTTCCATGTTTTTAACCTTCGTTACTTGTTCTGCCTCTAGCGCACACTTTATTGTCACAAATTCAAACATGAAAAGCTATGAAAAACTACGAGCCATATTAAACGTTTTCCATATGCCAAGAGCGGCATTAAGGTGTTTCGATACAGTTTTTTTGGGACCATACCTCACTTTTAAAATCGGCTCTTAGATAGTCTTTATCTTGTCGGATCAACGTGAAATTTGCAGTACTTTTTGGTTTTGGATTGAACTTTAGCGTGATTTACATTTTGTGAAAATCGATATTTCCATGACAACGATCAACAAAAATCCTCGAAAACACTAAAAATGAAATTTTCCTCGATCCAGATTCCAGTTTGAAAAGTAAATACCAACATCTTAAACTGTGGTGTATGGCAAACAAAATATACAAGAACAAAAAAATTCTGTATGTTTGTTTTGAAATAAATCGCAAAAACATTTTCAACCTTAGTTTTTGCATAGTAATAGTAAATGCACCGAAAAATAATCAATGCTTTGATGAAATGGCTAGAAAATACTGTTAAAATGTGTCTTTTACTTACTATTTTACGCCTAGAAAGTTTTGTTGAAACTTGTGTTCGCGATCTTGAGAACGAATTGCTTTTCTAAGATCATTCGCGTAATAATTTTGTGGTAATTTTTGAATTTGAGCGCTTTTGCGAAAATCTTAAGAACGGCTCGATGGATTTTTTTAAAACATTAAACACGCGTGCTTGACGATGTGACCAATTCTGGTATCGAGTCTTATTAACATTGATTCACTGGAACACTTTTAGATTTGACGTTAAAGAGGACGTATGAACCGACGGAAAAGCTTGCGTTACAAATTCACAGTTGGCAAATAAATGCTAATATATTCAAAGTAGTGCGTAATTCATTGCTTCGTGATTTTTATCTGGTTTCTTTGTTCTTTGTTGCACTGTAGATTACAAGCTGATTCTAGAAGTTTAAACCAAATCGTAGCGCTCAGTTTTGTTAGAATAGCAATTTTATCAAAAAAGTAGTGTTCAATAAAAGCAAAATCACGCAAAATTAACGAACAGTACATCTACGTGTTGACAGACGTATTATTTCTCGATAAATTGTGTGTAAAATGCGAAAGTTTCAAGGCAATCGGGTAAGAAATGACGATGTTATTAGAGATTTTAGAGAGGCATAGAGCGCGTCATTTATTTCGATCGAGTCACCTTAAGGCATATCTCATGACGTGATGTTTAAATCCGGATTGCTAACCCGGGAATCCCCATGCAAAGTAAACAAGTTGACTCGGAACGGCTACGTGCCAGACTACGCACAAAATTACCTCAAATCAGCCAACACCACACACAAACCACACGTATCGCTTGATAATATTCAGTTATTTTCTAACTTAAAGACTCGTAACAGCTACCTTATTATTTGATCTCCTTATTAATGACCGATTCCTTCGTCTTTATGCAATTAAAATCAACTTCTCGCGTCAAGTAAACACTCGTCTCTCTCCCTTCTCAAGAACTGTGATGTATCGATGGTGCTATCCACTAATTGCATCATCATACTAGTGCCAATCCCTTCTCTTCCTAAGCCACCGTTCCCTACCGTGCTAATAAGCTGCAAACACAGCTGTCGTTTCTCTTCTCTGTGAAATACAGTTACCCAATGAGAATACTTACAATCCACTTCGGAAACCGTTCCCCCATAAAACGTTAAGGGAAACTGCCTCTCACGAAGCACAATATTACACTGCTGCTATACAAAACGCAACTTTCAAAGCAAATCACATTCACAGAAGCGTAATATGCTCCTCACATTCACAAATCCTTCCACTCCCACATTTTTACATCCCTCAAAATGTCAATTCCCATAACAAAACTCCTGCAATAAAAAATCTTCATCATAACCACCAACTAGATCAGACAACAGAGCTAATTGCGCATTCAATCCTATTAGCTGCTTTACTCAGTTGCGCATGCGTTATACGAGACAAATACTGAAACCCCATACTTAACAACCCTTCGCCGTTCATATCTTAAATACTGTAAATTAAAAGACAAGAACACACGAAGGTAACATTCAGCAGACTAATATGCGCATGCGTCTTATATAAGAGAGTACCGCTCTTGAGTACCCGTACCACAAGCTTTACAGCACTTTGTTTCGTATATTTTAAGCCAACTGACGCAGAAAAAGACTGCCGTGTCCATTTTATAAACCGGCGGCCGGTTAAAAATGCAGAAAGGACATGCGTCATTACCACCCTTGTTTTGAAGACTGAAAAATGTTATCGAAACACGGCATTTTCTCGCTTAAAATGTCAATTACATAAAAAAGCTTCGATGCAGCATGTTTGCAAAGAGTTTCAAGTTCACTTATCGTCGACGAAACGGGCAAATAGAGGAAGACTGTCGAGTTTTAAGTTCGAATCGTGATTGCGTGATAAGCGTGTGCACAGCTAAAGCTGGATGTAAGCAAACAGTGCCAACAAAGGAAAGACGGCTTTAAGACTACTCTTATCGTTGTTTTTTGTAAAATGGGGTTGTTGCCATGATTAAAGTATATTTTTAAATTCCAAAGTAAAGCATTTTAAGCAAATTGTTTGCCCTTCCTTTGAACAATTTGTTAAAGGCTTGGTTCTCTTCGCAAGAACCCAGTAAATTACCGCGCGAAATCTTCAACCAATCACAAACCGGCATTTTGAGACGACAATTCGTAAAATATCGTCGTCTCTCTTCAATCCAAAGAGTCCCGTGGATCGCGACAAAAATTATTTGTGCGCGTGTATGATCCCTATCTGATGTTTTGAATCACTGACCTGCAGCTTTGGTATCACCAGGTCTTCCTCTCGCCCCTGACGCACCTGACCCCTTGTACTTGTCCTTTAACCATGCAGTCATGTCATTATCGCAAGACAACAAAGTAATCAATCCTGTTTCGTGCACAGCCCATGACGTGGCACCACACCACATCTACCCCTCCAAAGGAACAAAGTGCCATCGTAACATTATCCTGAAACTTATGTTTTCTACAGTTTCTAACACCTGATAAAAACACAAACATTCACGCTTGAAACGGGAGAAGAATGGGAACTCAATAACAATCGCATCATCTTGAGGCTTTGTATGGAATATTTTATTTGAACAGCAACACAAAATCTTTGTTATCCAGCTTTCCTAACTGTGGATTCCCCCTTTTACTGGATGGTTCCATTTATTCAGCTTTAAAGTACCTGGAAATCTGATGGATCACAATTTAAGTCACCTGAACGCAGCTCACTGCAGCTTCTATGTAGTCCATGAATGGTCATGCTCGTTTACTGATGGTTATTTGCAAGAGCTATTCAGGCTATTAATAGGTCAGACGTAGATTATCTGTTAACGATCGTTTTCATTATAAACCTCACTTTGTCTTGTATGGAAAAAATGGGCCTGACAAAATATGGAGACTTTTCTTTTGCCAGGAGTATCGTATGCATGGAAAAATGACCTGAAAAATGTAAATCAGAGAAAAATTAAAGCATCTTTAAAAAAAGATTGTCATATCTAGGTGAGAACATCATCACTTGTGTTTTATGATGGGTACTGGGTTTTCAAAAAAAAAATTCACCCTTGTTTTGCTAAATCTGGGTGTTTGTAGTGCTAATCAGAGGCCTTCTTAGAGCATTTGTAAGATATGAGTCGGAGTATTTCTTAACAATGAAACCGATTAGGCTTTAATGTTTCATTTTCACTCACCAAATACAAAATAGAGGCTTCATGTCAAGAATTTGGTTTGTTTATGGCATGAATTATGCTCAAAATTTCATTCTGCATGGCCGTAGAGGGGCATGAAGTGTTCGTGCCGAAAATCTAACAAACCTTAATAAGCCAAATTTTTCTCAACTGATTTTGATAACTTGGTCACTAATTAAGTACATACTGGTATAGGTATGGAAGTTATGCAAGAAGGCAGGTAAATATGATGGTTTTTTAAAAATGGCAATTTTGGGTAATGATTTTGACCTCAAATATGTCCCAACTCTAGCCCCAGGCCCCTCTCTGTTTAATGGCTTGAGAACAAAGTTACATGTATGAAGTGCAAGCTCCATCATAGTAGAGTCCATGGTCAAATTCATTTGGCAGCACAATTTACCAATGGGGTATTATAGCACTTTCAAAATGCCCCTTGGAAGGCTGGATTTTTGGTGGTAAAAGGCCCACAAATGGGACCCCCCCCCCCCCCTAAAACTCCAGAACTAAAAGTTAGAGAAGTGAGCCAAAGTGGCTTTTGAAATATCGCATCACACCCAACTTCTGTCCCAAGTTTCAGCCAAATCGGTTGACCACCACTTTTCTTCCCTGGAACATTTTCTCAGACAGGGACACTTAATTGCGCACTTTGATTTGGAATACATGTCTGATATCAGGTTATAAAAATGGCCAATAATTTTATTCCTTAACAATTTATGTAACAAGCCGTCATGCCATACAGAGTCAAATGAATTTTGAAAATCTATAAAACAACAAAATTATTTACCTTTGTTTGTATTAGTGACATACATATCAATTAAGGTTCTTAATGAGAAAACGTGATCAGCTGTTCGAAAACCGTTCAGGAAACCAATTTGTGAGAAATTTTCATATTTCAGAAAATTGTACAATCTTGTATTTAAAAGAACCGCGAATAGTTTTCCTAAACAACTGTTGACACAAATAACCCTATAATTCGATGGGTTGATTTGTTCCCTGATTTGAAGATAGGACTAATGAGTCCGAAGGACCAATTGTTTGGAAAGGTTCCGTTGCTGAGTTCGAAATTGAATAATTTGTTAAAGAGGTACTCAGATGATGAATACTACACTTTAACATTTCACTTTGACAGATGCTCTGATTTCGTCTTCAGTAAAAGGTTGATCTAGATTATTGAATTGCATTGACTGTGTTTCTTTATCTTTCAAATCTTCGACTATGTTTTCTTGGGTGTAAGATAGGCTGTCCAGATTTGGAACGGAATGTAGTTGTTGGAAATGGTGGTATAGTTTGTCAAAAGGAATATTTAAATTATTTGAAAAATTTCCTTCATTTGATAAGGATTTGAAATTAGACCAGAATTGGGCTCAATTTTTGGTATCAATTAATTCTTCTATTTTGTTGTTTTGATATTTTTGCTTTTTCTGTCGTAGCAAGTGCTTGTATTGCCTTCTTACAGATAAATATTCAAGTCTCGTCTGTTCACTTAAAGGGTTCTTATGTTTTTTGTTTGAGATATGTCTTAGCTTAGCTCTGATATTTTGACAATGATGATCAAACCAAATTTGAGAACATCGCTAACTTGATTTCCTTTTTATGTTGACCAGTTGTAATGATTTTTTTGCTGCTGTTTCTAATATGTTGCCAAATTTAACTACCATCTCATTTACGTTACTTATTTGCTCTATATTTATAGATTCAAACTCAGAAATAAGTTGTGTTATTCCAGAAGATTGTTAGGCAGAAAGAAATTTTTCTTTGGAAATTTCGTTCCATTTAATAATAATAATAATAATAATAATAATAATAATAATAATAATAATAATAACGCAATTCTTTATACAGATGGCCTATATCACGCAAGGTGGTTTTCAATAGGGCACTGTCAAAATATAACAAGATAAAATTTAATTAAAAATACTAAAATGCTAATATTTAAATATTAGAAAAGACTTAAGGGGATTAAACACCTAAGTTCTACTTAAAAGCTGAAGAAAATGGAAAACTTTTTTCTTGGAATATTAAAGAGGTTTATTTGGGGGGAATTTCGTTAGAGATATTTAACAACGAAATGTCAATATTTAATCAGCTTACCGATTGACAGTGATCTGGAAAAGGAGAAGGTTGATGAACCATAAAGTTTCGGAACATGTGCAGCATTTCATGACTAACAACGATATAATCAACTGTGCTTATTCCTTGATACCCATGAAATGTAATTTTACCAAGTGAGTCACCTTGCATCGCCCATTTAAAATTCTCAGGTCTAGAGATTTACATAATTATTTCGATGAGACGTTTTCCTTGTTCATTAACATGATTGTCAAAACTCCTCCTGGGTCGTAACTGCATACTAGTTCTCTTTCTACCATTTTATTTGAATTTATACACTGATATTCAAACCTTAACTACCATTTACAATTGCACTTCTATCTAAAACAGATGAAACAAACGACGCATCAGGTATCGTGTCAATCTCTTTTACTCATGGTAACTTTTCTGCGGGCTTGTCCATCAGGGGAAGATGATCTTGAGGGTCTCTCCAACGTTTCTTCAGGAGTTCCTTCAATCGTCCCATAATATTGCTTTTCTCAGAACTGCTGTAGCAGGAACCTTAAACCTCACCTCCACCTTGTTCTAGATTGCTTGCACAGTATGTTTGCGTGCTGTCGAGTCGTTACCGATACATTTCCTCCGTGTTTCACGGAGAAATGTAACGTTGCGAAAAGTCCATTCACTGTTCCTGTCAGTGATGTTTTTTTTTTATGAATGACTTACCAGACTTACTGAGAAAAGACAAAGCTGGTGACATTGTTTCACATTTTTTAACGTTTTTGTTATAGTTTGGTTCTTAATTCAATAAACCTCTAGTACTGAAGAAAAATGCACTAATAAATAAACGCCGGGCCCCAAATAAACGCCGGGTTCGCATAAACGCCGGGTCTACGAGGCCAAGTTTTAAATAAACGCCCCCGGTGTTTAATCGAGAAAATACGGTATAAGGGGAAAGGAAACTTTTGACGGCAATTAAAACAATCTACCCGATTTTTTTGTGTTTTTTTTCTAGGTGGACTCAATGCAATTATATCAAAACTAGGTATTTCATCTAGATCAGAACCCCAAATTTTTAATTGGATGGTAATATCGCAATCCTTAAATTGATTCAAGAAATCATTATTTTGAATTTTATAGCCAAAAACCGAATTTTTACCTAAGCCATTAACATTCCAACAACTCATTTTTAAATTGTTTCCCAAAGAGGATGGTGTCTCCCGAGGGAAGCACATTAGCTACTACTTCCTATATGAAAAAAACGGCCTGAGCTAAACGATGAAAATGGGTAAACCGCAGAAATTTTAAACATAATTAATTAGATAATATGGTATCGTTAACGCTGAACTTATCTTTATGATTGCCGAATCATCTTATAAAGCTTTAACAAGTTCATCACAGTGTCATGATCGAGGTTTTAATCCTCTGCAGATGACTTAACTGCTTTCCAGAAAGATTTTGTGGCCTGTGAAGGCGAATGGTTAGCAGGAATATTTGGTTTGGGTGTGGGAACTTGTGCGTTAATCACCGACACCGGAAATCGTGACCAGGTATTCCTCGCGACTCCCCTAGGTTTGCTTTGCAATTTGCCCGGGCCGCTGCCAATCACTTCTTGCGTAAAAACCTACGAAACCTACGAAATGGAACTATGATGGCTACTGTTGTTTGCCGATATTTTCCGTCGGCAAAACATAGAAGTTAATAAATGTGACCGATTCTGCCCGAGAAATTTTATTGTCTGGAGCTTGGACATGTCAAGAGAGTTTCCATGACAGCTGGATTACACCCCATGTTGTGAAACCATTTATAAAGACATCGCGCTTTTTCTTTGCTTTTTTTGTCACATTTCTACGCTTCGTGATGTTACAGTAACACGGGAAATCTAACCAGATTTATGATCGAATATGGGCTTCTGTGGGTTCCAAATAACATTCTTTGAAAACTAATCAGGTTTTTAAAAACGAACGGGGATGTCCACGTGCTATTCACTATCTCACCCCTCCCCCACTCGCTACTTTTTGGGGCGATGTCCACGTATAAAAAGATCTAATGTCCACGTGCAATCCATATCTTTAAAATGGTTAACTTCGGTTTAAGTTTTCTTTTTTCATTAATTATATTTAATTGGGATAAAAAAGTTACCATCGATCCTCAACATGAAACCCTCGACCCTCGGCCCTCGACGAAAAGATAGACTCCTCTAGAACGTCTGGTAAACATCTAAAAGGATGACTTACCTTATAATACCGTGTAGTGTTTGCCCGTATAACGCTGATCTGCAGTTTGAGATTTCGTTGAAATAAAGAGGAACCTGGCAGGCCGGCAATCAATCTCATCTGACAGCGAAACCCGGCTGAAGCGGCAACTGCTTAAATCAGCTGAAAAGTCATGCTGTCTTCAGCGCATAAATTATTGGCACGAAAATTGTTAATTTCAAATTCCATTCACCTTAAAATCCGATCGAGAAATCAGTCATATTTTTCAAACGCATCCGAGAATTGTCACGAATCACCGGAACGACTAGAAGCTATGAATCGAAATGCAGTGGACCGCTCTTACAGAGATTGCCACTTAAAGTCCTTCTGCACCTAAAACCAACGTCTCTGTCCATGATTCTATTTGCATCTTTATGTCTATATATTGCCACTTTTTTCGAGTCACCTATATCACTCTCAAAAGTACAACCACTTTTAGATATTTAAGAATAATTCTTTCACGTACACGCAAAAAATTGACTTCTGATCGCAGCCACGCACGTTTAGTTTGTCTCAACTGAATTTGTTACTCTATTCCACAAGATTCTGTGAATATGAGGTATTAGACATGACATGTTCAAAGAAAATGAAGAAACGTGAAGGAACTTTCAGGGAATAACGGGTAAATAAATGGAATAATAGATGGATAATGAATAACTTCAGCCCAAGCAATAACGCGCCACGAAAAAAGTGGGGGACCCTCTTCATCATAGATCGTCAATTCTGTTAGCCTTTCTGTTCGTTTTATTATTATTTGATTTGATTTGATCCTCTTTTTTTTATTTTACTTTACTTGCACATAACCTGCGATCAAACTGATGTTTAGCACAGCTTTCATATTCCCTTACTTGGGACGTTCGAAAACAAAAAAATTAGGTCTGATACAATCTCTCACAGGACCTTGCGAGGCTAAACTTTGGCCGCCGAATTCTTGAAATCTGATTTATTTGTTTGTTGAAATTACCGAAAGTACATAGCACTGCGTGTACGAAGGACTATTAGCGGAGAGGGAGACGTTGCCGTTTATTTATTTATTTATTTATTTTTGCAACTGCAAGCTCAGATAAAGTGTCAACAATAGCAGCAGCAACAACAAAACATTCACCTCATTTCCTTGTAACAAAAGTCCTTCACAAAGCCGCCAAAAAACCAGTGGCTCAGGAAGGCAGTTGACTGCCAAGACAAGCTAAGATATCAGCGGCCAAAACTAAGGCTCTGGACAAACGGATAAAACCTTTCCATCTTCCATCTGGACGATGATAAATGATGTTAGGTGGCTTTGAACAGAATTTGGTTGCCATAACATGTTGAATTGCACAATGCTGAACGATATTGAATAGAAAAGCTTCATCCTTTTGACAGGGGCCTAACAATTTCCTTCAATAACCAACAGAAAAATAACATTTAATCATAATATAATGGGACCTGTTGTTTGCAACATTAGGCCATGCGAGCAATTGTAAGTATCGCGTAACGGAAGTAATTTTGATTGGCTGATTTAACAAATGTCAATCAATCCTAAAAGTGGGAGTAAACGTTCCATGTTCTAGGTTCCTTGTACTAGGTTCTATTTTTCGTTTTGCGTTTCCTGCGAATATGGTTTACCAAGCGAAAGGAAAATAGAGCCTGAAAGGAGGTAAACTTGCACAAGGAGGTCGACTTGCTGAAAGGTTATTCATTTTTGTAATTCTCATGCTTTCTAAACCTTTAAAACGACAAGAAACGGTGTGATGAGGTAAATACAATTATGGATGAGCCTCAATTTGATTGACCTAAGAAACTTTCGAAAATGCTTTACGATTTGGAGGCGGGCTGTTTATCTACAGCTGATTCATTAAGATTCCCAGTAAACTTCTTCTTCTTGTGAGCAACAGAAGTGTCCATTTCTAGCACCTTAAGTCAATGAAATTTCCTATTCCGACGAAAACCAAGACAGCTGCGACACTGATTTCACGTGATACGTTCTCCTTTCTTTGCAGTATCTTCTCGTGATGTCTTTGTTCAAGCCGCCATCAATACCAGCAACTTTGACTATTTGGATGAGTCTTCTTGGGTATTGGACCGTGCAAGGTAAGACAAAATACATCTATACCTAAGAATTTTGCAAATGTTGAAGCTGTAGGCTTTAAATGACACAATAAGCCAATAACGGTGTAACGTTGTTCTGAAGATCAGAAAAGGGAATTTTACCAACGCTACTGAGCCAATTTAGCCTCTTGCTTCTCTTATTCTGAGATTTTCAAAGCGCACTCTCATTTAATTTGCTGCTTCAGCGGTCATGAATAATTAGTGATGTCCACGCATTCTGCCCGAGGAAGAAGACGAGCCATTGATCTGAAATACCTGAACAGACTGTACACCAACTGCATAGTCTGCATCCTCGAGCTCAATTGACTCAGTCACCTGCGATCGGAATGTAACGAAAAAGACGAGAAATGCATGTTGAACGTTCGTAAGATCTAAAATACGTCAAGTGAAGTAGTTCGGCACAAATGAGAACAAAGCGCGAATACCGACCATGCTTCACTTCACTGCGGCAGCACTAGCAATGAGTGAGCTACGCATTTACACCAGCTGATATTAGGTAGTTTTTCTTTTAATATGTGACTAAAATGCTTTTCAGCAAATACCTTGGTTCACTGAAAGTGGTATTTCTCTATTTGTGAAATAATTGATACGTTTGGATACTATTCGTAGCCTTTCAAGAAAGTCAACATATTACGATAAAATCTGCTCGTAATATCGTGTCTACCTTGAGTTGAAATCTCAGGGATCTATATCTGGTAAAATGCAGTAGACCGCCATACATACGTAGTTTCTTAAGAAAGGCATTTCTTTCTGTAGAATTGAATTATAATAAAGTTTCGATGTAATGCGCGCTCTGATTGGTTGAAACAGCGTGCTTTTTCAGAGTACAGATGCACGGGATAACCCGTGACGCCATTCCGCGCGCAAAGCAAACTGAAAACCTTTCTTGTGCGTACTTGCAAGCTATGAATAAAACTTGTTTTCTTACAAATTTCTTTACAAATGTAAGCAATATATAAAACAAATAAAAAAGCCAAAACCGTGCTTTGTTCTGTGATAAAGCACGGAAGGAAGTCACGAGAGCCCTCAAGAAGTATGAGAAGCACTCGCCTATGGCTTGTGTTCAGCCTACACTTCTTTCGTGCCCTCGTCGCTTCCTTGCGTACTTTATCACAGATCAAAGCACGGTTTTGGCTTTTTTATTTCGTAAAATAATGTAGGCCAAAACAGTACACGTCCTTAATTTCAGACCGTTTACACAATCTTTTTGTATTTGAAGATTGATCAAGGGATTCAAGCCAAGTCTAAAAATAACGAACATTTTGATATTTTATATTACTTCACTATTTGTTACACTTAATATCGTATTCTATTTTAAAACTGAAACTGACTATTGATAAATGCATGCTGAACAACTTATCGGAAAACTTTAGAACTGAAATGTTTTGAAGACTTTGCGTACAGGTCGACAGTTTTCAGTGGTACAAAACCTATTGGTGTTCGTCCATCACCATCGGTAAGAACCACGGCAACCACAAGTTTATGACGGACGGTCTATGTGTGTCCGGGGGTGGCTGTTTGGGCCTATCCGGGAATAGAAGTCTCTACAGAGAGCGCCGGTATAAACCACTTGATCCTATTGGACGAGTTGATGTTGGATCTTCTTTTGGGTCTTATTTTTCCTATGTAGAGTTGACAAGGCTGGTTTTGCTGGAAGATCATATGTCAGGCATTTCCAAGAGCTGGTGAAGAGTGCAAGATTCCTCGGCGAAAATTTTGCGCTGCTCCTTGAAGCGCAAAGTTCAATTCGGCCTCACGAGCTCATGCTTGTCTTCAGAGAGCTCCCCATTTAAGAGTTGAAACGTAGAGAAGCATAATTGCGCTGATGAGATTGCTCCTGAATAATGCACGTCTACAGCACCAAGCCAAATTGTGAAATTGTCTGAATATTGATTTTTTGCCGTTTTTAGTGGGATAGCTTTCTAGCTTAGTTTATGTCCACTTTAAATAAAGTCCACGTCTATGTCAACATACCGCATCAGTTGCTTATGCTGCAAGTCTGTTTTGTGCACTGTCATTCTGACAGTCAATGTTTATTAAAAAATGGATATCCGATAAGGTTTTGAAAATTTTACTGAACCAGAACAGAGACATATTTTCAAGCCAACTAAGAGGAAATGTCGATGTTCTTGGAAGAAACATTTTTTTCTATTTTCAATCTTGAAGGCGCTGGCTCTTATGCTAAGGACTAACAGGGAGAATAAGCACAACCACACCTCGCACCCATTCAACACGGTGTGGCACAATGGTAAAAGCTTTCTAATACAATGGCATTAAATGCTAAGAATTAACTGGCGTTTTTAGCATTGTAAAAACTAAAAGAAACACAGAAATTCAAAACTTTCTGTCCGTGGATTTGCAAGCGTCAATGCCGTTACGTATTTTAACACTATCATGAATTTTTGTAGTACGCACATCTTATTGACAAAAAAACAACACACTTACGAGTAATTATTATTACGTTTGGATTAGCAACAACAAAAACAACAACAGCAAACTCTCAGAAACGGATTTACCGACTGCTATCAAAAAAGTAGGCGACGTTTAATTGTAACGGAATAACATTGATGCCTGTTAATGTCAATTCGTTTCCTTAGTATAATTAAAGTTGAACTATACAGCCGTTAAAAAAGTAGAAAACGAGTACTCGAGAATGTATAGGAGCTGAATTACTGTGTTCTTTTCCTCTGCTTCTTTTAGTTCTTTCTTTGTTTATTTATTTGTTTGTTTGTTGCTGTATTTTTCCTTTGGGGGGCACGGTGCACATTTTACTTGGCTGTTCAGCTTTTCTATACTACAGCGAAAGAAATTGGATAAAGGAGAGCGGGTATACTTGAAATTCAATAACTGTTTGGTAGTCTTATCAATTTTCATCCATTTCCATTCTTAAAAAAAAGAACATTGATAGCATTCATTGAAAAAATCATTTTTACAATTTATTTTGTAAACACTTGTAGACTTTACTTCACAATATACGTTGTAAGTATAGAAAATGAGGATAATGGTCTTAAAAATTAATGCAATAAAACGGTATAGAGAGATATATTCAGGAGAATCCATATTAGTATTCATTATTGATTAATCGATTTTTTCTCTCATGTATCCAGATGTTCATGGCTGCTCAAACGACTCCAGTCTCTATTTCATTGACGAACACAGCATCAAATGCATTGAGCTGAAGACCTCCAATCACACTTATGTTAACATACAGACAGTTAAGACTGGTCTTGTTCAAGCTGGTGCCATCGACATAGATCACCGGAACAGAATGGTATATTGGAGCGACAACTCATTGTGGACCATAAATCGAATGAACCTAAAAACTTCAGAAACTGAGGTAATTCTTTACTGTTATGTTAGAATTGAAGAGGTTAAAACTGAGGAGCTAAATGCTTTTAGAAGTTGTTTTCTTGGTTTATGTACTACCTAGTATCTTTCTATTTACATTCAGTGTTAAGTCTGATCATAGAAAGTGCATTTGTCTCCGGCAAAGCGAAACGTGATTCTCCTCTTTACTCCTCCTTAAACGCTAAATTGTTAATTTATTGTTGATTGTTCTGATCTTTTGTTTCCAATAATCCGCTGCTTTTTGTAAAGGTTATCATCAGAGATGACCTGGGTCAAGTGGACGGAATAGCTGTTGAATGGGAAAGTGGTCTGATTTACTGGACTGACTACATCTATGAGAGGATTGAAGTTGCAAAGCTGGATGGGAGTTCAAGAAAAACGTTGATTGCAAGCAACCTGTACAACCCACGGGGAATCGCCGTTGATCCGAGTAAAGGGTAAGCTATCGAATGGAAAATTCACGCATGAATTTTACATGGAGGTGTTAATTAACCAGCCACGTCGATAGTTATCCAATACGTCGCTGTTTACACTAAAAAGTAAGTAAAATGCAAACCAAAGGACTTATCAGGTATTTAAGAAGGCCACACCGATTCAGGGGACTTAATCAACAATGGTTTGCAAAATATCAAGTATTATCCATGTAATCTGTTTTGGTTATAATTCCTATTTATTTTACTTACAAAGGCTTATATTCTGGGCAGACTGGGGAACAATTGGGAAAATCGAACGAGCAGATTTAACTGGTGAAAATCGGCAGACCCTGGTGAACTTGTATTCTCAATGGAGCCCTATTAGTGTCGTCATTGAGTTTGAAGCTCAGCGTATTTACTGGATGGATAAATCCTACTTAAATAATGCAGATTTAGATGGGCATTACAGGCGTTATGTGCACTACATCAGAGAAAACATTAATCCAGTAGACTTGGCCCTGTATGGTGACAATCTATACTGGGTGGACAAGAACAGTCGAAGCATCAACTGGTTGAACAAGACACACCCCGCTGACATGCTCAGCTTTGGTCATCTCACCAATGGCATCCTCGTGGGTGCTGTGATTTCTGACGAGTCAAGACAACCAGTCGGTAAGTTGACTAGCTGTGTTATAACACTTGGTATTTGTCACATACTGTTTGGTGTGTGGTTGTTTGATCCTGTTAGGTTCTTCTTGCTTTGCTTATACGCTAGGATGGGGTACAGAACTCGCTGCTCTCAGTTCTGCCTCACATGGGCTTTAGTCGATTAATCCTTTGGACGATTTCTTGATTAAGGAGAAGTTTATTATTAGTTAGTGAAGAATGATCGTCCGGGTGAGCGTAGCCCTGAGAAGGACTTTTCACAAATGACTGAAGTTTCCAACGCCCTGAGCGATTTTTTTCTCTTAAAGCTTTACATCTGAACAAATCTTCGTGCCGTGTGAACAACGGCGGGTGTAGCCATCTCTGCTTATTGGCCCCTGACGGGAAAAGCAAGTGCGCATGTCCTAATGGTGTGGCATTAGAATCCGATACCAAGACGTGCAGCAACGGTGAGTACAGGTGCTTTTTGTTTGAAAAAACAAATTGTGTAATGATCAAATTCCGGTAGCAGAAAGGGGTCCTCGTGATCTTTTCTGCAGCTCGGCATAAAGACAGAATAACGTCAATTCATAAAGAACCGAAACCACCCTTTTCTGAAGCGAAATAAGAATTTTTATTGTCACTTTGTCTTTAATTTCTTTGTTTTGTTTTGTTTGGTTTGGTTTGGGTTTTTTTTTTTGTATGTGTGTGTTTTTTTTTTACAATTGACACATTTTTTTTCTGATTAGTAACGAGTAATTTTGGTGCATGGCTATTTTCCTTAGCTTGTTCAAGGGGCCCGACTCTGAAGTAGCTAATATAGGGTTGGCGGTTGCAGGAACAAAACGTTATCCTGTACTTACAGCGTAAGGTACCAAGACAATTGAAATAAAAATGAAGGGCTAGTTGGGTCTGGGTTCTGGTCTTACATTTCAGAGGATAGAGCTTATGTTGAATTCAGTGCGCGCGCTATAGCCCTTTATAACCCCAATTATGCGTGATATTATGTACAGGACAGGATGCGTAGTGCAAAACAAGGGATTCGCCTGAATTGATTCTTCAGATTTCCTCATTTTCAGTTACCCGACCAAGACCACCACCACCTCCTGTCCCAGGTAAGATGAAATATAACGCATCCTTTGATCAGACTTGTAGTCAAATTTGATGAAGTTGTCTAAACACGGACTTATAGTCGTACAAATTGTCTGGCTTTATTGTCTGAAAGAAATACGAAATGGTCGCACTGTGATCGCAAATTTGATGCAAACACGAAAGAAAGTATAAACTAATTGTATTGGCTACAATGAAAACATAAAAATCAGCAATAAAAACACGATGTTTCGATGTTTTTACACAGAAAAGCAACTAATAGTGATAATATTAGTATTGAGTAGCTAACCCTGTTTCTCTATCCATTTAACTCTTAGTTACTTGATCTTGCAATTACAATGCGAACAATTGTCATTTTACACGCTGATGTGTTCCTATTAGATGTGAAAGTACGTCTTAGAGGCTCAAGTTCGTTACATGAGGGTCGTGTTGAAGTGTATCACCGAGGACTGTGGGGAACAATCTGCGATGATCACTGGGGATTCAAAGAAGCTACGGTCGTGTGCAGAATGCTCAATTATTCTGCGGCAGAAAAAGTTGTCGGAAGTGCTTACAAATACTATGGACGAGTAGGTAGTTCCTATCCCATTTGGATGGACAATGTTAAATGCCGGGGTAATGAACAAACCATTGCAGCTTGCAAGCACAATGGATGGAATGTTCACGACTGTAACCATAACGAGGACGCAGGAATTCTTTGCAAAAATGACTCCATTTCACCCACTACAGGTAAACATTTGAAAGAACACTTAACCCTAATCAGACTTGGTTTTTTCTGGTCTTCTCGGACCGGGGGGAAGTGGATTTCACCCCCCTTAACCCCGAGAATATTAAAGCTATGAAAGCGAAACTAGGAGGGCAGATAGTAGGTCGAAAAATATTTCCCCTGAGGTCCACAACATGTGCTGATGACGTTATATCGCGTAAAAATTACGTCGTTTCTCAAACGGCGACCATCTTGGATCCGCCATCTTGGATTTCTGGATTTTTCCCCAGATCCTCCGAAAAGCATCAAAATCTACCAAAAATAACCAAAATTAATAAAAGAACACGTACACTATTTAAAAATGTAAAAATTTACTTAGTTGTAGAATAGGAAAGCGAATACTTTGCTTAGTAAAATACATGTAAATGATTTGAAACCGGTACTCTCGGTAGTTTGTGTTATTTCAATCAGGGTCGGTCTTCACACGTCGATGAAATATAAACATTCCACGAACAAAAGGTTTACGATAGTAATAACAATGATGATGATGATAATGATGATGATGATAATGATGATGATGATGATGATGATGATGATGATGATGATGGTGATGGTGATGGTGATGGTGATGGTGATGGTGATGATGATGATGATGATGATGATGATGATGATGGTGGTGAAGATGATGGTGATGGTGGTGGTGGCGGTGGTGATCGTTTCCCAAAAATTCAGTTCCCCTTTTTTGAACCCTTAAAATAACACTAAGTACTGAAAAAATCTTTCTAAAATTATATCTGTTGGTAGTCTTATGCAGGAAAAAGCTAAAAAGCACATTCTCAGATCTTTTGCTAGGAACTACAAAATAATCAATCTGGACGATTTTCCGCAAAAGCGTTCCTCGTAAGGGGAACGGCCATGGAAAGGCACGCTTGTTCCTATACTGTAGCCTTAAATTTATATCAGCAAACAAGGGTTTACCCAGAGCGATTTTGTTTCATGATATCTACGTGAGTTTGTCTCCGGCATATCCGTTATATCCGTTGAGTTTATGCAATCAGTGTTGGATTGCAAAAATTGTATTAAAGCAAAGGTTGATCACGATCTTTGGTGGTTCACCGTTAAATCCGTAGAATCCATCTTTTCCGTGTGTGGGGAAAAGATCTTTGCAGTGGAAAAGTAATGCATTAAGAATTGACTGCTAGTGAAATTCATACACGATAAAACTTAAAAAGAGTACCGGAGAATACGGATTTCCCGGATTTCCCGGAGACATGAATGTTTAAGAAGATAACTTGCAGTCCTGACTGACTGCTAACTGAAAAAGACTCTTAAAAGAGTAGCGGAAAATACTGATTTCACGGATTTCACGGAAATATGAATATCTTTTATTAATTTGATATAATACTTCTCTTTTTTACTGTAAGTATCTTAATACAATTATATGTATATATACATATACCTACATATAATTGTATTAAGATACTTACAGTAAAAAAGAGAAGTATTATATCAAATTAATAAAAGATATTCATATATCCGTGAACTCCGTATTTTCCGCTACTCTTTTAAGAGTCTCTTTCAGTTAGCAGTCAGTCAGGACTGCAAGTTATCTTCTTATACATTCTTGTCTCCGGGTAATCCGTGAAATCCGTCTTTTCCGCTACTCTTTTTAAGAGTTTTACTGTCTATGAATTTCACCAGCAGTCAATGCTTAATGCATTTCTTTTCCATTTCAAAGAACTTTTCACCAAACACGGAAGAGATGGATTTTACGGATTTTGTGGAGCCATGGAGCTTCGAGTTCATACATTTTCATACACTTTTAGTTTTCTTTTTAGACAATTGTTTTTTTATAGATTTCCCAGAGACATGAAGCTTCGGTTGAGTTTAAGTTCCACCTTGAGCATTACAGAAACTTCTTTTAAAAAAGGTCCGTTGTGAAAAGGCACCAGAAAGACAATCATTTCTTGCATTTCATTACCAAGTTTGCTCCTAAATGGTGACACTAAATGCATCACACCTTTTTGGTCGTTCCTTTGAACCATCGTTTGAGAAAAGGCGCCGGCTGCTACCTGGATTGAATGACAGTTTTGATTGCATTGTTTGAGCGTCCGAGAAAACAAGTCAGAGAACAAGTCTAATGATCCTATCGTTATTGTATTTCACCAAAAAGGGAAGGTTTTTTGCTTCGATTTTTCCTGGGGAGCACTATCATAATGAAGCGATTGCATTTTTGGCGTTGAACTTGCCCTCTTAATTACATCAGAGCGTCCTTATTGTCCTGCGCTAACAACAGCGACTCATACTTTGAAGAAACGTGCAAAAAAGGAACGCCCTTTTATAACGCTCATTTCATAGTTACATCATTTCCGACACGTCCTCGTCAACAAATTTCACTTCAAAACATGACAAACAAACTAATGAATCATCTTTCACAGTTATTAATCAGCACGTCGAAAACATAGCCAACAAAAGCCTAAACTTTCAGATTAATTCGTCAAAATTTCACAGCGCTGATCCACTATATAACCACCGCACCCATGCCACAACATTTGCGCTACGAAAGAAGAATGCAGCGAACAAGACAACGATGTCGACAGCTCAACAGTGAGGGTATAAAGAGTATGGCCTTGCACTACCTTACGCCAGTAATAAGCGGAAGGTGTAGCATTATCAGGCTTGTGTTTTTGTTCCTTTTGATTGGATGTGTACCAAGTATGGACAAGGGAAGAATGGGACAAGGGGCAAGAATGGAGCGAACAAGACAACCATGTCGACAGCTCAACAGTGAGAGTATAAAGAGTACGGCCTTGTGCTACCTTACGCCAGTAATAAGCGGGAGGTGTAGCATTATCAGCGCTAAATGTGTTTGCAAAGTCAAAGATAAGGCCTTGCCAAAGGCTTGGGCAACTGTTTGCGGAAAACGAGATTTGTGCGACCGTGCAATATCAGGTTAGTATTTGTTGCAATACGCCGATTTCAGATGACATTTCAAAGAACATTTTAGTGCAAAAGTTCGACGCATTTTATCTTTCTAATACTGCAGGTATCCACAACGTAGCATTTTTCTTTAGCGCCATAGCAAGCCAAGAGAAAAAAAGTGGAAGTATCAACGAGAACACAGAAGAGGAGAGCAGTTCTGGCGATGAAATTCCGAGCTCTATTTCCCAACAATGGCTTGAAGGAAGCTTAATGAACGTAAACAAATCACTCTGCCCTGCCATCGCATACTGGGTGGCGTTGACTACAGTAAACGGTGCATCCGCCAGTCCAATTTCTGTACACAAAGCCCTGTTGAATTCAGGACTGGAAGTCACAGCAACACAGGTAATTAAGTTATTTTCTTACTTTTCGATAACCCAAGCATTCCCTTGGCCGTGAACATATTAGTCAAAATTGAGAACTGAAAAAAATGAAGAATCGGAATAAGGAAAAGCCAAAGCCAAAGAGGTTTTGTCCAAAACGGTTTGCTCGAAACTCGAGAATCAAAAACAAACAGGCAATTAATGACCCTCTCTTGATTCATCTAATTTTTTGCTAGCATTTAAGATGTTTTCTCTTCTCAGTTGCTTTGAAAGAAAACCTAACAACGAAGACTGTACTTTTTTCTTGTGACACTGCTATTATCAACTTGAATTTTGTGACTGGGAATGATGAACTCAGTTTTCAATTGTTTCTGTTATTTTCTGATTGAAAATGTGCTTGCCCCACGGAAAAGTCATGTCAAAGGTTTGCATGTCCAAACGGAATTTCTACATGTCCTGGACAATCGGACATGGGTTTTGGTGCACCCTGATTGCTGTTAATAATAGTAATGATGGTAATAATAAACGATACAAGCGGTCAGTCAGTAAAGAAAAAGGAAACGTAGAACCGTGTTTGGTAAAATGCTTCAATTTGATATCCTTCAGGTACAGTTTCAAGAGGGAAAAGAATCCCCAGCCGCAGCAGAACTCTACAAAGTGTTGAAAGATCACAAAAATCCTTTCATGCAAGACCTTGTTAGCTCGTCCTTCAAACACTATTACCAAGACGAAGCGAGGAAGGTGGTCGGCCATGATGGCTTATGCACCCAGGAGTTGGACAATTGTGGAACTAAAAATGTGGTGAGAGTGACCCTGGTTAACCCGAAATTTCACACGTCCTTACTGAGTGCAGTCGAACTTCTGACCGCAGCTAAGCTACAATTAGACAAATTTGGCTTTGAGTCCAGCACGACAACGTCTCAAGCTTCCACCAGTCAGCTAGCCATGGCGTGCGATGAGGATAAGATGCTGTCGGCGGATAAACTTGCAATCCTCGTTAACGACATAGCGAACGCCATGGGAAAACTGGGCTATGCAAGCTATCGCGGCAACGTCTATAAGAAGAATGACCAAGCCAGGTACACGTATTCGCATAAATGCGAGGCAAGAGCTTTCGTCAACACCCTTGCCACCAACGAGTTCTTCAAGGCAAGACTTCTTCGCGAGATGAAGAGAGTGATCGATCTGTTATCCGATCCATTCTGTGAACTTTTTTCGCCGTTAATAATCAACTACGACCTCATTGCGGTAAAAGACTGCCGCTGCTGGTCTATCAGCCGGCGGGACTTTGTTGACGGTGCCATTGAGGAGCAACAGGTGGGAAAGATCTCGCCGCGAGCATTTTGTTCCTTCGACTCCGCAAGAGATCCTTGCCCAAAATACTTTCGAGAAGTCTTAGAGAACAGCCTAAGCCCGCAGGAGGTGGCGAAGTTCTGCGACGATTTCTTAAAACTGCTTCTCTACAACAAGAAACAGCACAAAGACAAGGTGCCGTGTTTGGTAGGCGATGCCAACAGTGGAAAGACGAGTTTGTTCATGCCCATTCTAGGCCTCATCCACTACGGCAACGTGGCCACGGTGACAAAGCAGAAAGCGTTCAATAAATCGATGATAACGCCCTTCACAGAAGTGATATTCATTGAGGAAGCCACCGAACACACTCTTGACATCGACGATTGGAAGATCCTTACTCAGGGTGGGTATGCCGCCCATGACGTGAAATATCAAAGTGCCCGGGCATTCATCAACCGCTGCCCCATGCTGATCACCTCACAAAGAAAGCTCGAGTTCGGTCCCGCCGATCAGCCTGCGATGGAGCGGAGGCTAAGAACCTACACCTTCAGAAGCCTGCCCCGGCCAAAAAAGAAGGCGTCCAACTGGATGAGAACGCATCCCATGGATTGTGTCCTATGGGAAGCGCAAGAGGCGAAAGAGGCTGAGAACGAGGACGAATCGGAAGGCGATAGCGAAGAGAATACGCAGGAAGAGGAATCGACTTTTGCCGAAGGTGTGCTACGGGAAGAAGAGAAGGCAGAGATTCGATCAACGTCACTACCGGGTGCTTTTAGCCAAAGAGATGCCAGCGGTCGACACGTCAGACGAGGGGAGTCCAGAGGACGAGAGCGACGGCGATTCAGCTCCGTCCACATCCCCACAGGCAGATAGTGTGGCGCATTTACGAGATCTCCTTGAGAAGACACAGCCGGGTTGCCTGCGCCACAGACACCTCGCACAGATGCTGAGGACGGAAGAGCACAAAAAGAGGGAAGAAGAAAGGTCACGAGCGGAACGACGCAGACAGAGGGGGGACTTCCTTCGCTCCAGGGGCGTGTCGAACGCGAACTTGAGCCTGTTACCGGACGACCTCGACGATCCCACTCCCAGTCCAATTGCGAGGGATCTCGAGCACGATGACCAAGCACGAGTAGCAGCCCAAGAACAGGCTCGTCGAGAGGATGCCAGAGAAGCGTTTCAGGTTACTTGGTTGAGATCCACCGAGAAGGATTTACAGCGCTGCTGTGAACGGTACCAGGGTAGTGACGACTCGTCAGAGCGTTCCACGTTGAAGGCCTACGTTAAGCACTTGACAGGCAAACTCGGGGACCATCACATGTCTCTGGGGACTTTTGGAACTGCCGAGGCCGTGGCGGAACGGAAGAGGGTATGCACGCTTCTCGGCCTTCTGGACCAGTGCCAACAGCACCTAGTCACGAGAGTTGCGGAGAGACTGCCACTTGCCAATCGGAACGGTGACGGTGATGGTGTCGAAGAAGATGAAGGAGAAGAAGAAGAGCAGAGTACTTTTGTAACGCCTGTTCCAAGCTCAAGCGCTAGACAGTCGCATCCGAGTGCACGTTCAGGCTGCACCACAACCACCGAGGCCAGTAAGCGCAAGCGTGCCTCCTCGAGCCAGCGTGGTACGAAAAAACATTGTCAAAGCAACAAAATCAACAAATAATTCTCGAGTCAACAGTAATTTATTTAAGAAATGTAAAGAAGATCCTCGCAGTTATTAACGCAACTTAATATGCAGTTGCGAAAAGAAAAACTGAAAAATCAGGCTTGCCGGGATTCGAACCCTTACCTCTGCGATACCGGTGCAGCGCTCGAACCAATTGAGCGAACAAGCCAACTGGGAGCTGGTAATTAAATTGGTTCGTTATATACCCGGGTATATTACGAACCAATTTGATGACCAGCTCCCAGTTGGCTTGTTCGCTCAATTGGTTCGAGCGCTGCACTGGTATCGCAGAGGTCAGGGTTCGAATCCCGGCAAGCCTGATTTTTTCAGGCTTTCTTTTCGCAACTGCATAAGTTGCGTTGATAACTGCGAGGATCTTCTTTACATTTCTTTCTTCATTCCAAATATATGTATTTGATATATTCATAATTTCAGTAATTTATTTCTTCTTAAAACAACAATAAAATGTTGCTTGTCATGTACTGAATCATATTGCTGCTTGCCTATTTCGTTATTTCTATTTCAAGGGTGTCTTTTTATTCTGGGGTAAATGTAAAGTTCTAGGATAACTTAGAAAGTGATGCGAATCTTCGCGCTGCACGGCTCAGCAGTGAGTTGGCTGTCCTTCCCTCTTGAAAACGAAATTCGGGATCCCTGAGAATCGCTTTCCATTGACCATAGCCGTGTCGCTCGATGCCTGCTTTTAGGTAACCGTCTTCTGCAGGGGTGAACATCAGACTCTTTTTTCTCGCCGGGAAATCCGTCACTATAAATGCATTTTCCCGCTTTAGTCTCGGAACAGCTGAAAGACGCTCGGGTGGTGTTTCTGCGATCGTTTCTCCCTCGTCGTTAGAGGAAGTATCCGTTTTGCTAGCATTTTGATCTTCAGAAGATGCAGAATTGCCTGAAAGCCTCGAGCGCACGTCTATTTCTATCTCTGATCCCTTTTCCCCGTGCAGTCGTTCCAAATATTCGTGTGCTTTGCTCGCCACCTCGCGCGATCGCTGCCTCTGATATTGAACCCTTACAACAACAGAGCTATGTTTCTGGTCCTCGGAGATTGTGCTCTGCGCCCCGCTGCTCAGCTGCCTGGAACTCGCGGTCTCCACAAGCTGTCGATAGCGAGTCGGGTGAATGTATTTGCCCGTTGCATCGAAGACCAGTTTACTCATTAGCTCTCCAAGCTTGTTGTGCTGCCCTCCATTTCTTGTCACTAATACAAAGTCGCAGGTCGGTCTGAGTAGTGGGCGAATGTGGTTGATGTAGCCATCCAGCACTTGCATGCTCGTCTCAGTCAGGTAAAGAGAGTCGAAGCCATATTTGCCAGCCGTTTTGAACATTTTCTGGTCTATGAATCCACCGTTAGTCTTGGCTTTGTTCACCATTTCCACGGTTAATTACTGATATGTCATGGGACGCGAGTCCTTGACCTTGATAAATAAATAGACGGCCAAAAGTTTGGTAGCAAAAGATAAATCTATGGGTAAAACAGCACCCGGTTTCTCCCTGCAAGATTTCAGAACGCTCTCGTAGCGCTGCAAGTAGCACCCCACGACTTCCAACAGTTCTTCCAGAGTGGCCCAGTGTCCCTTGGTTTCTAAGGCATCGATGTCGAGTTCACTGGTCCACTGCAACCGCATCATTTTGGAAACGGTTTTGCGCACCTTTTTCAAGTAAATTTCTGTTGAAGCCGGTCCTCTCAATACTGATTCCGATGCTTCGTTCACTTTTCGATAATCCACCAATTCTGCAATGCGTAGTGAATCCATCGTGAATCCATCGTGGTCACAAATTTGCACTGGACAGTGAAAAAGACCATCACAGTCATCCTCTTCTAAGTGAAGTCTCTTTGGTTTAGGCGATGCATTTGCTAACTTTGACCAGTTGACATCCTTGCCTCGTTTGTTCATCTTAAGCGTTAGCTTGAAATCGATATTTTTCTAAGGAATGCACGCACTTATACTAGCAAAAGGGTCCCCAAGAGATCATCCTATTCGCCAATGAGATATTTGTTAACTATTCTCTGCCCACACTTAATCATTCTTGCCCCTTGCCCCATTGTTCCCTTGTCCGTATTTGGTACACAATCAATCAAAAGGAACAAAGACACAAGCCTGAACTTGCGCAGGCCAGCCCTAACGAGATTAAGCTTGTAGCGGGCAAGTCTCGTACTTAACCTGTTCTTTGAAGGATATGTTTTGAGAAATTTGTCTCGAGGAGGTGATAGACAGTAGTTTCAGATAGCCACCGTTAAATAGGAGCTTTTGTTCCCTTTTGATAAAGGAACACTTGTTCCTTTATCAACAAATTCGGAACCTGTTCCCATTTATGTGTGGAACATAACACTCGTCTTGAGAAAATAAGAACACCTTGATTAGGAACAATTCTGTTCCTGTGGGGCATAAATAGGAACAATTTAAACCGAAAAGGAACAAGGCGTTCCCAACAGCAGGGGATATACCAGTAAATAGGAACAATTTGTTCCTAACTGTGTTAAGCGAGAAATAAGATTGGGAACATTTGTTCCCCAATCACTTCAAAAGGAACAGGAAGGGAAATCCGGACTATTTTAAAGAGGACCTTTTGTTCCTAATAGGATAAAAGAGGAACCAGATGTTCCTTTTGACTAAAATAAAAAGGAACTTTGTGTTCCAGTTTGCTGCTAACGTACGAATTTGTTCCGAATTTGCTCACTTTTGTTCCTATTGAGCAAATAAAGTTCCTTTATTGTGTGTTCCTAGTTTGTTCCTAATGCAATTAAAGGAACAAAAAACAAAAACGCGCGGAACACTAAGTTTTTGAAAAAGAGATGTTTGCTCGTGCAGCGTCAATTGAAATTCAAATTTGAAAGTATCCTCACGTAAAAAATGGCCCAGCGATACTAAGAACAAAAAAGCAATTGAAAACATCGGTGTTTTAACCTCAAAATGTAGCTGTCATTACTTTTGGGGAATGTAAATGATGGTAGTGGAGGTGGAGGTGATGGGCTCTCTGAGTGTCTAAGGGTTTGTCTATTAGTTAAAAAAAGTTACCAGACTTGCTTGCTTGCTTGATTGGTTGATTTATTGACTGAGTGACTGACTGGCTGATTGATTGATTGATTGATTGATTGATTGACTGATTAATTGACTGATTGATTGATTGATTAATTGATTACAGTTAAATAACACTAACTTTTTGGTGCTTTTTGTTATGAAAATATTACCTACATCTTGCGACACTTTTATCACCCACTTAGTGCAATACATGTTTTTATTAAAAGGTCCAACCTTACCACCAGGATCTCATCTACGTAAGTTAAATCTTTCTTTTCTTTTATTTTTGTCGTTGTTGTTTGTTTGTTTGTTTGTTTTTGTTTGTTTTTTCTACCCTAGGAATACGTAATCACGCATTTTTGTATTTTGCTGACATATTTAACTCAGTTTCGGCCTCCTGGTTTCTCTGCTTAAGAACTAAAGGTTCGCTTGCAGTCTGGCATAACATCAAATCAAGGACGAGTGGAACTGTTTCTTAACAATACTTGGGGAACGATATGCGACGACCACTGGGGAATCATGGAGGCAAATGTCATTTGCCGCATGCTGGGTTATTCAGAAGGAGCCTGGAGTACTTCATGCTGTGGCTGGTATTATCGTTACGATGCACCAAGGCAAATTTGGCTGGACGACGTCCATTGCGTTGGTGATGAACGCAGCATCGCAGAATGTCGTCATGGCGGATGGGGGAAACACAACTGCAGGCACAGTGAAGATGTGGGAGTGGTCTGCAAATACACACCAAAACCAACATCAGGTACAATGTGAAAAAGTTGAATTGTTCCTGTTAACTTGCCTCAGTCTTAGCAACATAAGACCATGGAATAAAATAACATTTTGTCAAAGTGCAATCATAAAAACTGCAATTTTCAAAACTTAAAAATTTCAATTGGTGCAATTATTGGACGCGAAGAACAACTTCACTGTGGAAAAAGCGAAAAATCGTTTATGTTAATTGAAGTCACAAACCTTTAAAGCAGCGCAATGACCCTGCAGGGCATAACAGGCCTTATAAGCTGCCGGTTAATTTTCATGCACTCTCATTAGAAAAGCACATCACGTGATACAAAATAGGACTGTGGGTAACAGATCTTATCCCCGTTTCGATTTCATATCAGTTGTCAGAGTTTTTTTGCCGAGACTACAACGAAGAAAGGGAGTTACATTTGAGGCCTTTACTTTTAAATTTAATTACAATCAGTAATTACATCGAGTAAAATAAAAAGCTTGCATTTATAAAGCCGCAATTATTTTGTAATTCATTCAGCCACAATAACACCATACGTTTTAAGGTACCACGATAAATGGCATACATTGCTGACTATATCTGAGAATAATGCCCTTTGCTGACACCATCCTAATGTATGACACCATGCTCTGATATACCAGCCGCTGTTCAAAAGCTTTATTTACTAAACATCATTAACAAAATTCGTGGGAGAACGCGAGTTTCAAACACCCTATCCCCTTCTTCTCAAGATAATGTTTTCAACGTATGAATACAGCCTCCATAAAGGCTTGCATGTAATTTGATTTTTTTTTCCTGTTTTTCACCCTCCCCACCACAGACCAATGTTATAAATTATGCAAAAGTTCTAGTTGCACATAATTGCTGTGGCTCGAAGAATAGCAGCAAATTATTGTTTTCAGGGTTCAACTACTTTGACAGTTGTCATGGAGACAAGACTATATATGGGCGAGATTTTACTGAGGTTAACCATTCTAAGCTGACATCGCTGCATGCCATGACTTTTCTCGTTTGTGCCTATTATTTTTCACGTTTTTTACAGTTAACTAGATCGTTATATTACAGGTTGTATACCTATATGTATTTACAGTTTGTATTTGTATAATTTTTCAACCTCTCTCTCGAGGGGGCAGCAAGCACACAGTTGTAATCTAGAGTACTCATTGTCAAACTATCTGACAGAGTTCATTGCCGACATTGTACTTTCCCTGGGCACACCTGTAACATTCACGTGTTCGTACAAATAAACATGGACTGGTGCTCACACTACGCTGGGCTACCCAGTGCAGCAGTTAGTTTTCCTATTTAACAGTGACTGATATATAATCTATGGCTACTACGATAGGGAATAGGGAAAACTGGCGCTTTCCAAGAGAGAAGGTGCCGTTTGTAATTCAAAAAAGACCTACTAAGATATCATATGATAAACACTACATCGTTCTATTTACTTGAAAAGAATATTAATCACCTGAAGTTACCTCGCAGATCAAACCTTGAGACTGGCTGACGGCTACAGAGAGGGAGAAGGAAGAGTAGAGATATTTCATGATGGCCACTGGGGAACTGTTTGTGACGACTACTGGGATATTAATGACGCACAAGTGGTTTGCCGTCAACTGGGTTTTTCTAAAGCTATTCGCGCGCCCAAACGTGCATTATTTGGTAAAGGAAATGGGCACATATGGCTGTACTATGTACACTGCCTGGGCACTGAAAGTTCTATTGAGAACTGCACACACAGTGGATGGAAAAATTACAACTACGTCTACTGCTTCCACTACGAAGACGCTTCAGTCATCTGCTCGAATGGGACTGAAAGTTTGGGTAAGTAGGGACAACTAATTTATCACACCTGCATGAAAGTTGTTTTTATTATGTGGACATCAGTGTTTTACCGGAAACTAAAAGCTCGTATTTTCCATATTGTCACTCGGTGAAATAGAGAAAACTTTATGTACTAAAGGTCCCGGAAATAAGCGCGCTTTGGTTCCCTTCTTTTGCCGTTTTGCTTCTTCTTGTCTGTTCTTCGCAATGTCAGTTTGTCGACAGCTCGTTGACATTTCAGATGACGATTAAGTTAAGTTTTCTAAAGAAAATAAAAATGAAAATACCGCAAAGTAAACAGGATAGGATGTTAGAATCTTCAGAGGATATTTGGATACTCATTCAAGAGAGACGAGACATCACACAAATGCCGTTCCCTGAACTGCAAAAAATCCTCACGAAATTCATCTTGACGGTCAACCAGATTATCATCCAAATGCTCATCACTACATCAAAAGAAGCAATTGGGGGCTTCAATTCTTCATGACACGCAGTTTTCTGAAGTCCAAGATATATTGAAGATAAAAACGAGAGGTTAAGGCCCAAGGCAAAGGAAATAAGCCGAACGCTGCTGAGGCATTGACAGATGAGGACATTGACGAATTCTACACCAAAAAAGTGCTCGGAAACAACGCTCTTCGCCCCCTACTAAATACTGCAGTGTGGCTAAATAACTGTATTTTCTAAGGTATGTGGCCTGGGAAAACGCAAAGAGACTTGTGCTGGGGTGATTTGCAGTTAAAAACTGGCTCGAACGCCATTCGTTTTGAATTGAGTTGACCCCTGAAAGACAAATCAAGACGCGTACTAGAGAAAACCCAAGAAATTTGCGTAAAGTGAGGCCTGTTATGTACGAAAACCATGACAACCCTGAGAGATGCCCAGTTATCACGTACTTCAAGTACAAAGAAAAACGACTAATTGAAATGTGAGGTAGTGACTCCCCGTTCTACCTTGCCATAAATACCGAGGTTCCGAAGCCTGGCAAAAAATGGTTTGAAAACAGTGCTCTTGGAGTGAATTCTCTGCGGAGCATGATGGAAAATATGCAAATAGAGCCTGGCTTAGAAACACACACAAAAAGATCATTAATCACAGCACACGTAAACACTTAACTACTCAGAAACTCGTAGACAGCGAGGTACCTACAAATGAGATCATTCACATCACAGGACACAGTACATGAACTCGATAAATAACTACTTAACTATGTCAGCCGCCAAACGGCAGCAGATATCTGCTATTTTGTCTTATTCAAGTCGCAGTGTCGAAGTTGCTGAATCAAACAGCACCTCATTTGCAGAAACCAGTGCCTCTAGTAGCACAACATCTTCGATTCGAATTTTCGGAGTTTTATCAAAACTGTCACGTTGTAAATGTTAACATTCAAGTTTCTTGCAGAAAGGAAATGTCATGTTAACAGAAGTAGAATTATTTTGGAATCTTCAAGTGAAGAAAGTCAGAGCCAATAGCAGAATATTTGTCTTGCTCAAGTAAAGCAATCAGCACTCGTTTATAAAATATTGTTTTCACCACTCGAACATAAAATTCATACCACGTAATATCCTCTATATATTTTAAGCTGCTAACGGTCGTGTTTTAAACCAGAAAAAAATCGTCATATTTCAGAAATATTTTTAAAAGATAGAAATCAAAATCTCATAAGAAGATGCTGATGCACAAACGGACATGAAATAAAAGAGAAACCATTTGGCCCTTTTTGTGATACTGGACCTTTTGCTTTTTTGATAAAAATTGTTAATGTCTGATGTCTTTTATTATATACCAACCATTTGTTATAAAAATGTAAATAGCAATTTCATTTTTTTTCTCGCAGATTTGAAGAATTTCTTGCTGTCTTGTGAAGGAGGGCGCAAGCTGTGCTACTTCATCCCAATTCAGCCTGGCCGTGACTCGCCACTTAAGTTAACACCACTCAGTTTTCAACCTTCTTCTACGTGTAACAAGTGGCAAACGGCAGTGTCTTATGATCCAATTGAGAACACAGTTTACTGGACTGATGGATGCACAAACATTTACAGAGGATCCTTAAACAGAAATGGGAGCCAAGTGGTGATAAGAGGCATGAAGAGACCAGTGGATATCGAAATAGACCCCGTTGGAAGAAACATCTACTTTGCTGATCAGGATGATAACACAATCGGAGTTGCAAAACTTGACGGCTCATATCAAACAGTCATTGTGGAAGTACCGTCGCCTCAAGGGATTGCTTTAGACAGCGTTTCCGGGTAAGGTTGGTTAATTCATTGAAATGAGGATTGAGTTTGTGATTATTTATACTAAGTATGCAACGCAGGACAGCGAGACATGAAAGAACAAAACTTTTAGGAATACTGCCCTCCCTGTCTTGTCATGTTTAATTACTGCATTGTACTGACATTTAGGCTCCCGAAAGTTAACACAGGACTAAGAAACATTTGCGTCTCGGTTAGCTGTTCCGAGGTAAGTTTATCTACATACAGGTGAACTTGTATATGTAAAAGTTGACGCTGTCACCAAACATAGGAAACCTTTTTCAGTTATCTTCCATTGATTCGTAATTTAAAATACTTTTTCATAAGCTAGTATCCCCTGCATATTACGAGCAGACATGCTTGAAAAAGACGAATTTATGCAAATCTTTTGTTTGTTATTCATCTACTTGACGTGTTCCTGGGAAGTTTTTTTAATTCTTTTAGAACGATCTAATAAAGCCCATTGACCTTAAAACCTTCACTACTCAACAAAGGTCAATTACACAATAAGCACTCAGTAGCTTCCATTTCGCTGTGTAAGGCGGCGTGTCATTGAACATTACCTTTGTTCTTATTTTGTAGCTTCGTGTATTATTCGTCAGTTGGCAGCAGTCCACAGATAGTAAGAGCAGACATGGATGGTAAAAACAAAGTTGTTCTTGCAAATTTGTCTTACATTGGATCGACCATCGTTGACGTTGTTTTGGATAAGCCTATGAATCGTCTTTTCTTTTCCGACAAATCCAATAACGTTATACGATACGTTGACCTGAGTAATATGGAGGTCCACACCCTGCTTTCTGGAAACCTTCACCACCCAACAAGTCTAACAATGCTGAACAACACCCTTTACTGGACCGCTGAGGGTGATGGGAGATTTTCTGGAGCCATCTTCAAAGCAGAAGCCGCTATTGGAAGTGTGGCACAAATGATAGCCGATGGATTTTCTTATCCAAAAGGGATATACGCACACACCTCCCGCGTGCCCCAAATGCCAGGTTAGTAAACTAGACATAATCAATGCTACAGCGTTTGGTATTTTAAGAGAACATTACTTTTCAAACACCACATTTTTTAAAAAGTTTCAGCACTTTCAACTTTTCTTATCTCGAAGAGATTTCATTCGATCCACGAATGCCCCTATAAGGTCGTTGTTCATGACGTAATAAAAAAGGAGGGGGAGGGGAAGATCAACACATTGTTGGGGAAAAGAGAAAAATTGAAGATTTAAAGAGGATTGAACATTTAAGTTTGAGGTTAACATAATAGACGGGTACCAGACAGTACCCTACAAACCCAAGGTGCTCATGTGCCCGCTAGCGGACTTGCTGGTTTTGTGTATGTCTTTTTCTTTTTTCAATTTTCTCTTTCACACAAAAGCGACTAGAATTCCCCCTTGATCATTATGATTTGTGTTTATTCGTTTTTTTGTAAATTAAGTCCGTAATTCTCAATTTAGTGTGTATGCAGACTCAGGAAAATGCTATAGAAAAACAGTTTTTTTCAATTTCTTTTGAGTAATTTGTGGCCCCTGGTATAAAAGTTTGAAGGAGGATAACCGTCAACATCATATGAAGCAAGAAAACATTGGTTAAAGTTTGTTTGTGTAGATTCTCATTTCATTCGAATTTCATCAAGTCTTTTTCAACTACGGTAAACAACCGAGTACCATAGTTATGGTTCTATCTGCTCTCATATCTAGAAAATTTAACTCTCTTTGCAGTGCAATCTCCCTGTCAGAATAACGGTGGATGTTCTCAATTGTGCGTCGTCACCCCCAAAGGTCGAGTGTGCATTTGCCAAGTTGGAATGAGAATTGCAGAAGATGAAACAACTTGTAAGTTATTTCAACAGTTTAAGTAATCAAATTGCCATTGTTATATTCAAATATAATCTACGATGATTGGCGGAAAAGAAATCAAGTTGGTTGCGTGCTATAGTTACCAATTATTCACCGAAACTGAGTTGAATAATTGCTTTAGTATAAACCAAACCAGTAGAACAATGCCCGGAGATGTGAACAACAGATAGTTACTATCCCGAGTTTGACTATCCAATCAGAGCGCACCATTGGTTTAAAATAGACTAATCAAAGACGGAGATAGACTTCCTGTGAATTACCATAGGACAAATTAAATTCGAACATATAAGACTAGCTCACGCTCCTCACAATCTTAATACAGCGACAAACTAAAAATAACTCGTTCTCTGCCTCCAGATTTTCTTTTCAGGTGTGCGGATTCGCACATACCTAGTTTAGATTAGTTGAATTTAGATTAGTTGAATTTCATGTGGAAAGAGCTATTACTTAGCTTACCAGTGCCAAGGTTAAGGTAGCCTGATCACAGTAGTAAAGCAATACACTGCTATGTTAAAACATAAATACCATTTAACCTTAGTGCTGATATCAGTTTAAGTCGAATCTTAGTCCAATCTTATAAAGACAACGCGGAGTGAAATAAAATGAAGGACAAAATCAACCGTTCAAATAAGCATGAATAAAGAACTTAATTATACTTTTGAGGATCGAAACCAAAGATTCACCTCCAAATTAGATGTGTAACTTAACACAGTTTATAAGATGGCGTTATTACAGTGGTGCAGTCGGTGGGTACACAATCGGTAGCCACGTTGGCTCTTGTGTTGTCATACTTGTGTTTCGACTCAGGAAAAAAATTAGTTTTCTTCGCTTTAACTTCAGGTGTCCTTGGCGATGTCATATTTGTTGCTGACAAAGAAAAACAGGCAATCGTGATGTCTTCTAAAAGCACATCTGATACAACGTTCGTTTCCCTGCCGTTTCAAAACATAACGAGCCCATATGGAATAGTTTTTAATCCACTCGATGATCGCATTTATTGGACGGATTCGACTCGTGGTGTTGTTGCACGATCCTCAATTGATGGCAAGGACCAGGAAGACATAAATTGGAATGAGGTTAGACCGCTGGGCATCGCCTTGGACCTCGTGGGCGGAAACGTATACTGGATAAGCAGTGGCGGTCATACTATCGAAGTTTCGAAGTTGAATGGGGGTTATTGGAAAGTACTGGTTTCTAATCTACAGTCATATGCAAGAGACATAACTCTGGATACAAAAAGAGGGTACGTATGTCCGTTCGGTGTTTTAGATTATAGTAGCTACCAGAATTGTTTATAATGATTAAATTAATTTATGACCTCAAGACCTTTCGAGGGGGAGGGGGGGGGGGATAAGAACCGTCCGTTCACTACACATTCTGTGACTGCTGGTTTAAAGCAAAAGAATCATGCTTTAAGGCTGTACCTAAAAAGTACTGTTTTTATCTCGTGAAGACGCGTAGCGTTGGAAACGGTTATAGCAGTTACAATGTAAATGAGAAGAATTCAGGCGGTTGGTAGATTGGTGGACCTTGTGGTTGCGCTGACCACCGCTGGCCTGTGAAATCACAACACTACTTAATACTTCGGACGCATATATTTGATAGCTAAGCAAAATGGTGGCCTTCGCTGGGGAGAATGCTCGCGTACTCGACCGCCGGAAACGATTTCAAATTTCACTGATCTATGAATAATCCATTTGTATCTAAACCAGTCTATTATTATATTTTATTTTGCCTACTACACAGACGCTCTTCTGGAACGTCACGCGAAGTTTCCTCCGTTTTCCTTTGGCGAGACCAAAGAAAGTCTAGCTTAATAGTTGATTTTCCAAAGCATATGACCCGAGTTAAATGACATTAACGTCACCTCTTGAAAAAAGCGAAGAACTTTTGCTCCTTCTTATTGACGAAAAAAGCAGACAATACGACTTTTCAGATAGCTGCACACCGCAGTGATACTCCTGCTGAAAAGACGGTTTTTATTTTCATGCATGTTAATTTTTAGGTTGAAATCGAACATTTTAACAATCTTAGTGTTGGGCTTTCATTAAAGGCACGCCAAATTTATACTTTTGTTAATATTTTGAACAACTGTAGAGGACATACCAGTGCGCAGTGAAAGGTTAGTTTACATTATACTGTACGTAAGTCGAGTTTCATTTATTTTCAGCTTCATGTATTGGTCAAGCCATTCAATGATTCATGGTGCAGAACTGGATGGTGCAAATCGGGAAACCATTGCGTCGTTGAGTGGCTACAGCTATGGAGTACAGGGCCTTGCATTAGATGTTGGCATGAATCGAATTTATTTTATTACACGTTACAGATCAAGAAGTGTATCCTATATTAATCTCAACAGTTCCAACCGCTCTGTAGAGACACTTGCCGGTCTCTACTACGACTTATCGTATTATGGATACCCACATGGAATTGCTGTTGATGACCAGTACGTATACTTTTCATATCGACGGTCTTATTATTCGAGAGAAGGGAAAGTGTATCGGATAAACAAGACAAGAGGGCGTGGCCATCTTGAAACTGTAGTGTTGGGTCTAAGCTATCCCAGAGGAATAGCTGTTCAAGGAGGCAAGACAACACGAAAAAGTGAGTATACTCATTTCCTGCCAATTTGGGTCCCGTTCACAGTAATGCTTTTTAGCGCATACCTTTGGACGTTTTTTCGCCTTCCTTGGACCCTGTGTTCCACACTAATGCAATATAACGGGTACCTTCACATGCGTTTTGCTTTTTTTCCACACTTAAACTGTCGAAAACACCGACGAAAACGGTTTTGAAGGTGGGTATTTCTCAAAATGCAACATTTCAACGTGGACAAGTGAGAAAAAAAAAATGGTTGAAAACGCGGCAGTATGTGGACGGGTAAAATCGGAGACTTTCGGTAACGCGAACGGCAATGTTTTCCCTGGGGGGGGGGGGGGGATGTTCGAAAATGCATAATCTTGAGGGCACCTGTTTTTAATTGAAACCCTACTTCCGTGGATAGGTGAAAGTTAATGAAACCCTTGTGTACACAAAACTGCTTCGTTACTTTTTGGGGCATCTGAAAACAAAGACCTTCGAAAAGGCATTAATGCGGACTGGGACTTCACCCCACTCTCTAATCACACGTATCACGTCCCCGTTTGAAAACAAAAAACACCTTTCTATGGTATCTAGGCAATGTATAAGCCTCAGCTGATATTTCAACATTCCGTTTCATCACTTTCATTCTTGTTACAATTTCTTTTATCAGCTAAACAGACCATAAACGTTCTTCGGAGTATTTTCTAAACCTTTGGACCATTACGTTTTAAGTTCTTTCAATTCAAACATCATTTGAGCATAAAAGTTATTTAAAAAAATAGCGTTAGTTTGGTAAACATTTGGATCCCTGAGGAACGTCTGAACTACGAGTTTTCGTTAATAATAACACGTTGCTTTCTCCCAATTCTAAAGGATCGCAGTTTGGATAATATTCTGGTCTTAAGATTAAGTCGAAATTTCTGCAACCATTCCCTGTGTTACGGAGGATTTCCTTGCACGCTATCATGGATAAATCGGCCGATGCGGATTAAAGAGTATAGGAAACACAATGACGGTGCAAAAATATCCTCAGGAAAACAGGGAACAGTTGCAGAAATTCCCACTTAATCTTTAAGTTTCTTTATGCAACAGGGCCCTGGTACAGCAAAACTGAATCAAACGCATGTCACGAAGTCTAAATAATAATATCTGTTTCCAATCCTTTCTCGCGTGATTTATCAAGAGGAAAGTCCAGTTATTGTACAAGCACAAAGGAAAACGAAATCACAAGCATAACAGCATTTATGTGAACGTAGAAAACAAGGTCGAAGTAAGCATCGTTAAGCCCACTTAGGACAGACGTAAAAAAAATAAATAAAAGATGGTTTTCTTTGTGCTTGAGCTTAATGTCTGGTCTCTTGGGAAACTAGTGAATTTTGTTTCTCTCAGATTGAAATGGTCCGTCGATTAATTTCAGAAAGCATCTAGATTCTAGGGAAACAAAGTCTACTGTTTCGCATTTTCCTTGGGCCGGTGAATTTTGTTTCTCTCAAACTTAATTGTTCCCTTCGATATTATTCCTGGAGGCAATGATTTTCGGGAAACAAACCTGTCTACTTTTCTCGGGACTAGTGTGATGCTTTTCCTCTACAGCTGGCCATCCTTGTGCCAAAAACAACGGTGGATGCACTCACCTGTGCCTGATCAAGCCTAATGGATATCAGTGTGCATGCCCAACGGTTATGGAAGATGAAAGACCTTGTTCCACGTCACCAGTTACGGTTGATGTCTGCACCGATAAGCCCTGTGAGAATAAAGCCCCGTGTGAAATGATTGGCAGTGACTACAAATGCTATTGTGCTGGGTATTATGGTGGCAAAAACTGTTCTGTTGATTTTAGTAAGTTATACTTACTTTAAGCTTAGGTTTGTACATTATGGTCATTTAAGGGATTGCGGGACTGGGTAAGTTACTGTTAGAGGTATACTTGAATTTCTATTACTTAACTCCGTATCGCGGTGTCTATTTGTAAGTATATTCATCGGTAAAATACCTTAATTTGATTCCAACTGTGTTGATAAAAGGTAAATTGGCCCCGCAAAGAGAATCAAAACTTAGGTGCAACATTATACAACTCAGAGTGCAAATTTTTGTGATGAATGTAAAGCACCATTGCTTGAAAAAAATATTCTTAAATGCTAGAAACATCCTCATGGCAACTTTAAGACTATTTTGAAATAGCGTTTTATCGTTGGTTTGGTTGCGCAACAACTATTTTTTCGATGTTGGCTCATGTTTATCCTGAGTTTACTTTTCCGCCTTTCTTGATTAGGCGCTGAAGTGGTCCTAGTGTACATTACAGGTGTTGCAATAAATAAGGTGAGTTCATATAGTTACGTATTTTCCGTAGACTGGACGTCTTCTCTTATATTCCCTAATGGCACCTGACTGGGACATGAAGATCAAATTTGTAGCTTTCATCGATCCATTCGCGGGAAGACAAACTTAAATTGTTCGTAAAATAAACGTAACACTGCAAAAAACATTACACGCGTTGAAATGGCAATTTTACACACAAATTTGTTTCGTGAGAACTAGTAAAACACCCACACCAACACCAAACACCCACGCTACCAAAAGCATAATATTAAAGAACTTTAATTTCCTCCAAGATGATCCCAAAACAGTCAGATTTTTCAGAAACATTACTTATTTATTTCAGACGCGACAAAAATGATAGGAAACTTCCTAGTTCGAAGACCTAAAAATCGACCTTAAGAACTGTTGAATGCGTCGCGCACGATGCAACACCTGTTTCGACCTAAAAAATCTTAAAATGGTTAAAATCACTGACATTTTTACGTGCATCGATATCTACACAAATATTACCTACTGCATAACTTGCACCGTACGTAGGAAAAAACACATTCTTGACATGCACGGTGCGAAGACTGTGTAATCATTTCAGATATGCTGAAATTGGATTTATCAATTAACCGAGTTAAAAAGTTACCCAGATCGTGATGCAAAGCGCATTTCAATAAATGCATATATAACCCTCTAAGAACCTTTCATATACTCATTTTTCAGTTCAGCAAAAAGGTCTTCATTCAAGCCACAGTGGATGCCTTCAATGATTTTTGTAGAGAGTTTCAGTCAAAATGCTCACTATTATTTGAAAGGTGAGAGCACTATATTGTTAATGGTAGGAAACCTTACTAATGTATGTATACATGACGATAAAGATACAACCTCGTTCCTAGGGTCTCTCTTCTTCCCTTCTCTCTCTCGCTCCAGGGGAAGGGAGGAAGAGAGACTCTGGGAACGAGGTTGATGAAGTTACCGCACGTTATGTACTACTCATTAATGGACCTCAAGCAACGTTTCTGACGCCCCTTTCGTTACGGAAGGTAAGGTCTACTTTTCTCCTTTTCTGTGTTTCACGTCATCAGGACAAGATCATCAGATCACAAAATGTAAGCTTTCTCCCATTCGTACCGCGTGACTATACGCAAGATGGCGCCAACAGAAACGGACATGGGCCGGTTAAGAGTGAGACGTTCGGAACTTCAACGTACTCGTTACTAATAAGGTTCCTTTTAACAACCTGAACAGGACCAACAAGAAATATAATGATCATACTGTCAAACGTTCGCAAGTTAAACGCTCGAGAGTCAGACTATGCCAAATATCATTCGCCAAAGAGAATTCAAATTCCATAGTTGGCATTCTTGCATTCAGGTAACCATATTATCTGCACTTTCGAAGACTACTCTCACCCTATGATGACACCATAGAAAACTAATGAGAAAAGAAATGAACAAAAATGAGTAAAAATCATCCCATTAATTCGACACGACTACTAATACCTCTATACCTCAGAGGCTACAGCAACCGTGCGTGTGACGTCGTGAGTTCCACTGCTGCCCGGATCATCTAAATGTAATCGCGTGCATTGTTGTTAGATATGCATGTACATATCTAACTAACACGCTATATGGATAATTGGTGTGGAGACCATAGTGGATGAATATACTTTGAAAAACGATTAGAGAAACTGGTAATGAAATTACGAGCTGTAACAGAGGCGAAATATGGAATCATGAATCTGTTTTAATGTGGAATATAGAATCAGGGATAAAGAAACACTTTTGTTTTACTTTTAAAAGCAGAAATTAGAATCTGGTTGCCAATAATTTTCTTCCATCATAGTTGATAGAATGTATTCGGAATATTGCATTTCACCATTTATCTCTTCCAGTACAAAATCTATCAACAAAAGAGCCATAAATGGCGGTCCATTTAAGCCTGACGATATCTACATACCATCAGATCCAAAGGAAGTAGATGGGAATATCGTAGTTGAGTTTGCTGTTGTTACGACATCAGCGAACGGGACACCTGTGATAGTACCGGGTAAAGAGCTAGTCGACATGATAAAGAAGAAGGCCACAGATATTGGACGAAAATTGGGTGCGACTTTCGTGGGAACGAAGATAAAGTCGTCACCAATCAAGAAAAAACCCACAAGCGAAACTCGAACCAAACGAGCCAAAGGACAGAGTGCTGGATTGATTGCTGGGGTAACTGCAGCTGTTGGACTGCTTGTCATCATTACTGCCATAGCAATATGGTATTTCAGGTTGGTAACTGTACTAAATTCCTTACGCCGATACACATTTATATTTACGGTAGGCCCCTGTTATCTCGTACACGTAAGGGATATCAGGAATTGTTCGTGATAACGGAAGTTAAGATAGCTTATAGTAAAAAAAAATGTCAGAATTTCAACCATGGTAAGCGAGTGTCAATTTGAGAAAGCGTGAGATTCGAGATAGGCGGGGTTCTATATAACGGGAATCTCTTGTACATTAACTAAATCAGTTATTTGAGGTGAAGCTTATTTCTAACAAATATTTGGAACCTTTTTGCGGACTCTTAAATTCAAGTTAGGCTGCAAGTCTAGTTCTAATTGGGATAAAATCTTAACACCACTCTTCTACATTTCAATTTAGGAGCACGTTCACATGAAGGAGAAATAAGCTTTTTAGTTTTCCCACGGTGTTTCATCTTAACTCAAATCTTCTAAAGTTTATTGTATAAAAAGTGACCAAACAAAACAGGTTGAGCAAGTATTGCATGATTTCTGATTAAACCAGGCTAGCTTAAAAATAAGAAATATAAAAACCGGAAGGGATTACAATCCACTGTCAGGAAATCACCATTACTTTGGTATTCATGATTGCCACTTTAAACCTTAGGATAAAGAGGAACCGTACTCCTCATATACCACATGGAAACGGTAAGGACGATGATAAGCCAGAAACAGCAGACAGGGTTGCTGCCTTTGTAAATCCCGGATTCGGCAATGCCTTCACATTTGATGGCAGTGGAGAGCAAAACTGTGACAAGTTGGATCCTGTGGTGTTTTCTCCCTTTCAAGAGGACTCAGGAAGGGGCGCAGCTACCAATCCAGTATATACCGAGGTTGGAATGACAAAGATTTCTCCAACTAAGACAATCAATACTGATGGGGCAATTGGGGGGTCTGACGCCAAGAAAGCTGCATCCAATAACAAGGCCTTCCAATACGAAATAACAGGTAAACTTCCGAAAAAGAAACCCTTTTCGAAGGACGACAAGGCTGAGGAGAAGTCCGACTACATATGGCTGGTTTCAGACAACACATCTGAGAAAAATGCGTAAGAAACTAACCATAAATGTCTAGAGGGTGGTAAGAAAGTGAAGAAAGTTCCAAGTGTTGTTGGGGCGTTATATGTTTATTGAAGACAACGCCACCGAACTTCAAAGATTAAACTTCTAATTTTAAACGAACAGCTTAAATTTAGTGATTTGCTCAGTTTTATATTTACTCTGGGTCATTCACTAATAATAATAACAATAATAATAATAATAATAATGAATATTTGTATTGCGCGGGTTCCATACGGAAATGCTCACCCGCGCATAACAATAATACAAATAAAAATTACATATAAATTTTTAGTAATTTAAAATAATTATCGCTTAAATTTACAATGATTATTACTTAATGCCAATAAATTAATTAAACTAATAAAATGCTTTTTTAATAAAAACATCTTAAGGAGTTTCTTAAAGGTTAAAATTGAGTTGGCATGGCGTTTCTCCGTGGGAAGCTCATTCCATAGCGTGGGTGCTGCCAGCTTAGTGCGAATGAGCGGTGCCCCAACGTCGCTGAGCTCTTAATCGTTGGTCGCTGGAGGAAAAGTTCGCCGTCAGATCTTAAGTTGTAGCGAGACAAAGGTTTGACAGTAATGAATTCTGTGATGTAATTAGATGCTAGGCCATGCAGAGCTTTATACGTGATTGCAGGATCTTGAAGTTAATCCTGTACTTAATCGGAAGCCCGTGCAACTCAATAAGGTCAGGAGTAATGTGGTCAAAGCGAGAGATAATACATATGAGTCTAGCAGCTGCGTTTTGGACTCGCTGAAGTTTATTCAGTTGGGTGGCTGGTAGACCATATAGGAGGCTGTTGCAGTAATCTAAACGGCTCGTTACAAAAGCATTAACTAATATCTGGACAGTTTCATAATTGAGAAATTTCCTAATACGCCTGATGTTGAACAAGTGAAATAACGCGGCCTGGCAGTATTTAGTGACATGCGTGTTTAGGTTCATCTGCGCTTCCAACCAGCTGCCCATGTTCTTGGCTTGGCTCAATGAGGTCACTTGAGTATTACCGACACGGAGGGTATTGAAGGTGACTTTCTTAAGCTGCTGCCGAGTACCAGTGATAATGAAATCCGTTTTTCCATCATTTAGCTTGAGATTGTCAGCGAGTATCCATCGCTTGATGTCATCAATACAGTTTCCCAAGGCTGTTAACGCTTTGGATTGCTCAGCGCTTGAGTCTGGTTTAAAAGAGATGTAGAGTTGAGTATTGTCCGCGTAAGCATATGCGTCTGGGAGATGATGTTCCAGTACGCTAAATAGTTTGCTTGCATAGATGGCAAACAACAGAGGACCAAGGCACGACTCTTGTGGCACACCGTACTGCAAATCAAAGTGCTTAGATGTTGCGCGGTTATTGAGTTAGGATGAGAACCATGACAGCACTGGTCCTGGTATTCCAAAACTAGAATGTAGTCGATCGAGCAAGAAACTGTAATTTACAGTATCAAAAGCAGCACTCAGATCTAGTAACACAAGTAAGGTGACATGCTGCTGGTTCATATTCATAAGAATATCATCCTTCACACGTAGGAGAGCTGTTTCTGTGCTGTGGAATTCACAATAGGCGGACTGTGCTTTAGGGTACAGGTTGTGGACTGTCATGTGACTATGCATTAGGTTGAAGACGACTCTCTCGGTGAGTTTCGAAGTGAGAGACAGGTTACTGATAGGGCGAAGGTTCTTAAATGCTACTTCTAATCAAGAGTTCTTTAATCTTGGACGAACATCTGCTTGTTTCCAATTTTCAGGGAAAACGCAGGATTGTAGGGATAGGTTAATCATCCTGGTCACTACGTGCAGGAGACCATCTAAGCACCCCACTACTAGCGGAGTCGGCATAGGGTCCAAAGTGATCGATTTCTTACTTGATTTAGATATTAGCAGCCTGACATTCTCGTCACTGAGCAATTCAAATGAGTCGAAACAAGGAATGGACGCAGTAGGTACTGTGTCTACGGATTGAGTTGGGTTGACTGTGGCCTTACAAGCAATACCCGCACCCTGGTACAGGGGAGGATTACCTTTGTTAGGTAGCCTGTGATATGCTCTATAGGGTGAGGTAAATATTATGGATTGTGGCGCTGCTGGGGGCCTTTTTCGCCACGGTGGCAAAGATGGCCGCAAAAAATACATATCAAAAAAGGCTCAACTCCAAAATTTTTCATGCTAAAAAAAGTAGAATATGATGAAATAAAAAAATGCTATTTTTGTCGGTATTTTCCCCTTTCTTCCCACCGAAAAAGGTCAAAACATGCATTTTTGTTCAAAATAGGCTTGACCTCATGGTACTTATGACGTCATATCTTGCAACCACAACAACCGATTTTCCCGAAACTTTGCCAGCGTATATCTTAGGGATAAGGAAAAGTTTACTTTAAACAGGTTGTGCTGTATCCCTCCCTGGACGTCTGTAGCCAGGCAATCTAAGTAGTATAGTATTCTATTTAACAACATTCATATTCATGCTCAGTCGTACTAAGGTTTGGACAAAAATTAATGATCAGCAGACTAAGCCAAGCTGGGACAGCTTGGTTTAGGAGTGGCTAGTAATACGACCCACGCGATTCCGGGTGGGAGGGTGGGCCTTTCGCATCTGCGTTGCTCTGCTGAAAGACTGAGCAAGAATGAAGGAAAAACTCACTAAATCAGTATTTATCATAGCAGTGACGTAATCACGTGTGATCCTGTTCAATGAGCTATGAAAAAAAAACTTGTTATTTCGTGTATTCAACTTCGCATGTCATTATGAGTGTTTTGAATAGTATTCTGTTCAACAACATTCATATTCATGCTCAGTTGTATTAAGGTATGGACAAAAATTAATGATCAGCGCCCAACACCCTTTACTTTTCCTTTAGTTTACTGGCTAAATATGTAGCCTACATTACTCTCGAAAATTCCACACAACCTTTCCCAATCCTCAATTCTCAAATCTCACCCATAACTCAAATCTATAACACGCAGTAAATGATCAACACGTCCAGCCTGTTATCCTTTAAAACATTATTAGCAAACAAACGGTTATTTAATACAAGTTATCGTCAATGAAGACCCATTACTGGGCTATCTAGCCAAGGAGTCCACTCTGTTGCGGTAAAGGTCTACTCTGTGCAATGTACCGCCAATAATTGAAGTGATTATGTAGCTTCCCGGCCTTAAAACAATCCGGATCACGGAACATGAACTCAACTCTCTGAGGTATCACCAATCACATCTCCATACTGAATTTGCCGCAGCCTTCTTCCATGGTCATATGCTGTTATATCTCCACCGACCTTAACGGGGTAACCATGAAAATCAACGCAGCTAACCGTGGTGTCAATGGTTTTATTCTGTAACTCTCGAAGGTGAAAATAAAGACTTTCAGATTTCTCCCAACACCACGTGCTTTTCTACAAGAGGGCAGCAAAAACACTATATTAATATAATTCCTCAAGAAGCCAGGATCAGCTACAGCCTCACCCGTTAAAGCCTGCAGAGAGATAACAGCCTTGGCCCGGCCAGGAGGGGGGGGGGGGAGCTTGATTTAGGCTACCCTTTTCATATTTGTCACTTGACTTCTTTTCTTCTATACTAATGTAAACACTACCCGCCCAGACCAGCTACTGCTATTTGCGGGATAGTGCAGTCCTGTTTATTTTACTTATAGAAGTGAATAATAATAAACTTTACTTTACTTTAAACTTTACTTTAAAGCCGTTACAACTATGTTGACTCAACGGATGAAAGCACACACAATAGATCCGTTATCTTATTTGGTTCCTTCGTTACTACTAAATTGTGGGACATCCATCACATATCAGTGGCATGGTGCCTAACACCATTTCACATGATTACACTAATCACTTGCCGGATTTTGAGGCTCACTCTGGCCCTGCCTTCGATCCGGACAATTAGCCTTAATGTGGCCCTTCTGACGACAATATAAGAAGGCGTGAAGCACATGCCTCCCAGAGACCTCTGTTCTCTCTCTCGCGAGACTCTTTAAGAAATGACTTTTCCACTTTCATTACAATATCTAAGACCAGTCTCGCGATCGTTATCCCCCAACAAGCGCATGACAAGGCTCTTAAATTGGCTCTTGGAGGTCACGACCTTCTCCCTGGCCTTTTGGTAAACGAGCCGGTAATACATCCTTCTCGTCACGTTTGGCGTCCGCGGCCTTATTTTGCAAGATCTCCAGCATTTTTAATGCTTCGTACTCATTGAGAAATGTCAGAAGACGTAATGCATAGGCCAATATTCTTCCAACTGGATTCTCCGGAAATGCATTCATAACCACCGAACTGACTGCTTCAGCCATCGAAGCTCCTCACGCAGTCTCTGTGGATGGCCAAAAAAGAATTTAGCTGGCCCACAGCTTCTATCGTTGCCATAGAATCATGTGAACAAAGAAGCTAGTTCTCAGTTTTCTAGCTCAACAAAAGAACAAAGGCAGCCATTTAACCTTCTCCCATGTGTAATCATTCCAACGAAAGCTGGAATCAGTACAGATGAAGCGAACGTTCGACGTTCCCGCCTAAAACCTAGCTGCCACCCGCTAGGCTAACCGAAGGAGTGATTAAAGAAAGTATTAAAGTGATTTAACGACGTTCCTCTAGTTGAACTGGACGAGGCAAGCTAGTTTCACCGACTAGCGTCTGCCGACAAACGGCTACCTCACTTTCTCATTCGTAAACATCCAACGGCTATTACAGCCGAAGGATTCAACTCAAATAAAGCGATCTTGCTACGTTCCTCTAGTTAAGCTACAACCCCCCCCCCCCCCCCGCTAGTTTCACCAACTAGCCTCTACCGATAAATGGCTAACTTGCTTTCGTCATTTGGTACATTTGTAACATCCAGCGGCCGAAGGGAAACAATCCAAATAAAGTGACCTTGCGACGTTTCTCTAGTTAGACTAGAGCCACCCGCTAATTTCACCGTTTAGCCCCTGCCGATAAACAGCTATCTCGCTTTCCCAACTTGTAAACATCCAATGACCATTACAGCTGAAGGAACGATACAAATAAAGCCATTCTGCGACGTTCCACTAGTTCAGCGACCGCTCGTCTCTTTCTCCTATGTGTCCGAAGGAAAGATACAAATAAAGCGATCTTGCGACGTTCCTCTGGTTAGACTAGACGCTGCCCGTTAGTTTCACCTACTAACCACCGCCAATAAACGGCCACCTCGCTTTTCCCATTTTGTAAACATCCAACAGCAGTTACAGCCGAAGGAATCAATACAAATAAAGCGAACCTGAGACGTTCCCCTAGTTAAACTAGACGCCACCCACTAGTTTCACAGGCTAGCCTCCGCCGATAAACAGCTACCTCAGTTTTCCCATTTTGTAAATATCCAACAGTAGTTGCAGCCGAAGGAATCAATAGAAATAAAGCGAACCTGCGACGTTCCTCTAGTTGGACTAGACACCGCCCGCTAATTTCATCGACTAGCCTCCGCCGATAAACGGCTACCTCGCTTTTCCCATTTGTAAACATCCAACTACCACTACAGCCGAAGGATTCGATACAAATAAAGCGATGCCGCGACGTTCCTCTAGTTGAACTAGATGCCGCCCGCTAGTTTCACCGGCAGTAGCCTCCGCCGATAAACGGCTATCTCGCTTTTTCCATTTGTAAACATCCAACGACCAGTACAGCCGAAGGAACGATACAAATAAGGCCATCCTGCGACGTTCCTCTGGTTCAGCGACCACATCGTAGCTTTTTCTTGCGCGTGGTCGCGCGATTAAGAACGGAGCTTCCCAATGCAGGTGTATTTTTGCAAAGGTTATGACCATGGGGAAAAAGTAAATCTTAGCAAGGGTTAAGCGCCGTTAAAATGCAAAGACTGCATGGCGATTTATTTCCAAATTTAAGCCCATTTTTCTCTGAAAAATGCCTGGCTACCCCCAATTTTCTTTCTGGATTCTGATAGCCCTTGCTTAGATCTGCTTTTTCCATATAGTTTTAAACCGCGCAAAAATGTTGTTGTATTAGTGGGCAAATTCCCTAAGATATCCGAATATCCCGAGATGCGCAGAACGTATGCGCAGTAGCAAAAGGAGTCACCGTCCTTAATCGACTTGATCACAGGTAACCACGCCAACCTCGTCAGTAGTCTCAGCTTCACAGTAGAAGGAATCTTTAAAGGTGATCCGGTTGCTCACTTGACCTTGGCCTTGCTGAGCTGCTCGGGCAGCGGGTGGTTCTGGGGCTGGTGGGGGAGCTGGTCCAAGAATAAGCTCGTTAGAAAATTACATCTCGACTTCCTCTTCAACCATCATAAATCTGTCTAGTTAAAAATCGCGTAGATCATATGAAAACTAGAAAAAGTTCGCCTCTGTTTTGCTCCACTGGAAGACTGCAAGAATGAAGGAAAAACGTGATCCTGTTCAATTAGCCATGAAAAAGCTTGTTAATTAGTGTATTCAAGTTTGCATATCATTATGAGCGTTACGTTGTGAATAGTAGGAACTGGTTGCTCCTGTTTTTGCGGGGGAATCTCATTAGCGTGCTGGGGAATAAATTAAATAGGTGACTTCATTGGCTATTGTCTTTATCTCATGAAGAAAATGCGCAGGAATCTCATCAACGTGGGCAGGAATGCATTAACGTCGGTGACGTCGTAGGCTATTGTCTGCATCTCTTGAATAAAATGCGATGGATTTTCGTTAGCATATATCCGGTTTGACAGGTTTCCAACTCGCATCCCGTTTGTGATTCAAAAACACTAAACCGTGACGTCCTTGTTCAGGTTTTCATTTCTGGCCGCTTTAATTGTTACTGCAGACAGTATTGTTATTTAACAAAAGGAAACTATTTTTGGTTCACTGATTTATAAATTGTACATTTTAATGATTGTGCCAACAAACAAACCACACACAGATTTTGACTGATTTTCCCTCCTCCTCCGCAATTTTATTTCCCTCCTCCTCCACAATTTTTATTTCCCTCCGCCTCCTCAATTTCATTTCCATTCTTTACAAGTTTCCCCTACCCTTTTCGTGTATTGCAGGCGCACACACAAAACCTCCCCTAACGGGCAGAAACTTCCCTTGTCGCCCACAACAGGAAGTAGCCCTCGGCGTCACACCATAACGTTGTGGAAGCAGCAAAGTCGCAACATAAACTTGTAGCTTGTCGAAATTTTGATAAACTTCCTTCATTTCAGTTTGGGTAGGGTGTGCAACGTCAGGGCTGAAAGGGGAAAAAGCAGCCTGGCTGCTCAGTCTATTTAGACTTCACGTTATAGAAAATGAAATAGTGTCATTATTTGTGTTCGTACAGGTGTTTGGTGTTAGCCCTCCCCGCAGGCGGTTTAGCCATCCTCGGCGACAAAAGAGTAACCCTGCTATGGGCTAGCAACCCATCAAGGGGAAAGTAGCAATCATTGCTTCATGGGCCTCCTTTTGCGCGTATTTACCTTACCCCTTTACCCAATGAAGCTTATTTAGCTTAATGCAGTTTGCTTAGTATCCGACCCTTGGGATTTAACCAAACACTTGGTTACTTAGTGTTTTGACTTGAGCAGAAGAAACTCGTAATGTTTGGGAAATGGGCAATTTTTGTGTTTCAAATACATGTAGCAGTTTTACAAGAATAGTTCACGAGAAATAACAGATACTGAAATCCACAAAACTGAGAACAAAATCGATAATAGAACTTCATAATCGTAAATAGAGCTTCGAAAGGTAGAGATCCGTAAACGAGTCGGTATCGACTCTGAGAGAGACTGTGGAACTTTGGAATGGGGGGGGGGGGGGTGGGAGTCATGCTTTTTTGTTTTCGAGATTGTTGTTGTCGTTGTTTGAGTCATAAAAAGAACGAAGCCTTAACTTAAGTTGCATTCTTGTAAGCTAAAATGGTGTTTTTCGACGATTTGATTGCGATTCTTTTTCGATTAGAGCAGGCAATTTTTGACACGATCTTATTGCCGATTTCTTACGGCATGTAACGGCAATTTTTCCCGATTTAAAGGCAATTTGGTCGCTTTTTCCGATTTTTATCAGAGCAGAGTGCATGCAACTGAGTAAAAACGTGTCGACGTCCCATGCACTCATCTCTTATCATACCAAAATGACAATCAAATCACCTGGACATGAACTTAAGATTTCCAATCACACTAGTCAAACTGTGATTTATTATCAAAGAAAATCATTGTTGCGAAATTTGCAATCAAAAAATTGTTTAAAAAATCTCAAAAAACGTTTGTGTAAATGGCCTTGGCGGTCTGGCGGCGCTTTAGTGCATAAAGTACTTCAGGACCTAAAATCAACGGCTCTAACCACGATCTTATTTGAATCTTTATAAGTATATATTGCTACTTTTCTCGAGTCAGCTATATCACTCTGTAAAGTATAACCACTTTAAGATATTTAGCGTATTCATGATTAAAGATAATAAGAATAATTCTGTCACGTAAACGCAAATAAATAACTTCTGATCCCAGCCACGCACTTTTAGTTTGCTTAACTGAATCTGTTACTCTTTTTTGTGAATCTGAGGTATAGGACATGACATGTTTAAAGGGAATGAAGAAAAGTGAAGGAACATTCAGACAATGACGAATCACAGGTAAATAAATGCCTAAATTACACTGCATGGAATAATAAATGACGCCGGCCCAATAACACGCCGCGAAAAAAGTGGGGGGCGCTCTAAATCACACATCGTCCATTTTATTTATTTTTCCTTTATTTATTTATTTATTTATTTATTTATTTATTTATGATTTATTTATTTTTTATTACTATTTACCTCACTTGCGCGTAACCCGCGATCACGCCGAAGTTTAGCAGAGCTTTCATATCCCCTTACTCGGGACGTTCGCAAAAAATTAATTAGGCCTGATATAGCTCTCTGAGGACCAAACTTGGGCCGCCGAATTCTTGTAAACTGATTGTTTTTGAAATCACCAAAAAAATATAGCACTGCGTGTACGCGTGAGAAATTCTACGTGATTGAAGCACTTTAGCGGAGAGGAAGCAAATTGCTCCTTATTAAATTTCTTTTCTTTAAAATAAAAATAAATAAATATCCTTTATTTACCCTCGGCAAGTGTTTATAGCAAATTGCTAGTGGGACCGAGCATTTAACAAACAAACGAAACTGTAAATGTTTTTTGTAACTGTGCCGCTCAAGATATATCGCAAATAAAATGACAACAACAGCAGCAACATCAATAAACATGCACCTCTGGCATATTTCCTTGTAACAAAAGTCGAAAAGCAGGAGACTTCCAAGACAAGATATCGCCTAAACAGAAGCCAAATCTAAGCCTCTGGACAAACGTACAAAACCTTCTCATAAATGATGTCAGATAGATTTGAACAAGATTTGGTTGCCATAACATATTGAATTATACAATGCCCTCTGGCTGAACAGTGTTAAATAAAAAACGCTTCATCCTGCTGTCCGTCGCTTAACAATTTCTACCAATAACTAATGAACAGGCAAAAGAACACTTAACCATAATATAATATATAGATTTAGCCAAGCCTAAAAGCGGAGCCCCCCTTTTTGTTTTGTCTGTTTTTTGCTTTTGTTTTTTGTTTTGTTTTTTTGTTTTGTTTTTGCTGGCAGTTATTAATTTGTGAAAATACTCTCATCCAAGTCGTTTTATTTAAAAAAAAAAACAAAGAAAAAAAAAGAAAAAAAATTTTGCTCCCGCCGAGTGTCGAACCCGGCTCGTCGACGTGAGATACCGGTAACTAGTCCACTAGGTCATGGGCGATTGACCTTGTTTCCCTCGTTAATTTTAATACTTATTTCTTTCTTCGTGACAAGCTGCCTATCAGCATGAAAATGCTGCTGTTTTTCCTGGCAAAATGTGTTCGAAACGCCGTAAAAACCATGGTTGTGGACAGAAAAAAAAAAAGCACTAGCTCTACTATATTTGGCGTCGAAACCGCTGCGAAAAGCTGCGAACTCAAGCGGTGTGCCGACCGAGTTTGAACAGAACCGACGAGGCAAATTTGAACTTTTTGCGTGAACTTTATCGCCGAATTTCTTTCGCCTAGATTGAACTTTTCCCCTTCCACCAAAAAGACAACTGAGTGTTCTTTTGACCTTTGTTTTCCACTAACAAATTTGTTTTTGACTTTTGTTGTCTTTGCTTGTTTTGCTACAACGCGGGTCAACATGCGATTTCGCGCCGAAAACACACGGGATTCAGCACAGGGTTCTATCCAGTGTAGGAAGTGTATTGGTAGTCCTGTGGTGCGGACGGACGGACGTACGGATGTACGGACGGACGGTCACGTGACTACTACGTCACTACCAAAATTTTTTGGCTTGATAGATTACCAAATTTCCTTAGCAATGGAGCTCCGCTGACGTGCTAGCGCGCTGGCTCCGCTATAATGGGGTGTGCATGTTTTTTATTTATTTATTTATTTATTTATTATTTGTTTTTTTTTTGCAACAATAGGCCATGCGAGCAATTTTGAGTATCGCATAACGGAAGTAATTTTGATTGGCTGATTTGACGAATGTCAATCAGTCTTAAAAGTGGGCGGTAAACGTTCCATAGAAAACTTGTACTAGGTTCAATTTTTATTTTCGCATTTCCCGCGAATATGGTTTACCAAGCGGAAGAAAAATAGAGCCTGATCGGAGGTAAACTTGCGCAAGGAGGTTAACTTGCTGACAGGTTATTAATTTTTGTAATTCTCGTGCTTTCTAAACTTCAAAACGACGAGAAATGGTACCATGAGTAAAAGCAATTATGGATGAGCCTCAATTTGATTCGCCTAGAGAAATTTCAAAAAAGCATTACGATTTTGCGGCGGTCTGCTTATCTACACTTCGTTCATCAAGCTTCCCAATGAACTTGTTCTTCTTATGAGCAACAGAAGTTTCCAACAGAAGTCAACTTACCTATTTCGACGAGAAACAAAACAGCTTTGACACCGATTTCGCGTGATATATTTTCCTTTCTTTGCAGTTCGTGATGCCTTTATTCAAGCCGCCGTCAATACCAGCAACTTTTACTATTTGGATGAGTCTTCTCTGGTATTGGACCGTGCAAGGTGGGACAAACTACGTCTTTAACTTAGGATTGTAACAATTATGTTAAGGCTGTCGGCTTTAAATGACACAATCTTAAACGAGACAATCAGGCTGAAACTGTACAAAATAACGGAAAGCTCTAAAAAAATTCAAACAAAAGGAAGATAAAGATCAGCGCATTTGGCGTTCATTGACCTGAACTACTTGAGCAGGCTGTGTGCCAACTGCATAGTCTGCAATCTCTAGGTCAACTGACAGTCACCTGCGATCGGAATGAAACGAAAAAGACGAGAATGCATGTTGAACGTCCGTAAGATCTAAAATACCCAACTGAAGTAGTTCAGCACAAATGAAAACAAAGCGTGAATACTCCAGTGCTGAAGCATTAGCAATGAGTGAGCTACGCATTTACATCGGCTGATATTAGGTAGTTGTTTTATTTCCAATATGTGACTAAAATGCTTTTCAGCGAATACCATAGTTTATTAAAACTGGTATTTCTCTATTTGTGAAATAATTGATACGTTTTGGCCTATTAGACTTTCAACAAACTCAACATACTTTCGAAAAATCTGCTTATGATATTGCGCCTACCTTAAATTGAAATTTCAAAGATCAATATCTGGTAAAATGTATGCTGCGTTGTTTCGTGAGGAAAGAAATTTCTTTCTGTAGAATTGAGATGGCCGAAACTGTGCACGTCCTTATTTTTCAGGCCGATTTTAGAAACTTTTTTTTATTTATTTAAAGTTCGATCATGGGAAATAGAATAGGATATCATGAGAATTATTATTATTGGCAATTTTCGTATGTAATTAAATTATTGGATACACACTTATGTTTTGTATTTAATTACTTATATTACTTTAATTGCTTTAATTAGCTTGTGTGTCCAATTAGCATGTCTGCTATAGTATCTTGACACATTTATTTAATAAAGTTATCATTATTAAAAGGGATTCAAGACACCTCTAAAAATAACGAACATTTTGATACTTTACATTACTTCACTATTTGTTACACTTTTATATCGTATTTTATCATATGCATACCGAAATTTAGCCACTGAAAAGGCGCAAAATAAATTTTCGTTCACAAGCTGGTCTAAGTAGCTGAATGCCAATCAATTGTCGCATATCACTTTTTTCACGAGTGAAAAAAACGATACGTTCAATCAAGTGCCGCGTATCTTTTTTTTTTTTGACGAGTGAGCCGTGACAAGGTGATTCTCATTCAGGCTTCCCCTTTTCATGTCACGCGCAAGTGATGAAGTTAACTTTCTTTTAAGCTAAAAAACATGAGCGAGATAAGCTTTGTTGCCTAATGTGTTTAGGTTGAAGATTATGTGGAAAGTTTAGAAAGCAAAAACACAAATTAAAGAGAAGAAGAAGCGAGATGTGAAATTGTTGGAAGAATTTTAAAGAAACGTAAAAAGAACGACGAGCGAGAAGTGCACACTGTGTAACAAGCAGAATCAAACAAGTATCTTGCGGAGTCTATTTCTTCTGTTAGACATAAAGCTAGATGGAGAAGATTATGAGACCCCAAGCTTAAAGGAGAAGGTCACTCCAGAAACGGCCAATAAAAAGATAACACTAACGTGAGTTACTGACCGTGGATTTAGCTTAAAAAACGAGCTTACGTTACCCGACCGCTGGTCTCGTTGTACATTTTGACGTCACGGACAAGCGGCCAGGCTACTAAGTACGATTCAAAATGGCGGCGCACAGTGTTGAGTTTTGGCCCTCTTTGGAGAGGAATTTCAGTGGGATCAGATGCACTTTAGAAGCCAAAACCACGGTCAGTAACTCAACTTAAGGTTATCTTTTTATTGGCGATTTAAGAAAGTACACCGTTTCTGGAGAGACCTTCTCCTTTAAGATGTCTGTTTAAAGTATTGAGAGTTACTTAGTGAGTATCGTCAATGATAGACAGTCTGAATTGACTAGATCTAGAAAATGTCCACAGTCAAAACATTCATATAACTTACATCTTTTATGAGCTTTTGAGTTGAGTCTGTGCAACACAATTTGTCGTTAAACAAGAACTTAAATCTCAGTATGTATATAATAAACATAATGCACCATGGAAAATATACGCATACAGGATTTACACACTTGTTGCTACACTTGTTGCTTGTGCTAAGGACTAACAGGGAGAATAAAAACGACCACACCTCGCACCCATCTAACCCGGTGTGGCACAATGGTAAAAGCTTTCTAAAACAATAGCGTTAAACGCTAAAAATTAACTGTTGTTTTTAGCGCTATAAAAACCAAAAGAAACACAGAAATTTAAAACTTTGAATTCTTTCACTGGATTTGCAAGCGTCAATACCGTTGTGTATTTTAACACTAATCAAGAATTTTTGTCGTACCGGCACATCTTATTGACAAAAAAACAACACATGTACGTGCAATTATTATTACGTTTAGATAAGCAACAACAAGAACAACAACAACAAACTCTCAGAAACGGAATTATCAACCGCTATAAAAAAGTAGGCGACGCACAAACTTAACGCAATAACATTGATGCTTGTTAATATCAATTTGTTTCCTTTAGCATAATTGCAGTTGAAGTATACAGCCGTGAAAAAAAGGAGTAAAGGAAAAGAGTAACTTACTCGACAATGTAAAGGTTACTCCGTTTCTTTTAGTTCTTTACTTGTTTATCTGTTTGTTTGTTTCTTTGTTTTTTCTTTTTTGGGGGGTGCGGTGGGGGCGAGGGAGGTTGCAAATTTTACTCAGCTATTCAGCTTTCCATACTACAACGAAAGAAATTAGATAAAGGAGAGCGGGTATAATTGAAATTCAATAACTGTTTGGTAGTCTTATCAATTTTCATCCATTTCTATTTTTAAAAAAACGTTGATAGCCCTCATGGAAAAATCATTTTGTAAAAACTTGTAGTCTTTGCTTCACAATTTACGTTGCAAACAGAGAATGAGGATAATGTGTTTAAAAAATGCAGTAAAAGGGTATAGTCAGAGATACACTCAGGAAAATCTATGTTTGTATTCATTATTGATTAATGGATTTTTTTCTCATGTATCCAGATGTTCATGGCTGCTCAAACGACTCCAGTCTCTATTTCACTGACGAACACAGCATTAAATGCATTGACCTGAAGACCTACAATTACACTTACGTTGACGTACAGACAGTAAAGACTGGTCTTGTCGAAGCTGGTGCCATCGACATAGATTACCGGAACAGAATGGTATATTGGAGGGACAACTCATTGTGGACCACAAATCGAATGAACCTTGATACTTTAGAAACTAAGGTAATGGCCTTTTTATTGTTATGTTAAAATTGAAGAGGCTAAAGCAGAGAAGCTAATTGCTTTTAGAAGTTGTTATCTTGGTATATGTACTGCCTAGTATCTTCCTATTTATATTCAGTGTCAAGTCTGATCGTATATATAAAAAAAGGGTATTTCCCACCAGAAAAACGAAACGTGATTCTCCTCTTTACTTCTACTTGAATGCGAAATTGTTAAGTTATTGTTGATTGCTTTGATCTTTTGTTTCCAATAATCCGCCGCTTTTTGTAAAGATTATCATCAGAGATGACCTGGGTCAAGTGGACGGAAAAGCTGTTGAATGGGAAAGTGGTCTGATTTACTCGACTGACTACATCTATGAAAGGATCGAAGTTGCAAAGCTGGATGGGAGTTCAAGAAAAACGTTAATTGCAAGCAACCTGTCTAACCCACAGGGAATCGCCGTTGATCCGGGTAGAGGGTAAGCTATCGAAAGGAAAATGTATACATGAATTTTCCGATAATTGTTCAGCCACATGCACTCTGCTTCACAATATGTCGCTTTTTACACTAAAAAGTAAAAAAGAAACGGATGCCAACAAACATAAGAAGAGTATTCCAAAACTCTGCAAACTTCTGTTTTGGCTACTTATTGGTGTCGCCAACAGAAATAATGCAAAGCAAAGAACTTAACAGACAGTTAACAAAGGCCACACCAATTCAGGGGACCTAATCAACAATGGTTTGCAAAATACCATGTATTATCCACGTATTCTGTTTTGGTTATAATTCATATTTATTTCACTTACGAAGGCTTATGTTCTGGGCAGACTGGGGAGCAAACGCAAAAATCGAGCGAGCAGATCTAACTGGTGAAAACCGGCAGATTCTGGTGAGCTTGTATTCTCAAAGGATCCCTAGTAGTGTTGTGATTGAGTTTGAAGCTCAGCGCATTTACTGGATAGAGACATCCTACTTATATAGTGCAGATTTGGATGGGTATTACAGGCGTTATGTGCGCTACATCAGAGAAAACATTAATCCAGTAGACTTGGCCCTGTATGGTGACAATCTATACTGGGTGGACAAGAACAGTCGAAGCATTCACTGGTTCAACAAGACACACCCCGTTGACATGCTCAGCTTTGGTCATCTCACCAATGGCATCCTCGTGGGTGCTGTGGTTTCTGACGAGACAAGACAACCGGTTGGTAAGTTGACTAGCTGTGTTATAGCACTTGGCATTTGTCGCATACTGTTTGGTGTACGGTTGTTTGATTCTGTTAGGTTCTTCGCGCCTTGCTTCTACGCTAGGGTGGGGCACAGGACTCGTTTCGCTCAGTTCTACCTCACGTGGGCTTTGGTCGGTAATGCCTTGGATGAGTGCTTGATTAAGGAGATATTTATTATAAGTGATGGTGAAGAATGATCGTCCGTGTGAGCGTAGCCCTAAGAAGGACTGTTTGTGGTGTCATTGACTGACGTTTCCACAACCTGAGCGATTTTTTTTCTTAAAGCTTTACATGTGAACAAATCTTCGTGCCGTGTGAACAACGGCGGGTGTAGCCATCTCTGCTTACTGGCCCCTGGCGGGAAAAGCAAGTGCGCATGTCCCAATGGTGTGGCATTAGAATCCGATACCAAGACGTGCAGCAACGGTGAGTACAGGTGCTTTTTGTTTGAAAAAAAAAATTGTAATGATCAGTAGCAGGAAGGGCTCCCTTGTGGTCTCTACTGCAGTTAGGCTACAAAACAGAAAAACGTCAATTAATAAAGAACCGAAACCACCCTTTTCTAAAGGCAAATAAGAATTTTTATTGTCACTTTGTCTTTTTTTACAATTGCGGGGGAGCGAGAAAATGGGAGGAAAATTGGAGACTGGGGAGAAGGGAGGGGAACGCCTGCGATAATGACTACGATTTTTTTATTTCTGCGGCCGCTGGCGACCGCCAAATTCTTATTGGTTAATTTAGACAGTAAGTTTCGCGGGAATTGACCTAATCTCAACTCATGATGTCGTAATATCGAAGGCTTTGGAAGACATGAACTTGGTTGCAGGTTGCCAAATTATTTTGAAACCTTAGCGAGAAGCGGCAGTTAGAGCTCTCTAAAGGAAGGAGACGATTTAGCGGTTCTGCCGACGAGATACGGTCCTAGGAAGAAGAGCTTTTGTCACTATCAGAGAAGACTTCAAAATGCATTGCTACCGTTTACACATTTTTTTCTGATTAGTAACAAGTAATTTTGGTGCATGGCAATTTTCTTTTGTTTGTTCAAGAGGTCCAGCACTAAAGTAAGTAATATAAATTTTGAAGTTCAAAATAGAAACGGTTGCCTGTTGCAGGAACAGAACTTCATCCTGTTTTTACAGTGTAAGATACCATGACAACTGAAATAAAAGTGAAGGCCTAGTTGGGTCTGGGTTCTGGTCTTACATTACAGAGTACGGAGCTTATGTTGAATTCAGTGCGCGCGCTATAGCCCTTTATAACCCCAATTACGCGTGATATTATGCACAGGACAGGATGCGTAGTGCAAAACAAGGGATTCACCTGAACTGATTCTTCAGATTTCCTCATTTTCAGTGACTCAACCAAGACCACCACCACCTCCTGTCCCAGCCAGGATGAAATATGGGCGACGTTGAATAAGTTTAGATGACGTTGTGTAAGTCTGGCTTTATTTTATGAAAGAAATACGAAATGGTAGCTCTGTGATTGCAAATTTGATGCAAACACACAAGAAAGTAATGAATAATCTAAATGTATTTCTTACAGCGGGAAGATAAAAATCAGCGAGAAAAACACGATGTTTCGATGTGGCTGACTCTGTTTCTCTCTTCATTTAACTCTTAGTTACTTGATCATGCAATTACGATGCGAACAATTGTCATTGTACACGCTGATGTGTTCCTTTTAGATGTGAAAGTACGTCTTAGAGGTTCGAGTTCGTTACATTAGGGTCGTGTTGAGGTCTATCACCGAGGACAGTGGGGAACAATCTGCGATGACCACTGGGGATTCAAATAAGCTACGGTAGTGTGCAGAATGCTCAATTATTCTGCGGCGGAAACAGTTGTCAGAGGTGCTTACAAATACTATGGACGAGTAGGTAGTTCCTATCCCATTTGAGTGGACAATGTTAAATGCCTTGGTAATGAACAAATTATTGCAGCATGCAAGGACAATGGATGGAATGTTCATGATTGTAGCCATTACAAGGACACAGGAATTCTTTGTAAAAATGACTCCATTTCACCCACTACAGGTAAACAATTAAAGATTACTTAACACTATTCCGACCGGTCTTTTTCTGGTCTTCTGGGATCCAGGGAGGGAGGCGGATTCCACCCTATCCTTATCTCCGAGAATATTAAAGCAATGATAACGAACAGAACGTCGAAAAATATTTCCTCAGAGATCCGCAACATGTGTTGACGACATTATATGACGTAAGAATTACTTCAGTTTTCAAATGGCGGCCATCTTAGATCCGCCGTCTAGGATTTCTTGATTTTTTCCATGATCCTCCGAAAAGCATCGAAATTGACCAAAAATGAATAAATCTATTAAAAGAAAAGTGGACGTTACTTCAAGAAAGTTACAATGTTTTTATTAAAAAGAGGAAAATTCATTGATTGATTGATGGATGGATGGATGGATTGATGAATTGATGGATTGATGGATTGATTGGTGGTTTTGTCAAAATTACAATAGTATCTTTGGTTTACACAAAAGCCCTGCAATATTAACAAATAGTGTTTTAAAATGCTAAACTAACTAACCTTAAGTTTCATGTATTACAATTTTTAAAAAAATAGGAAATATATATGTATTTAAAAATCGATACAGAGGTTGAGAGATTTGAGCTTGTTTTTAAGGGATTCGAGCGACCGTTCACATTTCAGATCATTTGGAAGTGAATTCCAAATTTTCGCCCCAGTGAAGGCGAAACTGTTTCTGTGATAGTCGGTTCTGGCTCTCGGTAAAGCGATGTCTTCTCTTGATGTTCGAAGGCTATAACATGACGTGCCAATGTTCTTTGAGAACATATCCTTTAAGTAAACTGGTGTCATGCCGCTAATAATTTTAAACATCAGAGCTTTCTGTTTATTTCTTCTCTCCTTAAGGTTTGACCATCCGAGTTTTTCTAACATGTCTTTTGTAGGTGCCATGTAATGTGAGCCTCTGATAATTCGTGCTGAACGATTTTGTAACTTTTGAAGTTTTTCGGCCAGGCCCTCACTAATGCCATTCCAAACAATACTACAATAGTCGAAATATGGTTCAACGACTGACTGGTAAATGTTAATTAAACTGCGCGATGGAATAAAAGGCTTGATCTTTTTTATAACACCTATGCCCGATGACACCTTTTTACAGACACTTGTAATGTGGGAATCCCATGAAAGAAATTTGTCTAGTTCTACACCTAGGCATTTACTGCAATTAACTTTTTTTAATGATATGCCGTTTATAGAGAGATCAAGACTTTCAGTGACTGCATGTCGCAATTCTTTGTCTTGAACCAATTAACATGTATTCAGTTTTTAATATGTTCAGAGGGAGTTTGTTTGTGCAAAGCCACTGTTTGAGCTTTTCGATGTCTGCGTTCATTTCATGTCGTAGTCTTCGACACTGCAAGCAGTGAAGGTCATGTTAGTGTCATCTTCGTACATTCTTGAAGTAGCAAAATCGGTAATGTTGCTGAGATCATTAATGTATATCAAAAATAGAAGTAGTCCAAGTATGAACCCCTGTGGGACTCCGCATTTGATCATGTCTTGTTCAGAGAGAATCCCGTTGATGTATACGAACTGATATCTATTTGTTAGATTAATTAATTGAACCACTCTAACGAATTAGAATGTCCACGCACTTCAACATGCTCCAATTTTGTCAAAAGAAGGCTATGATCTACCGTATCAAAGGCCTTCTTGAGATCTAGAAATACAACTCCACTAATCATGCCCCTGTCTATATTGAAACACTATTGGTTTGTAAGGTCGAGTAGTGCAGTTACAGCCGAGTGGAGTGATCTAAAACCTGATTGTCGCGAGTCTAAAATATCGTTCTTACATAAATAATCATGGAGCTGTTCGTAAATAAGTTGGTAAGACTGATATTGGTCTATAGTTGTTTGCATCGTTTCGTTCACCGGTTTTATGGATAGGGGAAACTTTAGCTAGTTTCCAATCATTGGGGAATACTCCACTTTTAACGGATAGATTAAACAAGTCCGTTAGTTCATTACAAATAACCGGGCCAGCTAATTTAATGGATGGATGGATGGATGGATGGATGAATGGATGGATGGATGGATGGATGGATGGATGGATGGATGGATGGATGGATGAATGGATGGATGGATGGATGGATGGGTTGGTTGGTTAATTGGTTGGTTGATTGATGGATGAATGGATGGATGGATGGATGGATGGATGGATGGATGGATGGATGGATGGATGGATGGATGGAAGGATGGATGGATGGATGGATGGATGGACGGAGGGACAGACAGACGGACGAACGGACGGACGGACGGATGGATGGGTTGGTTGGTTGGTTGGTTGGTTGGTTGACTGATTGATTGATTGATTGATTGATTGATTGATTGATTGACTGAATGTTTGACTACAGGTAAATAACACTAACTTTTTGGTGCTTTTTTTGCAAAAATGTTAACTACTTCTTGCACCCACTTACTGCAATACCTGTCTTTTTATAAAGGTTCAACCTTACCACCAGGATCTTATCCAGGTTAGTTTAATTATCCTGTCTTTTTTTTGTTTGTCTGTTTGTTTGATTGGTTGGTTTTTTCTTCTACCATTGGAATATTTGTATTTTATTAATATACTTAACTCACTTTCGGCCTTCTGGTTTCTCTGCTTAAGAACTAAAGGTTCGCTTGCAGTCTGGCACAACATCAAATCAAGGACGAGTGGAATTATTTCTTAACAATACTTTGGGGACGATATGTGACGACCACTGGGGAATCATGGAGGCAAATGTCATTTGCCGCATGCTGGGTTATTCAGAAGGAGCCTGGAGTACTTCATGCTGTGGCTGGTATTATCGTTACGATGCACCAAGGCAAATTTGGCTGGACGACGTCCATTGCGTTGGTGATGAACACAGCATCGCAGAATGTCGTCATGGTGGATGGGGGGAACACAACTGCAGGCACAGTGAAGATGTGGGAGTGGTCTGCAAATACACACCAAAACCAGCAACAGGTACAATGTGGAAAAGTTGAATTGTCCCTGTTAACTCATCTCAGTCTTAGCAACATATGACCATGGAATAAAATAACATTTTGTCAAAGTGCAATCATAAAAACTGCAATTTTCAAAACTGCAAAATTCCAATTTGTGCAATTTCTGCATTTATTGGAGCGAAGAACAACGTTACTGTGGAAAAATCGAAAAAAAAATTGTTTATATTTTTTGAAGTCACAAACCCTTAAAGCAGCGCAATGAACTGGCAAGAAATAACAGGCCTCATAACCGGCCGGATAATTTTCATGCATTTTCCTAAGAAAACACACATCACGTGGTACAAAATGGGTCTGTGGGTTACAGATGATATCAGTTGTCCGAGTTTTTGTCTAGAATACAACGAAGAAAGGGAGTTACATTTGCGGCCTTTACATATTAAATCTAATTACAGTCAATACTTAAATCAAGTAAAATAATTAGCTTGCATTTATAGAGCCACAATTATGTTGTAATTTACTCAGCCACAATTACATTGTATATTTTTATTTTACCACGACAAAGAGGATACGTTACAGATACTTGTGGATTGCTGACCATATCAGAAAATGTTATGTCCTTTGCTGAACGACCCTTAACTGACACCATCCTTTGATATACCCGCCGCTATTGGAAGGCTTTATTTACTAAACATCATTAAAAATGCTTTCAAACTATTAGGTTATTTTTGCAGCTTAAAATTCTTGGGAGAAGGCGAGTTTCAAACGCCTCCCCCTTCTTCTCAAGATAAGGTTTTCAGCATGTGAATGCAGCCGCCATAGAAGTTCGCATGTAATTTGTGTTTGCTTCTTTTTGTTTCTTTTCTTCGTCCTCACGACCTGACCAATGTTACCAATTTTGCAAAACGTCTAGTTACACATAATGGAGCTTGCAAGAGAGAAGATGACGTTTGCAATTAGCAAAAAATTGACCTACTAAGACATCATATGACCTACATACAATACATCGTTCTAATTACCTGAAAAAGTATTAATCACCTGAAGTCACCTTGCAGATCAAACCTTGCGAATGGCTGACGGCTACAGAGAGGGAGAAGGAAGAATAGAGATATTTCATGATGGCCACTGGGGAACTGTTTGTGGCTACTACTGGGATATTAATGACGCAAAAGTCGTTTGCCGTCAACTGGGTTTTTCTAAAGCTATTCGAGCCTTCAAACGTGCACTGTTTGGCAAAGGAAATGGGCACATATGGCTGTACAATGTACATTGTCTGGGCAGTGAAAGTTCTATTGAAAATTGCACACACAGAGGATGGAAAAATTACAACTATGTCTATTGCCGTCACTATGCAGATGCTTCAGTCATATGCTCGAATGTGACTGAAAGTGTGGGTGAGTAGGGAACATAGATTTATCCCACCTGCATGAAAGTTGTGTATATTTGAAGCTGCTAACACTGGTGTTCTGATCCAGAAAAAAAACATGATGTTTTCGAAAGATTTTTAAAAAGATAGAAATTCAAATCTCATAAGAAGATACCGATGCACAGACGGACATGATATAAAAGACTAACCATTTGGCCTTTCAACGTGATACTGGTCCTTTTTGCTTTTTTGATAAAAATTGTTAATCACTAATGTCTGGTGTCTTTTATTTTATGCCAACCATTTATCATAAAAAAATAAATAGCAATTTAATTTTCTTCGCGCAGATTTGAAGAATTTCTTGCTGTCTTGTGAAGGAGGTCGCAAGCTGTGTTACTTCACTCCAATTCAGCCTGGCCGTGACTCGCCACCTAAGTTAACACCACTCAGTTTTCAACCCTCTTCTATGTGTAACAAGTGGCAGACAGCAGTGTCTTATGATCCAATTGAGAACACAGTTTACTGGACCGATGGATGTACAAACATTTACAGAGAATTCTTAAGCAGCAATGGGAGCCAAGTGGTGATAAAGAGCTTGAGGAGACCAATGGGTATCGAGATAGACCCTGTTGGAAGAAACATCTACTTTGCTGATCAGGACATAATACAATCAAAATTGCAAAACTTGACGGCTAACATCAAACAGTCATTGTGGAAGTATCTTCACCTCAAGGGATTGCTTTAGACAGCGTTTCCGGGTAAGTTTTTTTGTTTAATGCAAACACTATATTTATGGACAGAAGCAGCAGAATACAACTTACTGTGTTAAAATAAGTCATATTAGAATATTACAATATCGTAAGGTAACAATAAGTTAAGTGTCACAAGTTACTATCTAATTATGATTAATTTATGGAAGAGACAGTGATTGAAATTGAGTTCAAAAATAATAAAACAGTTGGCACGCGGATTACACACACTCAAGTGGGAGAAGATCGAGAAACATACGAAGCAGTGAAAGGTTAACACCTACTATAGCAGTTTTTAAATGAGTGTCATAAAACTAAAACCAAAGTAATTACCTTAACCAATAATAACAGGAACAAAAAACAAAATGAACCAATCAGAAATTAAAGTAAATACAAGTAATTAGCGTCAATTGCGGCGAAACGCGATTGATTGATTGATTGGTTGAGAAAGCAGTGCGAACTCTTTTTTATCCAATCAGAGAGCGAAATAAACCAAAAACAAAGGAACAAAACGTTACTTTCGACGCAAATTTAAAAAGTGCTCTAATAATAATTTCTCCATTAAATTACTACCCTATGACTATATTTACACATTAGGCGCAGAATGAGAATCAAATATAAAACCTTAAAGATTAACAGCAAGATTTGTGAATTCTATACACTTGTATTTGCAAAAACAAAAGCAGAGAAAAGTTTCAGTTTATGAGTCCACAGGTGGCCCAAGCTCACGTTACGAGGTGTAATGTAATTTACATTCTTACCTTCGGTGAGGCGGAACGTGACCTTTGAGCGAGCCGGTATCGCGTTACTGGGGACAGTTAAAAGAGACGTTGATGAGAATTAAAATACTGAGGTCTGCGAACGCTAAATAACGATAAATTTGAACTTTTGTTCAATACGATGAATGAAAAATACTTACCTTTGATGTATTCCTTTGTGTTTTGCCGTATATTCATCGTTTTAGTGGATTTTAGACTTCATTGCGTTAACACTGTAACTCCCTTCATAAGACGAAGTCAAGGCTGATCATCGACCCCAAGGGAGTAATATGACGCTCAAGCTGTGAGAGATCGCGTGTCCAGGTACGTTTGAATTACATTTCCCATTGCAAACGCTCATTACCAAATTTGAATTGGGTGATTGTGTTTGATCGTTGTAATAACGTACCTGGACACGCGATCGCGGAGATAGCAGCATAGTTAACTGGCCATTTTTGCCTGTGCACGGGTCGCGTTAGTGTCATTTGTCACGCTGACGAGGTCTCTAATTTCAAATGCAAATTAGCTGGTAGGCGCAAAAGCGGTCACAGGCTTGAGAGGAAAGCCTGATGGGCCCCAAAGTACGGCACAAATGGTTCGATTTGGAAGGGAAAGAATGAAGCTTTTTTCGAGCCGATAGCGCAGAGAAAAAGAGGAGGTTTCCTTCTTGGGCTGGAGCTGAAAAAGTTGCAGCGGATTCGAATTTCCGCGAAATAAAACGGTTTTTGGTGCAAGTCGTCCAGGATCGCTGCCAGATCGCAATGACCAGCCTTGACTTCGTCTTACGAAGGGAGTTACAGTGGTTACGCACTGAAGCCTAAAACTGGGAGTCCCCTAAAACGATGAATACACGGCCAAACACAAAGGAATACATCAAAGGAAGTATTTTTTATTCATTGTATCGAACAAAAGTTCAAATTTATCGCTATTTAGCGTTCGCAGACCTTAGTATTTTAATTCTCATACAACGTCTCTTTTAACGGCCAACTGTAACGCGATACCTGCTCACTCAAAGGTCACGTTCCGCCTCACCGAAGGTAAGAATGTAAATTACATTACACCTCGTAACGTGAGTTTGGGCCGCCTGTGATGAGTAGTTTTCAATTTTAAGTTTTAAGTCTATTTTCCGGACAAATTTTTCTAAGCTAAGTGATTCCTCTTCGAGTTTTATACTATAGATATAATTTTTCGTAAAAAGCAAGGTGTGGTTTAGTCTTCTCACAGGCTTTCGAGGTTTGGTGTTTCCACCATTTATTCCAAACAACAGTTCCTTTTCACTTAAAGCGAGCGTGCACTTGAATGTCTTATTCTACCTCGTTACCATGCCAGGAGATCCCATGAGATTGCTTGCGCATGCGCATGATCAGTGCTTTGTATGCCTTGATCAGAGGAAGACGACATTGATATTTTGTCTGCAAAATAGGGGTTTTTTTGCCTTCAAGTCACAGTATTACAACCCCTACTGCAGCGAAAAACTCAACGGGTCGTGGTCTAAGTACCTTGACATCTTTTTATCTCGTATTTACTTGTTGAAGTGGGAAAAAATCGACAACAGAACGACGCCGCTCACAGCAAGCACACGGTGAATTCTGTGAGTTCGAAAAACTCCACTCTGTCAAATCTCGAAGAGAATCTCTTCAGTATGACAGATGAGAATACTAGTCTCCTAAGTGAGACAACAACCGGACACCGAACTGCTGAACACCAGGTAAATGACGAGATTATTTCTGAAGCGGTCACAGGTGATGGCGCCAAAACCGCCATTGAATGCGTCACGGTCGACGTTCATCGTCGCGTTTCCCCTTAGGTGGAAAAGAAGAGGGGGGAAGTCAAGGCAGCCGTTGCAGAAAAGAGACCAAAACAGGTCTTGACTCAGTCAGGAAAAACGGCAAATAAGCCAACGAATAAGAAAGGCGCTAAAGTCGCCACCAACACGAGTCCAGCGCAGAAAACTGTTCGCACTGAAAAAGGCGGGAAAACCGCGAGAGCATCAACATCATCTACTGCACGAACTGTTAACATGACTCAGTTATCAGATATTTTACAATCGTCGCTTTCCACTGTTTTCTCTGGATTAACAGAGTCAATGAAGACAGGCTTTGCCGATTTAGGAAAGCTGATACAGGACACAAGAACAACTGAAGACAAGGAGATCGGTTCTGAGTCCGAGCTCTTGGACGATGAAGGCTCTGACAAAAACGAGCCTGACGAGCCATCAGCAAAACGTCAGAAAACAGCCGACTCTAACCCGGCTATAATCGAGAAGCTCACAAAAGATCTTGCTCTTGAGCATGAGAAAGGACCAGACATCAATACACAATTGGCAGGGCTTGTGCACAAACTTCTTCGTGAATCAAACCCAAATGAAACAAAACTAAACAAGCTCAAGTAAGCAGTATATCCCTCCAAGCAATTGTGAAGCTCTGTCTGAAACAAGATTGAACTCTAATATTTGGAACAACCTGGGTGAAACAGCAAGATCAAATGATCTGAAACTTCAAAAGGTCCAAAAATATCTTATCAAAGGTATGACTGCTGTTGTTACAGTCATTGATTCACTCATTAAAGACGAGTCAACCTCGTCCAAAGAGGATAACATTGGCAAATTAATGGATGCTGTTATTCTGTTAGCTAATGCTAATACTGAAGTGAATTTGCGTCGGAGAGAAAGGCTCAAGCCTGAATTACATCCAGGTTATCGGCATTTGTGCAATCCTTCTAACACCATAACTTCCCAGTTATTTGGGGACGACCTCCCAAAAGCTGTCAATGACATTGCCGAAGCTAATAGGATAAGTTCCAAGATACATGGTGATAGGAGATCAGCAGACAGAAGGGACAAGAGGCAAAGATCAAGACATTTTGCAGGCTCCAACAGCCGTACTCCTTACAGATCAAATCCTTACTATACATCAGGGTCAAAAAAACTACCATCGCCCCCCTTTCTCGAACAGGAAAGAGGGGGCCAAGAAGAGGTAGCAACAGCAACAGGAGAAAACCCAGTGAAGGAACCTTTATCTAAATCACCACATAAAAAAGATCAGGTGAGTTTAACTACATTTCAAGGTACTGTCATAGCTGGCAGAACAAAATATTTTATTCCTGCTTGGCAGGAGATCACTGCAGACAAGCAAATACTGGAGATGGTACGGGGCTGTCCCATTGAATTCATAAGTATGCCAAAGCAACTCTCCAGTGCTTATCCATTTTCACATAGCCCCGTTGAACGAGAAATTATAAGCAAAGAGGTTGACAAGCTTCTAATTAAAGGGGTTATTGAAGAGACCACCCATTTAGAGGGTGAATTCATTTCTAATATATTTGTTAGGAAAAAGAAAGACAACACTTACAGAATGATTTTAAATCTTAAAGATTTAAATTACAACATTGAAAAGAAACATTTTAAGATGGAAACGTTCTTATCTGCAGTGAATCTTGTCAAGCAAAACTGCTACATGGCATCTGTTGATTTGCGGGATGCCTACTATACAATCCCAATAAGTATAAAATACAGAAAATATTTAGGATTTGAATGGCAAGGGAAACTATACCAATACACTTGCTTGCCAAATGGGTTGTCATCTGCCCCTCGATCCTTTACAAAGATCCTAAAACCAGTTTACAGCTCACTTCGCAGTAAAGGCCATGTTAATGTTGGCTACATAGACGATTCATATCTCCAAGGAGATACTTATGAGGAATGTAAACACAATGTTCAGGATAGTGTGAATCTTTTTGAAAAATTGGGTTTTCTGCCTCATCCTGAAAAGTCAGTCTTTGAGCCCACTCAAATAATAGCTTTTCTCGGTTTTGTGATAAACTCAGTCACCATGACATTAACTCTTACCCCTGAAAAGGCTCTCAAAGTCAGCATGGCATGTAAAAAGCTGTTAGCTAAATCAGAATGCTCAATTGTAGAGGTGTCACAAGTGATAGGTCTATTGGTGGCCAGTTTACCAGCTGTTCAGTATGGGCAGCTACACTACAGGCATCTTGAAATAGACAAGAACATTGCCCTTAAAATTGCTAAGGGAAATTACCAGGACATAATGTGCCTATCCCCAGCTGCCAAAGCAGACCTGGGTTGGTGGGTAGACAATGTCTTGCAGTCCAATAATCCGATTTCACATGGTAAAATTGATATTGAAATTACATGTGATGCTTCCAAAAAAGGCTGGGGAGCAGTTTGCAATAAGATTAGTACCCAAGGCCTTTGGACTACTAGAGAGCAGTCAAAACACATTAATGAGTTGGAACTTCTTGCAATTAAGTTTGCCCTGAAAGTTTTTGAATCACAATTGTCTGGGATACATGTGAAAGTCCTTTCTGATAACACTACAGCTGTCTGTTATATAAACTCCAAAGGTGGGACTAAATCTCCATCGTGCAACGACATCACCTGTGATATTTGGTCTCGGTGCATTAATAACAACACATGGCTAACTGCCGCACACATCCCTGGGGTCCAGAATACGGATGCAGACCGAGAGAGTAGAATTTTTAATGAACGCATCAAATGGCAGTTGAACCCTGAAGTTTTTAGTCAAATCCAAGACTTATGGGTTACCCCTGAAATTGATCTCTTTGCCACCCGGGCGAACAGACAGCTAGCTATGTTTGCTTCATGGAAGCCAGACCCAGAGGCTACCCATATTGGTACATTTACAATTGACTGGAGCAAATACAAGTTTTATTGCTTTTCACCTTTCTCTCTTAGTTCTAGATGTTTAAAGAAAGTAGAAATGGACAAAGCAGAAGGGATTCTGATTGCACCCATATGGGCAACACAAGTTTGGTGGCCCCAGATGTTGAGATTGCTGATAAGACATCCAGTTGCTCTTCCACAACAAAAAAGACTGCTGACGCTACCCAACATGACCAAACTTCACCCGCTTCACGCAGAAATGGTACTGATGGCCTGCTACATATCGAGAGATCCAATGAAACAAGAGGAATTTCAGAATCAGCTTGTAACCTCCTCATGGCCTCCTGGAGACCTGGTACCCAGAAACAATATCAAGTTTATATCCAGAAATGGTCTAACTTTTGTGCTCAAAGGAAAATTAATCATAATCAACCAACTGTAGAGCAGGCTTTGGAATTCTTCACACATCTTTATGAACAGGGACTCACTTATAGTGTCATTAATACAGCACGGAGTGCCTTATCTTCATATATTGTATTAGAAGATGGTACAAGTCTGGGGCAGCATTTTTCAGAGCGATCCTCCCTCGCCAAGGTATTCAGAGACTTGGGATGTCAGTGTTGTTTTACATTACTTCCAAGGCTTGTCGCCTGTTGGGACATTGACCCTTAAGGAACTGACACTTAAACTAGTGACTTTAATATTGTTAGTTTCTGGTCAAAGCGGGCAGACTGTTCACTTGTTAAATTTATCAAACATGAGGGTGTCTGTTGACAGTTACACGTTTTTGTTTTCCAAGTTGTTAAAGCAAACCAGACCTGGTTTGCCTAATCCCACAGTAACCTTAACTGCTTTCAGGGATAGTAGATTGTGTGTAGTTACTACTCTTAAAGAGTACATCAGCAGAACAGAACCGTTACGGGGATCAGAATCCCAACTTTTTGTGAGCTGCACTAAGCCGCACGAAGCAGTTAGTAGGGATACAATTGGTAGGTGGGTAAAAACTGTTTTGTCCTCTGCTGGCATTGACACAAAGAAGTTCAAACCTCATAGTACTAGAGCTGCTGCAGTGTCAGCAGCAAGCAACCCCTCAGTGTCCGTAGATGAGATACTGAGTACTGCTGGTTGGTCATCAGAATCCACTATTGCAAAATTCTACAACAAACCTGTAGTTAGAGAGTCACAATTTGCATCCAGTGTACTTGAAACAGCTGAAGGTTAAACACCTAACTTCACGTTATAATTTCTATATTCAATAAAGTATGTTGAGTTGAGACAACTATTATCTTTGGACCATTTTTCCTTCGTTACTTGTCGCGCGTGGTTGGCTTTGAAATCTCATGGGATCCCCTGGCATGGTAACGAGGTAGAATTGAAAAATTAAACGAGACTTACCTGGAAGTCAGAAGAAGAACGAATGGTATCCCACAATCCTTTGCCTCTTGGAATTTCATGAAGATGGCGAATGTCTTGGGACACGTGGCGGATTTTGCCTGTTTTCGCTTTGGATTTTTTCACAGATAAGGCGTTTCGCTGAGGATTAAGCACACTTCAAAACACAAACTTGCAACTTTCATCATGCAATAGGTGTTGTTTCTTTTGAATTTAGCACATTAGAAATATGTTTTTAGATAGGTTTTAGACAATTTGAATAACAATGCCTCAAGCCATCCCTTACCACCGCTTCAATGAGTTGCACGAAGTTAATGATAGGTCTCTTTATGCTTGAGGAATTTACAGAAACAGTTAAAATCTGAATAATTAAAAGGTATTTGGACAACTTTGTACTATAGTGACCCTTAGTGACCCGACAGTTTCAAATTTCTGAAGGTTCGAAAATGGTCCAAATCCCTGCAGTTTCGAGTATCACGTTTTAACTCACATGGCGATTCCGCGACAAATGTAATAGAGTCATAAACAGGGTTAAGGGAGTTTTAATTGCGCTTTTTCTTTATTGTGCTTTCCGTGCGAGCAAGGAGTGAATTAATTGCTTGTGCTTTGTTGGATAAGCTCAAAAGGATCCGTGAAGATCACCAGTTATTAGCCGTTGCTTTCTCCTCGAGTATGGTCAACTGGGTGACAGATATCACTATTTATGTCTGTACTTGAAATGGTCGAAGTAGTTTGACACAAAACTTCGAGATCGCAAATTATTGTTCCAGTTAATTGTCCACTGTCATGTGCATTTAAAAACTACTCGAAGAAGAATTCGAGGAAGCGATTTTTGAATACATTGCCTACAATCATCAACAACATCCTCGGATAAACACATGATACAACTTGCTGGATCTCGTCTTTAGCAACAAATTCGAATCGATGATCGGTACATGACAATTAACAATATATTACTCACGGCGATGTCGCAACTGCGATTTATTTGAATCAAGAGATCAATCGATCCCTCAAGAGACTGATGACGTCACTTCAGGTTTTGATAATATAGTTGAAAGTGCAAAGGATTGTGGCATACTATTCAGTATTCTTCTGCCTGGAAGATGAAGTTCGATTGAAATTCTACCGAGTTACATAATGCCAGGGGATCACATGCCCTACCCACCCACCCTTGTGGTTACTACCCGTTATTTACACCACGCGCACCAAGTCTTCTAAGACTGATCATGCGCATGCGCAAGCAATCTCATGTGATCCCCTGGCATTATGTAACTCGGTAGAATTTCAATCAAACTTCAACTTCCAGGTAAGTCTCGTTTAATTTTTCAATTAAACCAATATACGATCCTCCCAGAGAATGTTTTGGTGAACGAGCCGTTGATAAAAGTGTGTTCCAAGGAATCTCCATCGCCACAATAAATACAGTCATTATCAGGTTTTATCCGATATTTGCAAAGTCCCTTTCTCGTAACAACAATAAGATGGAGGAGCTTAAAATGGAATTCTCTTAATTTCGGTTCCTGAAACCGTTAAGGTATAGATTTAAAAAGCTGGGTACACTCACCGTTATTCATGGGTATAACTTTATACCGCTTCCGTGTTCCAGTCTGATCCCCTGTATGAAGTTTGTTTTTTAAGAGTTTATAAATGATGTTCGTTTTCTGCTTACTTTTTTCAACTTGAGTGGTGGGATCCAATGGGAACATTGTTGAGTTGTCAATATAGTTTGTTGGTGGGGAGGATGTTCTTTGTTGCGCTCTAGAAGAGATTCCTGGGAATTGGGCTGATTATTTAATACAATTGAAGAAAATTTGTTTTACAGCGATATTTCAATTGAAAGTCCGCGAAGGTTATGAGTTTGTTATTTTCATTTAAAAGCCGCTCAATGGAAATTATGCCTTTAGAAAATTAACCATTCATGTTCAAAGACAGGTTTTCCTCCTATCAGTACATTTTCATTACAGAAGAGGATAGTATTCTGTTCTTCCTGGTTTTGGCAAAGTTTTAGTTCTTAAAATAATCAAGCATTTCTCGTAATTGCACCTAGGGAGGAAGTTGAGTCCACTGCATTTGCTGAAGAAATAACTAGGAATTATGCGCAAATTTAAAGCGCCGGATTGGAGTAGTCTTGATAGCCACACCAACCACTGAGACGTTGCAGATACGTCGATAAAAAAGGGCAGCTTTATGCGAATGTTTTTTATTCATCTGCTCCTGTTCACGTAATCCTGAGAACGTTTTCGCCGTCTTTTCCTTTCAGAACGATCTAATAAAGTACAAATGTAGAATAATGTATTGACCCAGAAAGCTTCACCTCCCAACTCAGGTTACGTTAATTACACACATACAATTAGCACTCGGTGGATTCCATTTGGCTGTGTAAGGCGGCGTGTCCCTAACCATTGCCTTTGTCCGTGTTTGTAGGTTCATGTACTTTTCTTCAGTTGGCATAAGTCCACACTTAATACGAGTAGACATGGATGGTAAAAACAAAGTTGTGCTCGCAAATTTGTCACACATTGGATCGACTATCATTGACGTTGTTTTGGATAAGCCAATAATGTTATACGATGCGTTGACCTGGGCAGTATTGAGGTCCACACCCTTCTTTCTGAAAACCTTCACCATCCAACAGGTCTGACAATGTTGAACAACACTCTTTCTGGACCACTGAGGGTGATGGGAGGTCTTCTGGGGCCATCTTCAAAGCTGAAGCAACTTATGGAAGTACAGTTCAAATGATAGCCGATGGACTTTCTTATCCAAAAGGGATACATGCTCACAACTCTCGTGCTCCCCAGATACCAGGTTAGTCAACTAGACATGATCAATATTGGCGCTTTTGGTATTTTGATCATTCATTTTTTAAGAGATAATAGAGCTTAATAGAGCATAATGCTTTTTAGAATTATGGTTGCTTAGTTATCTCTGAAAAATGCACAGTTACCCACATTTTTCTGTCTGGATTCCAATAGCCCTTGCTAAGATCTACTTTTTCCCCATAGTCATAACCTTTGCAAAAGTACATCTGTATTAGGAGGCACCGTCCTTAAAAGGTTGTGCAACTATGCAAATCGAAGTCAGTCAAACTCTCACCCTGACCTGAGGCTGGAAGTCATGCATTAACTATTATGGAATATCAGATCAAGTTTCACTTTGAATTGTTTATTTCAAGAGCCACTTATTGCAACAAAAAATATCCATTAATGAATTCATTTGTTTGTAACTGACAGGAACACATGACTGGGTTAGTTTGAAACAAAATAAGGCCTTTGTGCAAGATAAATTTATGCCCTAGCATAAATCACTGTTTTTTATTGCACAATGAAATCAAGGCAAATAGTGTACACCAGGGTTTTGTTGATGGCTTAAAATTTAGTTGCTGACATATAATATGTTAGCAGCATCTCTGTTACATGAATGCTGTGTTTGAAAAATGACCAATATAAGGCCGATTTGCTTAAAAATGCACAGAGGACCCTTATTCCACAAAAAATATCAACTTAAGCAGCTGATAACAAAACAACCTGAAGAACATTTCTTGCCTGAAGTTTTCTTCAGGTTGTTCTTTTATCAGCTGCATAAGTTGATATCATTAACTGTGATGGTCATTATCATTTCATAGTTTAGTACCACTTGCCTTTTTGACAAGTTTTAGTGAAGATACTTTCTTATCATTGCTTTGGCTCAAAGAGTAAAATAGTCTATCAGCTCTTTTCATGTACATGCATGTAAACATTTCATTCAAGGGGAATCCTTCAAATTACCTTTTACATGTAGGTGATTTCTGATTATAAAAAGGAAAGGCGGGATGCCATAAAAGCTGATTCCCTGAAGTTGTTGCAAACAGGGCTTGTAGGTATTCATGTATTAATTTATTACTCGTTTAAATATATGTAACAGTACGTTTTCTGAAAGTTAGTTTTAGGATTACTTGAAAAAAAGTTTTAACCATTGCCGTAAAAGCTCAATGGCAGCCTTTTAGTGTGTTGGATGCATGTCACAACACCATTTCTCTGCAGACAATTCATCACAGTCAAAATGCTCAGCATGTGACCATTTGCCTGACACCAGTAATAAACCAATCAACAGTTATTTGAAATTATGGTACTGGATATCATTGGAATATTACAATAGGCTATGCAAAATTGAAATTTTGATCCCATTAATAAAATCTATCTGTTATTAGTGAAAGTCATTCCTAAATAAATATACGAATGTGCTGAATATCGTGAATGTAATTCAGTTTGGTGTGTACTAATTAATAACCATGTAGTGAATTCAGTGTACAAGAAAATGCAGGTTTTGACAGAATGTCTGTATTAAGCGGGTACTATATTTATTAATTAGTCTAGTGTCTGTGTTTATGGTTACTGTTAATCACATTTCTCTTCCAGGTTCAAAGAGACCAAGATTATGATTGCTCTCCACTTTTCAAAAGAGAGACAGGTTTCCTCTGTCACAAGGATCACCGCATTCCTTGCATGCCAGGGACACCTAAACAAGACCTACTGAGTTCCCTAGGACAGGTTCTGTTTGAGAAATGTAGTAAAATGTAAAAACAATGAAGAACTTATCACCTATGATAACCTCGTAACTACCGGTATTAATTTGTCATGTGCAATTGAACTTTGCTTACACGTAACATATTTTCTTGGTTATAAAAACCAGGGTTCAAATAAGATACAATTTAACAGCATTCATAAGTCGACCTTACACAGTGTACCCATACATTTCTGTTGATGAGACTGATTCTTCTCCGATGGGTGTACTACTTTGGGTACATAAACCATCACCGAATACCACTCCACAATGTACTGAGTACCACATTCTAAAGTTGCAAATACTAAAACGAATGCTGTGTCTGTGAGCCCCAAGTTGTCAGCACTGGTCCACTTAACCAGGAAAATATGGTACAAGACAACAATTCGATCAAATCTAGTTCAATGAATTTTTCTTTTGTTTTGTGAAAGTTGATGCTGTAGAATATGATGTCGGCATCTACATAACAAATCTTAGAAATATACCTATATATCTTGACACTTTAAGACGGATTCAGCTCAGCATTCGAGCAATAAGTGCAAGAATTATTTACTAATACTCACAGCAAGGTAACATTTTGAAGTAATATATCAAACACGAGAAAGAGTGTTTCATCAGGATATCCAAACCCCGAGAAGTGGGTTGAAAAAACGAGGCGCAGCCAAGTTTTTTTGACTGACTTCGAGGTGTTTGGATACCTGATGAAACACTCTTTCGAGTTTTTGATATGGCTTCTCAAACCATTCATAATTCTTGGAGGACCATTGGGTTGCATCATCGATCACTGATTTATGCTTTTCACCTGACAAGGTTTTTTCAATTGGGTGTATATAACAAATTGTAAGAATGATTAATACAAATGTGTAGTATCTTTTAAAATAACTTAATTGGTCAAAAACAACAATTATTACCATTTGAATCGAAACACAAGGATATTTATACATTTAACAAACCTATTATGTTGATGTGAAAATATTTTGAAAGCACGTAGTTCAAATTATAATTTTTATTGAATTGGGCAGAATGAAACAATAAAGTTTTTATGTATTTTTATTACACATTTTTATTTACTGAGGACTGTATAAGTTATTTACAGAATCTTGACAGCCCTCCCTTTTAATTTCAATTTACGTGGCATTTGCAGGTTCTTGACAGCTCCTTTTTTTTAATTTACGTGGTATTTACAGGATCTTGACAGCCCCTCTTTTTCAATTTACATGATATTTACGGGGTCTTGACAGCCCCCCTTTTTCGATTTACATGACATTTACAGGATCTCGAGAGCCCCTCTTTTTCAATTTACATGATATTTACAGCATATCGTCAGCCCCCCTTTTTCAATTTACATGGTATTTACAGGATCTGGGCAGTCTCCCTTTATTAGCTTACGCGGTATTTACAGGATCTCGACAGCCCCCCTTTTTCGATTTACATGATATTTACAGGATCTCAAGAGCCCCTCTTTTTTAATTTACAGGATATCGACAGCCCCCCTTTTTCGATTTACATGATATTTACAGGATATCGACAGCCCCCCTTTTTCGATTTACATGATATTTACAGGATATCGACAGCCCCCCTTTTACGATTTACATGATATTTACAGGATATCGACAGCCCCCCTTTTTCAATTTACGTGGTATTTACAGGATCTGGGCAGCCTCCCTTTGTCAGTTTACGCTGTATTTACAGGATCTCGACAGCCCCCCTTTTTCGATTTACATGATATTTACAGGATCTCGAGAGCCCCTCTTTTTTAATTTACATGATATTTACAGGATATCGACAGCCCCCCTTTTTCGATTGACATGATATTTACAGGATATCAACAGCCCCCCTTTTTCAATTTACAATGTCATTTACAGGATCTTGGCAGCCACCCTTTTTCAGTTTACATGGTGTTTACAGGATCTCGGCAGGCTCCCTCTTATAAATTTACATGTTATTTGCATTATCTGTGTTCTTTTGCCTTACAACATTTACAGTATCTTTATATTTACATGTTTCAATGCCGAAATTTACATGATATTTACAGTATCTTTTGAGAACATGTAAAAGTCCAAAAATCATGTAAATTTACTTTTTACAGTATTTTTTTACCCTTTTACATGTTATTTACATGTTATTTACATAGTATGTAAATTTTCAACTTTTCCAGGGAAAATGTTCAAAGTTGTTTTTCTCGCCTTATTGGCGGAAGTTCAAAATATGCGCAAAATAATGCTTATACAGTGATTACAGTTCAGGCACAAGTTGCTCAAAGAGCGGATAACTCTTATCCAACGGATAAATGGCTGTCCAGCTATTCGAAAAATTGATGTTTTAAGCGTTGGAAATTTAGACAAAACACCTATAAAAACTCTAGAATTTGATGCGAATTCGCTAGCATCGGTCGATCGATTTTATTGTTCACCTCGTTGAAGAAATAAAAGAAGCTACATTTTGTTTGCCGTTGTTTATATTCATTATATATTGTAAACCATTGAGATTTTTGGCCATTCTTAGCATAGTATGGGAAAATTTCTTGAAGAGCCGTAATGCTGTAGTCATCTGTCAGTCAGCTGATGAAGCCTATCGTGTCCATCAAGTTCTTGGCATTTCTAAGCAATTTGAACAGTTTTTGTAGAATTCTTAAAATGAGCCGAAAAAAGTGAAATAAACCAAGATCTCTTTTTAAGAACTGGAGGCCTTGTGTGACCGGAAATTTTCTGCTACTCGACAACAACATGCTGACCCGCCCCCACGAAAAAAAAAGCTTTCACTTGCTTTATTCATTGCGTAAAAAATAATAACTTGATATCTAATCATTTTTCTTGGTAGTTCATTTTCTAAGATTGCTATGACAGTTAAAACAAATAACATTGTAAAACCCTTAGACAAATAGTGGCGTGTGATATTTTTTCCCAACTTAAATTTCCATGCAAGACGAGCCGACCCATTGAACAGTAATGTCAATCGACTCTTCAGCGACAGGGAATAAGGAGAAAAGTTTCTCGACATTCAGGACGGTATGCTATAAAAAAAAAACTGTCCATGCTTCTAAGCGATTACTGCTTTGAAATTAACACAAGCGGAGTTAAAAAGAAAAAAAGCTAAGCAATACAAACTATTGGCTTTATCGCGGCGGTCGTGCAGTCGCCCAGGATGCATTCTATGAGGACTACGTCGAAGATCTTTGCGCTAGCAGACGGTAGAACTGAAAGGGTTTTCCACAAGCAAAATAAATATTAAAATACGTTGAAAGAAAATAAGTTTTGCACAATGGTGGATGCGTTGAAGAAGAAACATACTATCACTTCAACTGCGTTACGATTAGGTACCTTTCGTCTCGTTTATTCCGGATCTTTCTTCCCATATAGTTGGAATGGTCAATGGAATAGCCGACCTCTTGGATCCTTCGACATGAGCACCCCTCTGGAAACACTAGCCCGTGAAGTGATCAGAACAGCCGACAAAAATACCTCTCGGGTTGAAATTTGCACTGTGTGTGAGTACGAACATTATCCATTTTTCCATTGTGGGTCCGCTTGCAAGGCTTTGATGAAACGAAATACCAGCTCGGTGGTTGGATTTATTGTTGTAGCAATTTACAACACAAGTTTATACCCTTCATAACTGCTGCAGCAACGAAAATTTCAAGGCCGTACAGCAAACGGTTGGCACGAAATCTTCCCTCGACAACAGTTAAACTTCCCGCGGAATGAAGCCTGACTAGGTTCGAGGTGAGCCTCTAACGTCACTTCCGCTAATTCGCAAGCCAGCTTCCGGAACAAGGGTCTGTAATGGCGGCCGTAAAATCTCGACAAAAACCGTCCGAAAAAAGCGACTTCCAGTCTTTGTAATGAGTTGAAATTTGGCATGGTGACTAACAACCACAGTCTATTTTCGAAAATGCAAAAATATGGAATACCAAAATTCTGGTCCCAGTGGCACTTTAAGAAACAAAGCAAAACTAAAAAAAAAAGTTTTTGTATATGAAGGTTTTCATTTCATTCGAATTTCATCACGCCTTCATCAACTACAGCAGATAACCGAGTAGCATAGTAAGGATTCTCGTGCTCTCACAGTCACTACACTTTCTGGTAACAAGATCAAGGGATTAGACGAGCTAGAGGCTACAAAATTCAAGTCTCTTTGCAGTGCAATCCCCTTGTGCGAATAACGGTGGATCTTTTCAATTGTGCGTCGTCACCCCCAAGGGCGGAGTGTGCATGTGCCAAGTTGGAATGAGAATTGCAGAAGATGGAAGAACTTGTAAGTTATTTGAACACGTTAAGTAGACATTTGCCTTTGTCATATGAAAATCCACAATGATTGGCGCAAAAGAAACATATGACCTTCCGCAAATTGGTTGTATGTTGTATTCACGGAGATACCATCTCCTTGTCAATTGCCATAGGGCAAATTTCGAGCATACAAAACTGCACAATCTTAATACAACGACTAGCTAAAAATAACGTGTTCCCTGCCGCCACCTGTTTTTTCTCAAATACCTCGTTTAGATTAGTTTCTGTGGGATAGATTTTAGCATCGTAATTGAATTTTACCTGGAAAGAGCTGATTATTAATTTTAATAAATGATAATAATAGTAATATGAAATGACTGGAATGATCTTCGTAGTGCGTAGCAATTTAAGCCATTGCTTGTTAGCCTGAAAAAAAATTTTTGAAGGCTATAACGGGATTCGAACCAATGACCAGTGCGTTACTCTATCAACTGAGCTATGAAGCCTTGAGATGTTGGGAGCAGGTCAATTTTGGGTTCTTATATCCCGAATGTGGAATGGATGACGAAACGAATATATGAGAGACGTATAAATTTAAATGATGATGATGATAATAATAATACTAATAATATAAATAATAATAATAACAATATAAATAATAATAATAATAATAATAATAATAATAATAATAATAATAATAATAGAAGATGTTTTAGCTCCCTGCAAGAACAGGCTTCTATCAATTCAAAAGCAGATAACGTGCCCTGGTGGTCATTGGAGTGAGCAATTTAGAAATTGCCAGTTGACATCTGACATTTGAAAGTTAAGGTGGCTCTGTACAGGAGCATTTCCCAGGGGACTGGTGAGGAGTCTGTAGCTATGGCAGGTTAAGGCAGAGAAAAGCAAACTTTGGCTGGTTAATAGAACTTCCCATGAAAGTAACGTCCATGATAACCTTATTGTTGTGACGTCATCGGTCACGTGACAAGAGCGCACGGAATATTTCAAATCACTTTAAAACTGCATTGAGCTCAATAAATCCTTAATTTCTCCCAATCATGTTGCAGAAAAATTTCTAAGTTTTTTAAAAACGACCGTTAATACTTTTTCTTTTGGAAAAACGAAATAAAAAATGAGCCTGAAACTTTTGATAATCCCCCGTTTTGTGAGGTCTTAATATAAATGTAAAAACGAATCAGCATATTTAGTTTCAGACTATGCTCTTTCCAACTACGTTAATAGGTTTTGAAAAAGTTTAGTTTTGAAAAATATCGTTTTCATATAGCTTAGGGATGTGAATGTGCACGCAATCGGAATATTGGGCACCAATGTCACGGATTATTGAGGGAGACTGGTGCCCTTTTTAGGCGCGGCTACAAAGCAATCTCCTACAAATGGTTTGAAGGAGGATTGAAGTGTTTGTGGTGTATTTCCATGTACTTGAGAATTGTTTTAAAATAGTTTCTCGGAAAGTGGACAACACTTCATTTTTCGTTGCATTGCTTAGAAATTTGGGTCAACTGTGATGTCAAACAAGCTACAATGTCAGGTAGGTATAGTTTTTATAAGTGTTGCTTTTAAATTCTCATGACTTTTGTTGTGAAATGCGCTTAGTTGAGCAGTAACACCCTGATTTCATGAAAGCGGTGCAAACTCAGACTGGTATGATTGTGTTTACATGTGACTGGTCGGAAACTCTGGCATGAAGTGTTGACATGGGACCAACCATCCCTAAAAATCCAGTCACCTTGGAATGCTTCAATGCCACTTATTACGTATGCATGCCCAAAACAAAAATCTCACACCGGTTTGGACTCAATTCATGTTTAATTGGCTCCCCAGTCTGATTTTAGACTGTTGTGTGATATTCGTATCAGTTTTGCAATGGTAATGAGTCAAACCAGCCCGAGATTTTAATTCTTCTATACCGGCTTCACGTTTTACATCCCCTTTATGTAAACAGAAGCAAGCGTTAGTATGGAGTTGATTGAGCTCATAGACTAAAAGCAGTCTCTCAATTTTCTCTGATGCGTGCACACCGACGGTCTGTATGTATATACGTTTCCCCGGATGAAATTGCATTTATACAGCCTTTTTAATTAATGTTGTCGTGTGAAAGCTTTAGCCTATGCCACAACACCGCAGGGCAATATGGGATTTCTATGCCTAAGTTCACCAAAATCAGCAGTACCTTTCTTGCCGTGCAATGGCAAAGCATATGGAAGAGTTTTTATAGTATAGAAATTAAAAAAAACCTCAAAGAATTATTTTCATATAGAGGTCTCGTTTAAAAAATAATTTTTAATCTTCCTGATCTTTCCGCCTACTCGCTTAAAACGGCAAATTGAAATTATCTGGGTACACGTGGAGCACGTGCATTGGTATGTAAATTTGAAGTAGGAAAAACATCATCATGGAAAATATGGAACATTAATTTTCGCACATCATAACCAGTACTAACAATTAAAAATGAAAGCCGAATGAGGATTGTCGCTGACAATAATCTGATGGTGCCTTTTTGGTACTTGCACTAAGAAATCTGAAGTTCCTGACCAACTGCTGACAACCGGTCTTGTCGTGTAAGCTTGAAATGATCCGACAACCTTAATTGAAGAGCTCAGAGCATAAACGTCTTATGTCGAAATTTAGCCGGTTTTAAAATTGTGCTCTAAACTGCTTCACGTTGTGCATGGGACCTTCAAAAAACTTTATAGGCAGCATTCTTTGAATGAACTGAAGGCCCCATGCACAAATTGCCGTTGTTTAGAGGAAAAAAATAATACCGCCTAAAGTTCGACATTCGATGGTTATCCTCTCAGCCCTTCAACTGAAATAGCCGTATACTAAGTCTCAAGGTGTCCTTGAGCAGTAACATGCATGTTCTGGTGAAATAACAGACAGCCTGTAGTTTTAACCGTTATAACTGTCCAGCTTAAAACCGGTCTTTACGGGTAATGAGCAATACTTTTACGAGCAATATTGCAAATTTTTCAAGATTCCTTTGTTTATTTATTCGCAGAGTAGACCGAAAAGAAAGAAAACCAAACCAAATATAGAGGTTTGTCTGTAAAGCCTTGGAGTCATGTTAGAATTTTGAGATATCTAGCTTGACCTATTGGGAATTTGCTGGACTATGAACAAGATCTTTGACATGGCGATTCCATCCAGGTGACAAGTTGGGCTTGTTCTGTGGCATGACTTAGTCCTTGCAAGCTCCTCAGTTAGGCTAGCCCAACTGTAAATATTACTTTGGTTTCACCAAGAGATTTAAAACCTCCAAAAAGCCATGGGCTTATTCTTGGCAATTGAGATAATTAAAAATTGCTTTGTTTTCCTTTTCAAGTTTTTATTCCATCAACCTGATGTCAGGAAAATATGGCAGTTTATTATAAGCCTTTGGTTCAGAAATGTGTACTCTGAGCTATATTTCCAGACAAACATCAATTCAAATAAAAACTTGAAGAGCAGTTTTGAAATAAGGTTATATATTTTTTGTCTTTTTCTGCTAAATATATGATGTCATTGATTAGTTTGATTGTAAGCACGTACACCAGAAATTCGTAAGGAATTGAACAACTTCTTATGAGGTTCTGCATACGTCTTCCCTCAATACTACTAAGTGGTTGATGTCTGAGAATGGAACGAATCCTGGAGTACCTCTTAGAAGTAAAGGTAATTTGGAGCCACGCCCACAAAAAAATACCTCGAACACAGCCATAACTTTTACTTGGGAGTACGCCACCATCCCAGGAATGAAGATTTAGACCTATTTGATTGAATTCACTTTATGGGGAAAACTATTTCTATCGTCAATGACTGATTCACCACAGTCTGATCCCTTCTTGTCAATTCACTGCCTGGTACGTTTCAGACTATTCTGAAATGATTTAGGAAGAGGTTTTTCCTTATGTTTTTCTTTGGTACCAGATCGTGGCAATCAGTAACAATGCTTATTGGTGGTATTAGATACAGTGTAAAGGCTAATAATCAAACCAAAAACAAAATTGAAATCGCAACATTTATTTCCATCACTGTCTGGGGTAGTGACAGAGTAAGTCATAATCTGTGCATCCAGTAAAGTCACTGATGATTTCTTCGTCTCCTACGCAGCCGTTTTTAGTGGCGCCACTAAAAACGGCTGCGTAGGAGACTAATAATTTAATACTGGACCTGTTGCTATTCTCATTGGCAGCCCTTTTAGTCACGGATTGATTGATTGATTGATTGATTGATTGATTGATTGATTGATTGATTTTTGATATTTAATTGGCTGATTGACTGATTCATCAACCGAGTGGCTGAGTGGTGGATTGATCGACTGATTGGTAGTTAAATAGATGAATGAATTGATTCACCAGAGGCAAAATTGCGCCCAATTTTTGAGCTTACGACCTACAACAGTGGCTTCTTTCAAATTTATAAAACAGGTTCTAATTTAATGAGAGGTGTATTACCAATAATCAACTAATAATTATAATATTGTTTTCCGGTCCCACTTGTGATAATAATAATAATAATAATAATAATAGTAATAATAATTCTAATACTTATAATAGGCTTAATATAGCGCACATTAATAGCTGTACATCAATTTTGGATCCTAAAGGTAACAAAAATACTAACGGAAACAAAAAGGTCTACATAACTATTACTTAGTTTATTACTGCCACGCATAAAGGTTGGTAAATCGTAATAGAAAATTCATACGAAGTTCTAATACACTGTCATATTAAAGCTTAGCACCATTTAACTTAGTGCTCACGTCAGTTTATGTCAAATGTTTTCCAGTTTTCTGAAGATAACTTCGAATCACCACCAAAGATTCACCTCTAAGTTACATTTACAAACTAAGGAAACTAAACTAAAACCTTGACAACATTTTATATGGTGATTTAATTCAAGCATCCATAGAAAATGAAAAAGCTGACGTTACTATAGTTGTGCAGTTGGTGGGTGCACACTTAGTGGCCACGTCGACTCCTATATTGTCATGCAGGTATCACTTTAACTGCAGGTGTTCTTGGCGATGTCATATTTGTTGCTGACGTAGGTAAACAATCTTCATGTCTTCTCAAAGCACATCTGATTCGACTCGTGGTGTTGTAGCGCGATCATCGTTTGGTGGTCAGGACCCGGAGGACATTCATTGGAATGTGGTTAGACCGCTGGGCATCGCCTTGGACTTCGTGGGTGGAAACGTGTACTGGATAAGCAGTGGCGGTCATACTATCGAAGTTTCGAAATTGAATGGGGATTGTTGGAAAGTACTGGTTTCTAATTTACATTCAATTGTAATAGACATATATCTGGATACAAAAAGGGGGTACGTATGTCCGCTTTGTGTATTAGATTATAGTATCTAACAGAATTGTCTATGGTGATAAACCTTATGACGTCTCGGCACCTCAAAACCAAGAAAAACTTTGGCTATAGTCATTTGACGTTAACAAAAGGCAAAAGTCCCATTAAATATCAACTTATAATGGCCGATTTACACAGTATGATTTTTCCTTACGACTGTCGTATGCGACTTTTACAGTGCGCGCTGCTTGCGTCAGGCAAAGATCGTATACAACTCGTCATTCTAACATTTTGATTTTGGCTACAACTGTCGTAGGGTTTTGGCTACAACTGTTGCGTGCGACTGTCGTAAGGCTGTTGTAGGTTTCATTTACACGACACGATCCGTGTTGTAAGTATGGCATTGGCATGGTGTAACATGTCACATGCAACAGAATCGTACCGTGTAAATCGACCTTAGGAAAAAAAAGCATTGATGTTATTTGCAAACGGCAGCAATAACAAGATCTTTTTATTAAGACGTGCTTATTGACGAAATTAAAAGGGCGGACACTTTTTAAGGAACACGACTTCTCAGATAGCCAAGTGCACACACCGCCAGGGGATTCGCGCTGAGAAGCCTGCTTTCATGTTAATTTTTAGGTTGAAACCAAATATTTTAATCATCCTAGTGTTGGGGTGTTATTAAAGGCTCTTCTCGTTTTCTCATATAATTTGCATATATTTTAATAACTTTGGCTGACTGCCAGTCAGTGATGAAAGTTATCTTTGCAATATACCGTATGTAAGTCCTGTAGTTATTTATCTTTCAGCTTCATATATTTATTAAGTAATTCAGCAATTCATGGCGCAGAATTAGATAAAGCAAATCGGAAAATGATAGCGTCGTTGAGTCGCTACAACATATATGGAGCATAGGGGATTGTTTTAGATGTTGACACGAATCGAATTTATTTCACTGCAAGTTACGGATCAAGGAGGGTGTCCTATATTGATCTTAACAGTTCAAACCGCTCAGTAAAGACACTGGTTCAGCTCTATTACAGGTTCCAGTATTATGGATATACATACGGAATTACAGTTGATGACCAGTACGTGTATTTTACACACCAGCGGTGGAACCAAGGGATGGTGTATAGAATAAATAAAACAAAAGGTCATGGCCAACTTGCAATTCCAGTGATGGGGTTAAGGTACCCCAGGGGAGTCGCAGTTCAAGGAGGCAACACTGCACGCAAAAGTAAGTATACGTATTTCCTACATTTGACCGTCCACGCTAATTCTTTTTAGCGCATACCTTTAGATGTATTTCCTCCTTGTTTGAACTGTAGATCAACAATGCGTTTTAACGGGTACTCTTAGATGCGTTTGCGCCTGTTTGCCACACTGACACGGTTCAAAATAGACGATGAAAATGGTTTCGAAAGTGGAGATTCTGTACAAGTAAGAAAACTTCGTTTTAAGAACGCGGAAGTATGTGGACAGGTAAAACCTGGAGACTTTCGGAAACGCGAACGGCATTTTTGATTGAACTTCCGTGGAAAATATTCAAAAACGCGTAATCTTAAAGACGTCCGTTTTTAAGTGAAAACCTTATTACCTGTATATGTGAAAATGGTATGAAACTACTTGGCTACTTTAACGGGCATCTGAAAACGAATACTTTTAAAAAGACAGGGACCTAGCCCTACCCTTTAATTACGGGTATCACATCTCCCTAAAAAAACTAATCTCCAAGGCATCTAGGCAATAATTATGCTTCATCTGGTATTTTAACATTCCCTTTCATCTCGTTCAATTTGGTTACAATTTCTGTTGTAACCTAAACAGATTATAAACGTACTTCGTAGTAATTTTTAAATCGTTGGATCATTTTTATTACACATAAAATCTTTTCAATTCCAACATCATTTGAGCATGAAAAAGGTATTGTTTGAAATGACGCTAATTTTGATAAACATTTTTAAAAGGACAAGGATGACATTTGGATTCCTGTGGAACGCCTGACCCATGAGTAATGAGTAATGAGTTCCAAACTGTCGTAGTTTGGAAACAAAATGAAACGCATTTGGCGAAGTCTAAGTAAATATCTGTTTCTAATCCTTTATCGAACGATTTACCAAAAGTATAGTCCAGTAATTGGGTTGCACTTGATTTTCCTTTTCTCGGGTTAATATTTGTCCTAGTCTGTCGCAGAAAAAAAAAAAAGAATGGCGAGATCGATTAGTGTTTTGGATCAGAAACAGCCCCTCAAGGAATGAAGGTTTCTTTCAAAATATCGTTAAAAGTTTGTGAAGACGCTTGACTTAGTTAACTGCAATGGAGGCTACGAAATTTCTTTGTCATTGCATAAACCAAATAGATCTTATTTTACTGTGGGTCTGTTCAGTTTACAGATCACGTTGGACTTCAGATCTGAAGGTCGGTGGTTCGAGGCCCAGTCCTTCCATTGTGTTGTTGTTTTCTTAGACAAGAAACTTTATCCCACGTTGCTCTCTCCACCCAGGCGTATAAATGGGTACAGGCGACATACTGCTGGAGGTAACCCTGCGATGGACTAGCATCCTATCCAGGGGGGAGTAGAAAAACTCTCAGTTGCTTCATGCTACAGAACCCGGGATAAGCTCCTGCCGTGTGGGCACATTATTTATGTGCGCAACTGCTCCGTTGATTTCAGTAAGTTAAAATACTTTAAGCTTATAGGTCTGTAGTTCATGGTCAATTAAGGGATTAAGGGACTGTGTGTCTATTTGTAAGTATGTTCATCGGTAAAATACTTTAATTTGACTGCAGCTGGGTTGGTAAAAGGTAAATTGGCCCCGTAAAGAGAATCAAAACGTAGGTGCAACAACATACAACTCAGAGTGCAAATTTTTGTGACGGATCGGATGTAAAGCATCATTGCTTGAGCAAAATATCTTAAATATAAAACACTGTTAAAACATTTATAATAGTTTAATGGTTTATTACAAAAAACACACTATCAGGGTAACTTTAAGACTACTTTGAAATAGCGTTTGTTGTTGGTTTGGTTGCGCAACAACTATTTTCTCGATGTTGACTCATGTTAAACTGAGTTTCTGACTGTTTATTATGACATCAATTACGATAAATTGCAATGGAATACAACTACAATAACAATAAATAATAATAAAAAGGCTACACTAGCCCACAAATAGCTATTGCTAATCTGAGCAGGTGGTGTTTAATAAATAAATACGAAAGAAGTATGCGAAATAAATATAATAAAATAGATTTATAAATAGAATAAATGAGAAATAAATACATTGTAAATAAAGATGTATAGTTGAAATAAATAAGCCTGTATTACATTAAACAGTTACTTAGCGTAGGCCGATTTTTTTGTATTGAGGTATGGACCCCTCCTGTTCTAAAAGCTGCAGTAATATTTGGTGAAAAAAATTTTTTTGGAAGGAGGTTTTATTTTTTCGTTCGAAGACGTTCCAGCAGTCCATTCCATATCTTATATCCAATTCGCGAAAAGAAATGTCTCCGTTGTCTCAGTCTTAAATATTCCATTTTTTTTGCCTTTCTTGATTAGGCGCTGAAGTGGTCCTAGTGTACATTACAGGTGTTGCAATAAACAAGGTAAGTTCATATAGTTACGTATTTACCGTAGACTGGACGTCTTCTCTTATATTCCCTGATGGCACCTGACTGGCACATGAAGATCACATTTCCAGCTTTCATCCAACGATTCGCGGGAAGACAAATTTAAATCGTTCTAATATAAACGTAAGATTAAAAAACATTACACGTGTTGAAATGGCACGATTCACAATAGTTCAGTCATGTAATTTTACACACAGGTGTGTTTCGTCAGATCAATTAACGGAACCAAACACCAGGCTACCAAAAGCATAATTTGCTCGAAAATGATCCCAAAACAGTAAGATTTTTTTTACAAAAATCACTTATTTATTTCAGATACGACAAAATGATAGGAACTTTCCTAGTTAAAAGACGTAGAAATCGACCTTTAGTACTTTTGAATGCTGTACGCACGATGCAACACCTCTTTCAACCCAAAAAATCTTAAAATCGTTAAAATCACTGACAGTTTCACCGGTGCATCGATATCTCCACAAATATTACCTACTGCATAACTTGAACCGTATGTAGGAAAAAACACATTCTTGACACGGTGCGAAGACTGTGTAATTATTTCCCAGATTGTGATGCAAAGCGCATCTCAATATATGCATATATAACTCACCCACTAAGAACCTTTCATATACTCATTTTTCAGTTCAACAAAAAGGTCTTCACTCAAGCCATGGTGGATGCCTTCGATGACTTTTGTAGAGAGTTTCAATCAAAATGCTCACTATACTTGAAAGGTGAGAGAACTATATTCTAATGGTAGGAAACCTTACTAATGTATGTATGCACAATGATAAAGTTACAACCTCGTTCCTGGGCTCTCTCTTCTTCCCTTCTCTCTCTCGCTCCAGGGGAAGGGAAGAAGAGTAACCTTGGAAACGAGGTTGATAAAGTTACTGCACGTTATGTACTACTCATTAATGGACCTCAAGCAACGTTTCTGACGCCCCTTTCGTCACGGAAGGTAAGTTCTGCTTTTCTCCTTTCCTGTGTTTCACGTCATCAGGACAAGATCATCAGATCACAAAATATAAGCTTTCCCCCATTCGTACCGCGTGACTATACGCAAGATGGCGCCAAAAGAATAACTGACTTAGGCCGGTTAAGAGTGAAACGGCCGGAACTTCAACGTACTCGTTGCTTAAGGTTCCTTTTAACAGGACCAAAGAGCAGTACAATGATCATACCATCAAAACGTTCACGAGAGTCACTGTCCAAATACCGTTCGTCAAAGAGAATTCAAATTCCATAGATGGCATTCTTGCATTCAGGTAACTAGAATATCTGCACTTTCAAGGACGTTTAACTCTTACTGTACTGATGGCACCATAGCAAACTGCTGAGTCAAGTCAAGCATCCACGTGTGTGAGGTCGTGAGTTCCCCTGCTGTCCGGATCATCTAAATGTAATCTCGTGCTTTGTTGTTAGATATGTACGTACATATCTAACTAACAAGCTATATTGATAATTGGTATGGGGACCACAGTGGATCAATAGACAATTAGAGAAACTACTGGTAATTAATGAAAGCTGCAACAAAGGCGAAATGTGGAATAATGAATCTGTTAAGATATGGAATATAGATGGCATTCTTGCATTCAGGTAACTAGAATATCTGCACTTTCAAGGACGTTTAACTCTTACTGTACTGATGGCACCATAGCAAACTGCTGAGTCAAGTCAAGCATCCACGTGTGTGAGGTCGTGAGTTCCCCTGCTGTCCGGATCATCTAAATGTAATCTCGTGCTTTGTTGTTAGATATGTATGTACATATCTAACTAACAAGCTATATTGATAATTGGTATGGGGACCACAGTGGATCAATAGACAATTAGAGAAACCACTGGTAATTAATGAAAGCTGCAACAAAGGCGAAATGTGGAATAATGAATCTGTTAAAATATGGAATATAGAATTGGGGATAAAGAAACAAACAAACACTGTGTTTGTGAAATAAACACTGTGCAATGCAGGCTCGCGCTGACAAAAACAAAAATTCGCGAACCACTGTTGCCAAAATTTGCATAATGAAATGAATGAAAAGTAGTAGTTTAGGTGAGCTCAATTTAGAGGATTTTATTTACTGAAGACACACAAAGAATGTACTAAAACATTCCTTCAATCTGTTCTTGCATTGTTTGGGCTTATACTATTTCTGGGTAAAACTAAAGAGAAGGAGAAGAAGTTTTAAAAGTTCTTCGCGTTTTTCTTTTTTGTTCACACAGTGTGGACTTCAGTAAATTCTTTTCGCAGTGTGCCATATGTAAAGAATTACTTCCAGATGACATAGTTGCTCGACCTAATGACTGCCTATCTATGTTCCACTTCGCCTGTATTGATGAGTGGTTGAAGGTAGGAGTTCATTGCTCATTTTAGTAAAGGAGCGTGTTCGAATCATTGTATATTGGAATGACGTGTGTATGGAGCTAGATTAAGTCATTGGATGGATTGTTCATGTGTAAGAACCTATTAAAAGTAGGGACGCATGTGTTCATTTCTAGCCTGAAATTAGGATTTAGACGATTGAAGTTTGCTCTGTGCATAGTATGCGCCCCGGGAACGACCAGGCGCAGCGTTAAAGGGTCGGTTGGCCTGAGAAATGAACGAGCTGAAGACTTTCTTAACAAGAATGTTATTGTATAACAATGCCAACGATATATTCATATCAAAAATGAGAATCTGGTTACGTCACTGTAGACTCTTTCTCTTAGACTCTTTCAAAAGGGGGCTCTTGTTTTAGCATATGCAGGTGGATGAGGAAGGCATGTCGTGTCCTATTTGCGAAACTCGCTTTACGTGCACCATTTTGTGTTCCACGCGGGAGGAACCTTGCAAGACAGAGGTATTTTGGATTATTATTATTATTATTATTATTGTTGTTGTTGTTGTTGTTGTCGTTGTTGTGGGTAATTTAATAATAATAACAATAATAATGATGACGATGATAATAATAATAATGATAATAATAATAATAAATAATAGCGGAGCCTGCGGGCAAAGCCCGCCAGCGGAGCTCCATTGCTAAGGAAATTTGGTAATCTATCGATCCGAAAAATTTTGGTTGTGACGTCAGCGTACGTCCGTCCATCCGTCCGTCCGTCCGACCGTCCGTACAGACTCTGGGGGAGGGGGAGGGAAGTCCCAAGGCAACCCGACCGGGAGTGGAGAATGCCACCTTTTCTTGGCGGGAAATCGCGCGGTGCTTTTGGGCAACCGGCGTTTTTCTTGGCGGGAAATCGCATGACCATCGTCGCTTTTGAAAAAGAGGTTTCTTTAAAAAGCTTAAGTTTATTTAGCAAAACGATTGTTCGACGGTACTGTAGTTTTAAACTTGAGAAAGAAACATTTAATACCTATAATGGAAAGAAAAAGTTCAAAAGAATACTGGTAGTAGGCGAAAACTTCAAGTTACGAAAGCTGCCTTCAAAGGACCTCATCGCTTTGTTTTCTTCACGGCGGAGAGCTTGCCTTGTTCTGAAACACAGCCGAGTAAGTGAAGTTTTTAAAGGGTTTAAGGTGCATGATTTTGAGTATTACGGTCAAAGAAATTACATTTTGAAATTGAATTTATGTCATTAGAAATGTGTCATTTACTTTTGACTTCAAAAAATTATTAGAAAACAAGCTCAGATTTGTGACAGATGTAGTCTTAGAATATTTTGCCATGCTGGAAGTGTAATGCGAATTGCATTTAAGTATAAACTTACGGGTTTTCGAATAAACTTTTTCAAAAATGATTTCTCTGTTTATTATTTTGTGTTTGTTTATTCATAACAGTAGGTCAAAGCACAGTCGCAAGGCAACTGCACAAGCATCACTTACGGCGAATAATTGCTTTCAATTTTAACTGTCGGATCGGTTTGTGCAATTGTCGATTTTCTTGTCCTAGAACTTTTCAATAGTAAGCGAAGCAGTTGTCGGTTTAAGGCTATTTTATCCGAAAAGCTTCCGAAAAACAAGTTGTTTTGCGTTCCTCAAAGCGCCTAACTTTACATAGGCTTACTTCGCATCCGCAAAACTTATGCCATAATTAAAAGCGTGTTTGGTGTTTGCTCGTTTTCAATCTTGATGGTATAAATTTTGACCAGACTAATAGGGGCAGTTCATGTTATTTGTTAACTGAACATCCGAACGCGATGAAGATAACCCATTTACTTCAGAATAAGTTTTATTTTGTTGTTGTACATGAGCGCCGTTTCAAGTTCATTCAAGCCAACAGCCAATAATCCAAGGAGATTTGACAAGCCTTGACAGTTAATGACAGGATATGGAAACATTTAAAAAACCAAGCAAGACTGCTCCTGAGTAAAATATGTGTTCAGTTTGATGCCCGAAAAAAAATTAAGCTGTGCTCAGCCTCTAGAATGACCTTTCGAGCTTGGTTTTACAGAACAGATCCTCAAAATCTTGGAGGACAATTCGGAACACTTTCGGGCTTTTTGAGAAACACTTTTCGAAAGGGAACGAGCCAAAGAAAGCCCCGAAATATATTTCAGAGCGAAAAGTTTCAGGACTATTTTTGAGAAAAGAGCACCAGTTTATTCCTTGGAGGCTCCGCTTTTAGGCATGGCTAAATCTATATATTAATAATCATAACGGTTTATAACAGCGTTTCCACAAGTGGTTCTTCATCTGTTAAGCCAAAAGTAAACATGTGAAAAATAATAATCAATATAGACTAACTAGTGTTAAAAATATTGACAATAGAAAAAAACAATTTAGAAATAGGAATTCTCAGTGTATCTAGAAAGTGAAAAAGGTTTTCGCCCCTACAGAAATGATTGAAATCATCACACGTTCTCAGGTGATCAGGGAGGCTATTAAAAATCTATGCAGCAGAGTCCTGAAAAGTATCTTTTTCAAGTGGGATCGAAAGCCCATTGGCAGAACCGGAACGCAATGTACGCGAACAAGTTACTTGATTGATTCTCAAGTATGATGGGCCAGTTTTTTCTATAGAGTACCTTATGGACTAATTTAAGTAAGTTTAAATCCGTCCTTTCCATCATGGGTAACCATCCAAGTTTAGGAATGTCTTCGATTTCCCGGACGTATCGTGCCCTGACAAAACTTGTTGCTGCGAATTGTAGTCGCTGCAAGCGTTTCAACAGAAAATCGGAAAAAAGGGCAGAATACAGTTTGATGATAATCTATCGCTAACGGGTCTGCCAAGCTGTTGTCATCTATAAATGGGAAAGCAAAGAAGCCACTGGTAATAATATTTCTACTGAAGCCCAACCGCTCGTGACGAAGAGTACATGGACAATAGACAAGGTATAACTCTTTCCATAGTAGCCTTCTAGAATGTTTCCGTTAGTAGGACAATTGGCTCTAAGTTCGGTGTCCACGTTGTGGGTCTAGTCCTTGAATTTATTGCAGTGAAAGCCCGAGTCTTTCGAACCTCCATATTATTCGAACCAAAAGTCGTTTCCCATGGTTTTTCTTCAGTCCTATTTTAGCACCGATTTTTCCTTTTCCCTAGGAGGTTTGAAAAATCGAGTTTTCACTGTCTTTCACTTAACTTCATTAACTTCTATCCTTCCAGAGCCCGTTAGATTGTACGAGGCCAAAGCGAGGGAGTGGGAAGGGCTAACAGACTCCTCACAAGCAACTGTAAACCAGGATGTTATCGTGGATGACCTTGGTAGGCTGTATGGACAGCGCGACATATGTTGTACAACACTGTTGATGAAATTTCTTAAAGAGCCAGCCGAAGATACAGATGGATTGACACGAGAGCTCTTCTCGCGTGGTTGGAACAACATCCTTCCCTTTTTCTTTGAAGGGACAACTTTTGACGTGCCTCAAGAAGACCCTGTCTGCACCGACGCGTTGTTCGAGATCCTCGGCCGAATTGCAAGCCATGGTTTCGTGCTCACCAGTTACTTTCCAGTTGGAATAGCGCCCGCGTCAATTATTGGCATATTCGATTACGATTCCTTGAGTGATGCACTACTGATTTATAGTTTTCTTTCCTTTTAACGGAGGGGGAAAGAGCCATAGTCGAAAAAGCCATGAGTACGAAAGTTATGGTAAACGACATCCTAGTTGACGTTTTGTCCCGTTTTAATGTTCGACAGATCCCTTCTAACGCGTCAGTGTTCCTTTCTTTGTTTGTCCGCATTGCTAAGTGCGAATTTGTAATAAGTGTGTTGATGGCGGCCTTCAAAAGAGGGCTGGTCACGTCACACCCGACGGTTTGGAATGAGTCGAATGCTGTCATCATCGGGGCCTTATATGCTAGGCTATATCCCGCTCCAAAAAGAAGTGCTGGAATTACTGCAGCCAAGCCAGGTTTACATGCCCCTAACCGCCCGCCGTGATAGGGTTTTCGAATTCCTTAGGCGATATGTTTTTCTTCAGTTTGTAACAGGTAGTAGTCTGGTGCTCGTTCCACATATCGAAGCGGCATTCACAACCTTTTCAGGGGTCCAGAGGCGGCCCATTGTCCACACAGGTTCTTCCCGAGTAGATTGTCAACGGAATACGAATCATTTGCAGAATTTTGGAAAGAATTGACACCATTATCTCTGAGGACGAATGTTTCCAGTAACATATAGATTTAGCCAAGCCTAAAAGCGGAGCCGCCAAGGAATAAACGGGTGTTTGTGTTTCTCAAAGATACTCCTGAAACGTTTCGGTCCGAAATATATTTCGGGGCTTTTTTGGCCCGTTCGCTTTCGAAAAGTGTTTCTCAAAAAGCCCGAAAGTGTTCCGAATTGTCCTCCAATATTTTGGGGATCTGGTGTGTAAAACCAAGCTCGAAAGGTCATTCTAGAGGCTGAACATAGCTTGATTTTTTTCGGGCGTCAAACTGAACACATGTTTTACTCACCAGTCGTCTTGCTTGGTTTTTGCAATGTTTCCATATCCTGTCATTTAACTGTCAAGGCTTGTCAAATCTCCTTGGATTATTGCCTGTTCGCTTGAATGAACGTGAAACGGCGCTCATTTACAACGACAAAATAAACCTTAAATGGGTTATCTTCATCACGTTCAGATGTTAACAAATAACATGAACTGCTACAATCAGTCTGGTCAAAAATTTATACTGGCACTTTACCGGCATTTTACCGGGATTACCCGAAAGGAAGGATTTGGGGAGCTTCGAAGCAACTGTAAATTTTAATTATCGTGGAAATGTTGCGCAGATTTTAGCGGCCGCGAAGAAATTCGAGCACTTTGAGGAACACACCTTACTTACCGGATGAAATAGCTGTAAACCCAAAACTGCTTCGCTTATAGTTACTTTCAAGTAACTATAAGTAAAAGTAAAAGTAACTTTTATATTTCGTTCTCTAACTTGAGACCATCAAGACAAACACCAAACATGCTTAGACTATATGGCATAAGTTTTGCGGCTGTGAATTGTTTAAAATTCGGGGGCTTTTAGAAATGCACAGAACTGTTTTTGGAAGCTTTTCGGATAAAATAGGTTTAAACCGACAACTGCTTCGCTTATAGTTTCTTAAATAACTTTTATATTTCGTTCTCTAACTAGAGAGAATCAAGATTGAAAACAAACAAACACCAAAAACTCTTTAAATTATGGCACAAGTTTTGCTGATGCGAAGTAAGCCTATATAAAGTTAGCCGCCTTGAGGAACGCACACAACTGTTTTCGGAAGCTTTTCAGATAAAATAGCTTTAAACCGACAACTGCTTCGCTTAAAAGATCATTACTATTGAAAACTTCTAGGACAAGAAAATCGACCATTGCACAAAGAGATGGACCCGACAGTCAAAATTGAAAGCAATTTTTCGCCGTAATCTCACTGAGGTGATTCTTGTGCAGTTGCCTTGCAACTGCGCATTGACCTACTGTTATGAATGAAGAAACACAAAATAATGGAAAGAGAAATCATTTTTGAAAAGTTTATTCGAAAGCCCGTAAGTTTATACTTAAATGCAATCGCCTTACACTTCCAGCATCGTGGGTCCGTCGTGACGCGAGTGAAATCGGCTGAGCATGGCAAAATATTTAAGACTACATCTGTCACAAATCTGAGCGCGTTTTCTAATACTTTTTTCAAGGAAAAAGTACATGACACATTTCTAATGACATAAATTAAATTTCCATCTTAAAACGTAATTTCTTTGACCGTAATACTCAAAATCATGTACCTTAAACCCTTTAAAAACTTTACGTACTCGGTTGTGTTTCAGAACAGGGCAAGCTCTTCGTTGTGAAGAAAACAAAGTGAAAGATGAAATCCTTTGAAGTCAGCTTTCGTAACTTGAACTTTTCGCCTCCCTTTCCATTTACAGATATGACATGATTTTTCTCAAGTTTAAAACTGCCGAGCAATCGTTTTGCTTTTCAAAAGCGACGATGGTCGTGCGATTTCCCACCAACAAAAACGCCGGTTGCCCAAAAGCACCGTACGTTTTCCCGCCAAGAAAAGATGGCATTCTCCACCCCCATTGGGTTGTTTTGGGACTCCCTTCCTCCTCCCTCAGAGTCTGTGTGGACGGGCGGGCGTACGCTGACGTCACAACCAAAATTTCTCGGATCGATAGGTTACCAAATTTGCTTAGCAATGGTGCTCCGCTATAATACCATAATGGTCAGTCATTACGGAGCTAGAAGATGGAAATGGAAAGCGATTATATGAGGAACAAATCCTTGCCGAAATCGAAGCCTACTATAAGAATCTATACTCTTCTAAGATTGACGCAACGCCTTAGTCTTTCTCCCGCCTTAATGAGAATTTAGAGACCCCACGCCTTACGAACGAAGAAAGTGCTAATTTGGAGGGGTTATTAACTTACGAAGAGTGCAAAGAAACGCTGAAAACGTTCCAACATGGCAAGTCTTCCAGGGGAGGACGGTTTTACCGCGGAATTTTACTTAGAATTTTTCGATCTTCTAGGGGAAGATTTAATAGAAAGCTTTAACGCTGCCTTTAGAACTGGCAAGCTTCAATTTCCCAGCGTAGAGGAATTATAAACCTGATACCGAAAGAAGACGCGGAACTATTAGAACTCCAAAATTGGCGTCCCATAACTCTCTTAAATGTGGATTACAAAATTGCGTCTAAAACCATTGCTAGGCGAATTGAATCGGTTTTGCAATCTGTAATACACCCGGACCAATCAGGGTTTGTCAAAGACAGATACATAGGTGAAAATATAAGGTTGATTAGCGACGTACTGGAGATGACTAAAATAGAAAAGTTATCAGGCATTCTGTTATCGGTGGATTTTCGCAAAGCTTTTGATACGTTAGAATGGTCATGCATTCATTATGCTTTGGAGCTATATAATTTTGGAGATAGCTTAAGAAACTGGGTAAAAGTCTTTTATACTGAAATAGAAAGTACAGTCATTAACAACGGTTTTGCTACAAATTGGTTTAAACCCACGTCCGGTGTGAGACAAGGATGCCCTCTTTGTCCTTATTTATTCATTCTAACGGCGGAGCTAATGTCCACAAAAATTAGGCAAAGCAACGAGGTTAAAGGCGTTCAACTGTACGGAAATGAAATCAAGTTATGTCAATTTGCCGATGACACTAACCTTTTTTGTGCAGACTTGATGTCTGTAGAAAATGGTCTACGCATCATTAAGGAATTTGGGGAGATTTCGGGTCTTAAGTTAAATATAGAGAAAACAAAAGCCATGTGGCTTGGGAAATGGTCAAAGGTGAAGTACAAACCTCTTAATCTGAAATGGGTTAATTGCCCTACAAAAATTTTGGGAATTCACTTCTCTTATGATGAGAAAGCAAACAATGAATTGAACTCTAACCTCAAACTTCAAAGATTACAATCAAATCTCGACATCTGGTGCTCAAGGGACCTTACGCTATTTGGTAAAGTACTCATAATCAAGACTATGGGAATATCGTCACTGGTGTATTCAGCCGCTAATATTGATGTACCTTCGGAAGTTATAAATGTTGTCAAAAGTAAAATTTTCAGGTTTTTGTGGAAGAAAAGGAGAGACAAAATCAAAAGAGAAGGACTCTATCAGAATTATGAGAAAGGTGGTCTCCGCATGGTTGACTTTGAGACCATGATTAAAGCTTTAAGGCTTGCGTGGATTTCCAGGCTTTTACAAGAACGGCAGGGAAACTGGAAAACTGTTCCAGTCCACTTTTTCAGTAAACTTGGAAGATTAAATTTCTTACTTACTTGCAACTATGATGTAAAATATTGCGAAAACTTACCGCGTTTTTACAGAGACATACTATCTTTCTTCTCCACCCTAAAGTCCCTTTATGAGAATGAAACGTGCACAAGAGATTTGATTTTATACAATAACAAAGAAATATTAATTGGTGGAAAGCCTTTTTTCAGTAAGGAATGGTTCTCGAAAGGTATCAAATCGATTGGAGATCTTCTTAACCCGGACGGCACCTTCCTAACTTTTGAGGAGCTTAAGTCTAGATACTCCCTAGAGAAAAGTTCTTTTCTGCATTTCTATCAAGTAGTTAGTGCTATCCCAAGCCACCTGTTAAATAAAGCAAGAGCTCCAGAAAATCTGCATAGCGAAAACATAGATAATGATGTGACATGCTTCCAACTAGACGGCAGTGTTGCGATTAATCTAATGAAAGCAAAAGCAAGCGATTTCTACTGGCTTCTAATTAACAGATTATACAAGAAAGATCAAACGGGCCCAAGCCGGTGGAATAAAGCTATTGCAATGGAGAAGACAGAATGGTCCAAGATCTTCAAATCAACTTATAGAACTTGTAAGGAACCTAAATTGAAAGAATTTAGTTTCAAGTTTACCCACCGTATCATTGTTACAAAAAAAGTACTTTTCAGGTTTAAGATAAAACCTGATGGCAACTGTGTATATTGTGGGGAGCCAGATTCGATAGATCATACTTTTCTAGCTTGCCGTTGTATACAGTCTTTTGTAGAGAAAGTACTAAAATGGTTTAACCTGGACAATGGCACTGTTTTCAGTTTAAACTCGCGAAAAATTGTTTTTGGTCTATTAAATGAATGCGGGCCATCAGTAGCTAAATTAAATTATACTTTGCTCTTCTTGCGATACTATATTTATCAAAAGAAACTCCAGGAAGACTCATTGGTGCTCCAACATTTTGTTAGTCAAATAAAATACAAATATTTGCTTGAAAAACTTTGAGCAGTTTTGTCCTTTTATTTCTTATTTACCTTTACTACCCTTTTTGCCTGTTCTGCTTTTCTTCCAGTACATGGGTTAACATTGCAAATAAATATAAGTAATAGTATTGTATTATCTGTAATAAGTGTTAGAGTCATGAAGTATTATTATTGAAATGAAATTACCTTTCGTGGAAAGGAAGAACAAAATAAAACAAAACAAAACAAGAATAGTAAGATGTTTGTAAATTGTAATCTAAGGTATTGTAGGCAATGCAAGTAATGTTAATTATGATGTATCTGTACTCTGTTTGATTGTCAATAAAGGATTTCTTAATTAAAAAAGAAAAAAAATAATGGTCAGTTGTATTATATACACGTAACTATATATGGAAACCCATACCTTTGAGAGCACTGTCAGGGCCTGAAAAGTGATTGATAATTGAGCTGACGTTTTCCAAGTAAGTTAGCAAAATAAGGAGCTAGACGTTGTTGTCGCATCAGCTTGGATTATTGACTCGTTGAGTTTACCATTTCTAATTTTAGAGACTTACGCTGCTAGTTTTGGCTCTCAGTGGCAGTGTTTATATCAAGCACGCCCTTATTGGTTTTTCTTGCGAGTCTTTCTATAACATTGTTGTAATAAATTAAAGTCAGTGAAATACTAAACATAAAATCAAAGACTTTTCATTCTTCAAACTTCTCTTTCTTTCCTTGACTTAGGAGAACTTTGTCGATATGTGATAGCGTCATGTACGACCCGACTACTTCTCAATCTTTTCTAATTCCATATCAAAATAGAAGGGAATGCCAACTCGAGAATATCCCGTGCTACCTTTGAGAAAACGGAGCCATAAGTTGTAAAAAGAAAAAAACCACTCGTTGATATTGAGTTGCCAAGTGTATGACGGGCTTATAAATGTACTCACGATAACTACTAGCCGACCTGACTCTGCAACCTATGCGTACCTTGATATTCAAGGATTATTATGGTATAACATCTTTTAGAGCACGAAAACTTTCCAACGTGTCTATTCGGTTTAGGGTAAATTTTAACAGCGTGCACAGGGCCACGAGGTCAATTCCTTGTGAGTTCGCGGTGCGATGGCATATAAATATCAATAAAATCATACTTTATTAATCTAGAAGCACAATCAATAAACCCAAGTCTTTTTAGTTGAACTGCGCAGTCTCAAAAATTTGATTCTCCCAGAACTCCATCTCTTGGCGAGATTGCAATGTCACTAGGCTAGATAAAGTTTAGCACAGAGCAGGAAAAATGGTAAGCCTGGTAAGCACGAGGAATAATTGTTTTGCCTCAGCCGGTGTCTGACCGTGGGCTAGCTTGTGTGTGACCATCAGCTCCAATGCAACGTCAGCAAACTCGGGTAAACATATGAGATCTTTCCTTCTTGAAAAGCAACATATTTCACCAGCTTCACATCACTTTCAGAAACTGGATGCAGATAGGACGATGAACCTATGTGTAAATAACAGCATATGTTGTGGAAACTAGTGTATCTGGTCATACATCTAACTTCAATATATACTTTGGTAAGGCCTAAAACTTCACGACAACAGTTAGTGGGTCACGTTATCACTTTAATTAGAAAAGTTCTGTACGGTGACAAGTAAACACGAACTACAGTAGAACCTCGTTAACTCGAGCTCCCTGCAAACCCGAACTAAGTTTACTTTCCCTTTGGCTCAATTCTCAGTTCATTTTAACCCAAATGCTCGAACTCTCGCTAAGTCAAACTGTTTTTTTTTTAGTAAACAATGATTAATAACGAAATCGCCTTCTAGTTCTGGAAGAAAGAAAAGCGTATCTGCTCGACCAAGGGGACACTGAACATTATGCTGCAAACGGATACAATGCAAATTCCAGTGCTGAGCTAAGCGATCGAGTTCATCCTGAATCACTCTCATAAAACAGAACCTCAAGCACTCCCTGAGATAGGCAAATGTCAATATATATGTTAACAACAATAGCTTTTTCTAGAATAAATAGAAAACTGAAAACAGGTCAATACGGCTGAAAAAATGATACGATGGGTAAAATACAGGTTTTGACTGTCAACAACCGTAAATTTTGCTAAGCCGCACATGTTTACCAGCAGCCTTGTTGGTGTTACATGCGCGGGCATGCCATGTGCGTGGCCCTGCTTATATTGAACCGCCATGTTTGATAAAAGAAAAATGTTGTTGTGTTACTAACCAAGTCTGAATCATTGTACGAGACACAACAGATTGGCGACGACAATTCTACACTGTGAAAAGAAACAGTTCGAACCTCTGCCACGACGCCGATTAAAAGGATAGAAGCCTTTGACGAAACTAGCGACGACTTGAACGCCTACGTTGAACGAGTGGAATAGTACTTCATAGCCAACGAAATTAAAGATGAAAAACGAGTGGCAGTGATACTTAGCCTCATGGGAAACAAAACGTGTGGATTACTGCGAAATCTGTGTGCTCCAGCGAAGCCATCCAGCCTTTATTTTAAGGATATTGTAGAAACCCTACAGAAACATCTGTCACCTAAACCACTGTTTATAGCAAAGCTATTCCGTTTTTACAAAAGAAACCAACTCGAAGGTGAAACCGTAAGTGCTAACCTGGCTGAATTGAGGAAACTGTCGCTGTATGGTGAGTTCGGAACGAACTTAGATGACTAGTTAAGGGATCGACTTGTGTGTGGAATACACAATGAACTTATCAAGAAGCGACTGCTCTCCGAACTAAATTTGTCATTGGCTCAGCAACTGAAATTGCCTAAGCAATGGAAGCGGCAGCGAAAGACACACTAGAACTGCAGGGGAAGAAATAGTCGGAACCAAACACATTGACCAAGGGTAACAGGAAAGTAAACAAGGTAAAAGAGGATGTCAAGTTGAAGCCTCACTGTTATCGATGTGGTTCCAGTGCACACGAATTAACGGAGTGTTACTTCAGGAACGAACCTGCCGAAAATCCGGGAAAGTGGGACACATCCAACGAGCTTGCCGTTCGGGAAAGAGTCAACAGTTCACCAGTCGAGTAGGATCAAAAGAAGAGAAAAGGAAATTACTTTTCTTTAAGATGGCTGATGAGCTTGATGACGACAGCTTGGTTGGATCCCTAGAAGTCAACAACGTTAGCCAAGCAGTTGGTGACGTTATCTAGGTGACACCAAGAGTTAACGGCCAAACCCTGAAGATGGAACTAGACAACGGTTCAGCGGTATCCACACTACCTGTAGAGAAGTATAAGGAAATGACCCTAAACATACCCCTGGTCGAAACTGAAGCCATTTTGAAAACCGACTCAGGAGAGAAGATAGCACCGGAAGGCAAACTACTACATGTTCGTGTGGAATACGACAAAAAGGTCAAGGACTTAACATTGTATGTGGTGAAAACACGGGCCCCTGCATTGTTTGGAAGGGATTAGTTGCTTCAGATCCAAATCGACTGGAAACTCATCTGTGCTATTGCTAAAGAGCAGCCAACACAAGACACCCAGAAGAAGTTAGAGGAGGTCCTAGACAAATACAGTGAAATGTCTCAGGACGACATTGGCACGCTTAAGTCAACGAAAGCGAAACTCACGTTGAAGGAAGGCAGTCAACCAAAGTTTTGCAAAGCAAGGCCTGTTCCATACGGCATGAAAGCGAAGGTGGATGCAGAGCTGAAATGCCTGGAAAGAGAGGGAATACTGCAAAAGGTTAAATTCAGTAACTGGGCAACACCTATTGTGCCAATGGTTTAAACCAAATGGTACCGTGCGAATATGCGGCGACTACAAGGTCACTGTAAATCCTCAACCGCAAACCGAAGAGTATACACTCCCGCGCATCGACGACATTTTCGCTAAGCTTGCAGGAGGGCAGAAGTTCACTAAGATTGACCTCAAACAGGCTTATCGTCAGATGAAAGTGGACGAAGAATCACAAGAATAGTTTTATATCGTCAGATGAAAGTGAACGAAGAATCACAAGAATACTTGACAGTAACACTCATCAAGTGTTGCACCGATACAACCGCTTTGTATTCAGAATCACTTCAGCACCAAAAATTTGGCAGAGATCAATATATCAAGTCATAGAAGGAGTAGAAGGAACAAGCTGCATCTTGGACGACATAATTATCACAGGCAAGGATGACAAAGAACACCTTGACCATATGGAGGAAGTACCGAAGAGGCTGAAGGAACATGGCCTACGAGCAAACCGTGAGAAGTGCGAATTCTTCCAGAAGAAGATTACTTCCTGCGGGCACGTAGTGGATCACGACGGATTGCACAAGACTCAAGAGAAAGTTGATGCAGTCGTTAACGCCCCAAGACCAGAGAATGTTCAACAACTCCGTTCATTCTTAGGACTGGTGAATTACTACCACAAGTTCCTGCCAAATCTGGCCACTACCCTGCATCCACTGAACCAACTTTTGGAGCAAGGCAAGCGATGGAAGTGGACCACAAAATGTGAGGAGGCCTTCATCAAAGTAAAGAAACTCATCACATCAGACATGATGCTTACCCACTTGACCCAGGACGACCACTGAGATTAGCATGTAATGCTTCACCTGTCGGGATTGGGGCGGATTTATCACATATCATGGACCACGGCTCAGAAAGACCCATAGCATTAGCGTCACGCACCCTGAGCAAGGCAGAAAGGAATTACTCCCAGATCGATAAGGAAGCCCTAGCCTTGGTGTGGGGGGTCAAGAAATTCCACTTTTACCTGTTTGGCCGTCATTTCACAAGCGTGGCAGATCACGAACCCCTGACCTCAATCTTTAACATCTTTAACCCGAGGAAAGGGATACCAGCAATGACAGTTGCTCGCTTGCAACGTTATGCATTGTTTTTAGCCGGTTCGAGTACAGTATTGAGTACAAGAACAGTACCCAACATGCAAACGCAGATGGATTGTCAAGCCTACCTTTTGAAGAAGCGCGCGACAAGGAGACAGATGGAAGTGCTGCCAGTAAGTGCAGATATGATCCGCCAAGCCACCCAGAGAGATCCGATTTTCTCACGTGTGATGGAACACACCAAGCAAGGCTGGCCAGCAGTCTGTGAGAAGGAGCTGGAACCATTCTACAGAACGGAGGACGAGCTCACCATACAAGATGGTTGCCTTATGTTGGGTTTACGGGTGCTAATCCCACCAAAACACCAAACACAAGTGTTGGATGAACTCTTTGATGGCCACCTTGGAGTCGTCAAAATGAAGGCCTTGACCCTAAGCTACCTACGTGGCTTGGAATAGACAAAGCAATCGAGCAAGTGTCAAAAGGGTGCACAGGCTGTCAACTCACTCAGAACAATACCGCAATTGCACCGCTTCACTCCTGGGAGTGGCCAGCACGACCCTGGCAGCGCATCCACGTTGACTTTGCGGGACTATTCTTAGGAACAATGTTTCTGATCGTTGTAGGTGCACACGCTGACGTTATACCGATGGCCTTGACAAGCGCCACCAGAACGATTGAGGAACTGAGGAAGCTTTTTAACCACATACAGCTTACCTGAACAGCTTGTACGTGATAATTGACCACAATTCATCGCAGATGAATTCAGAGCATTCATGAGAAGCAATGGCATCAAGCACATAAAGTCAGCCCCATTCATACCACCCAGTTACAAATGGATTGACTGAACGTTTTGTATAAAAGTTCAAACAAGCTCTTCGCGCCGCACTGACTGAAAAGAAGCCTCTATCGTGGAAGCTGGCTAACCTCCCCCTAGCCTACAGAACAACACCACATGCAATGACAGGAGAGACACCAGCCGTGCTCCTGATCGGAAGGAACATCCGTACAAGACTAGATGTACTGAGGCCCAACATACGAAAGCCAGTGGAAGAGAAACAGCATGACCAAGAGATGGATGTACTTGATGTAGGTCAAGCTGTTGTTGCCCGAGACTACCGTGGAGGAAACAAGTGGGTCCTCACAGCCCACTCTGTACCTTTGTACTACGAAGTCAGAGTCGCACCCAATACAGTTTGGCGGCGACATATCGATCAACATCAGGGAGTCTGCCATAACGGTGAACCCTAACATGACCCGGTGCCGCAGCCAAACCCAGCAGTGTTTCTGGCCACTCTGCAATCGACAAGCAGTGGAGTACCACAGACCCCTACTCGTACTGGCTCCGAGGAAGCAGTGACCCGAGACAAAGATATCAGTATCACCCCTGGCAACCCCTCAAGTAGCCAGATTGAGGGCATAACTAGCACCCAGCAACACAATGTAGACGTTTTCCCCTTTGACTGCGAAAGCCGCCAGAGAGGCTGAACTTAAGACTTTTTGATTATTTGTAACTTGGGGAGGAATGCTATGCCGCACATGTTGAACGGTGGCCTTGTTGATGTTACATGCGCGGGCATGCCATGTGCATGGCTCTGCTTATATTGAGCCGCCATGTTTGATTAAAGAAAACGTTGTTGTGTTGCTTACCAATTCTAAATCATGGTACGAGACACAACAAATTTAAACATACATGTACACTGGATTGTAATCGTTGAAATCGCCGCTGTCACGCGAAACCTGCGAAAGGAAAGAAAAATATTTGTTTCTGATGGCAACCAACTGTTTAAGGTTGCAGAAGGTCGCAAAAGTGAGACATTGTAGTTCGGGATGAGCAAATAAGAATTAAAAGTCATAGTTAAAAGGGAAACAATAATTAGCCCAAAAAGCATCAAGAAGTAGTGAACGTGCTCACCTGACATTACCACTGCGGCAATGAGAGCTTTTGAACTTTTTGTGCTCGTTTCTTTTGCTTTATCGAACAACGCACAGGTGATTTAAAAAAATAGGAGACATGATAACCTTGAAAAAATTAATCCACGAATCCATGTCAGAATCGCGCAAATATGCCCACCATGGTTCTATGCGCTGGATAAATGGAAATAGAAATAGCGTAAGAGAATAAGGACCGCATAGAGCACGTTCAAAATATCCCTTCGCGTTCCGCGCTTTCTTTGCTTCGCCCGAGCAGAAACTCCCTTACCCTATCCAGCGCTTGCCACGCAGGCTAATATTTCATCAACCTCCAAATAAACAACTACAGCATTAAAAATTTTGGTGAGTATTATTTTTACCTGATTTGCTGTGGACTTTCCATACATAAAACTTTTTCCCCTGCAAAGCTGTCATGTCCGTTTGCCCTGAAAATTTTTGTAGGACTTCCACTTTTACGTTTTCTAATCCAGGGTCAGCACGAACAATCCTGGCAGTTCCTAACATTGAACAAATAAAAACGTGGGTGTTTGCTATACGTATGAGAAAAATGGACTTTAAACAATTCATGCTTCCCTTTTGTAACGAGCCTTTCGTCTGGTAGACCAGCAATAACAGCGACGTCGTTCTTAGTGCTTTTGACTTCCAACCACATAATTCTTCTAGAATACCTATTAAAAGTTTACAAGACATGGTGGATATGAAAAATGCACACGCGAACCGGAGAAAATTAATGAGGAAAAAAAGAAAACTTCCACCGGTAATAAAAAACAAAGCGTTTCTGTTTTTTTTTTTTTGGTTATTGATTATAATGGATTGCAATAATAGTAATGGCAATTGAACTAAGTCATACTATTGCTTGATCAGTTGAGGAAAGAACGCGCAACAGCTTTTAGTCTCAGTATGCATATAATAAGCATTTATACACGCTTTAATTATTTTATATTAGTGTTATATTATCATGTGGAACACACTTCAGTCTGTAAAAACTGCAGTGTGACTTTCAAATGAACAATCCGCTGAAGTATCCAACTAGAATAGTTTAGCTATGGAATTCAACAAAAGAGATATAGACCACTGAGTCGGTGTGGCTGTCAAAGGAAGTTATTTCATTGAGAAAAATCCCAAAAAGAAATCGTTTTCTTTGTAGCAATGATTCTGTATGTCAGCTAACAATAACTGGCTCACACTGATGTAGATTCATTAATCTATGTCAAAATTCAAAGGAAGAGCAATGTCCATATGCATCATTGCGTCCCCACCCATCAATACACTTTTAATTAATTTATCATAGCCATCTATGTGCCAAAGGTAATTCGGTCCCTGAATGAATAAGAAATGTTAATATCAGTTGATGTTTGTCAGCCCTAAGGATTTGAACAATTAAAAGAGGAGTACTTATCTTTATTGCAGTTCTCTTGTTGTCAAAAGCCAAACCAGAATCGTCGTTTTGGAAACGCCATCTGGGTCCATCACTTTTAGAGCTAATCGAACAGTTTCTCTGTCAACAAGAAAGAAATCGTAGAGTGGCCAAGGATACGATAAAGACAAGAAAACCAAAAGCATCATGCACTCATAAGAAGAATACGACGATCACTTTATAGGGGCTATTTTGTCTCACCTGTCTATAACAAGCTGGTGGTCATTTCTAAGCATCCGATGCATCTGCCGGTACCCAATGCACTTCGCAGGCCCTTTCAAATCACTCTAATGAATAACAAAACGGAACCAACTGAACAAAATGGTGTCTAAAAAACACAGCAGGCTGTTTCTACTCAGTTCAACGTTCACGTGTCGACACGAAACACAAATATGAAATATATTACGAGATTTGGCTGAATTTCACGCGCAGTAAAACAATCAAACATTTTTGGTTGGGACGACATTAAGAATTTGTAGGAAAAGTAGTTGAGTGAGTGTCTTTTTTACTGATGGGTGCTTATACGGTAATTCTCCAATATTACAACTGATACGGAAAAGGAGGAAAAGACGTCCTTATACATCTTCAACGACTTGTCACATTTATATACGATCAGAAACTCATGCTTTATATGACAAACAGTTCATATATCAGTGTTACTTTAATTAACTCGTATCAGAAACTATACCTTTTCAGGTACCTGTGAGTTTCTGATACGAGTTAATTAAAGTAATTAACACTGATATATGAACTGTTTGTCATATAAAGCAAGACCTTACGATTCAGGTCGTGCAGTCGTTGTTTTGCACTGTAAGCTAAGAGAAATAGAACATGGGGCGACTGTTAAGAGAGCCTGATAAAAACACTACCATAAACACTCCATATAGTAGTTTTGGAGCATTACAAAATATATTTTAAAATTCACCGCACCTGAACGGGTTCAGTCATAAACTTTCGAATTCACCAAAATTTTATCTTGTGCTTTCATGGGGCTATGTGCAGACTCGTGCCATTTTCTATTTGTAAATGTGGGCTTGGGCGGATGGCTTACCGAAATGGCTTCAACGACTTCTCTTGCAGAGCTTTTATGTTTCCTTCTATACAGGCCCATACTGTTCAGCCTTCGTCTTATGTGACGTATACTGACAAAGGGAAATATTGTAGGGAGTTATTACAGATCCCTATCCTAACATTGGTTCTCATAGTATTCTTGTGGGTTTATTGGTGTTCAATCCTTAGCCCCACAGTAAACCTTTCTGGGCCTTGAGATGTTGTTAACTAATAAATACAGTAAATAATAAATATACGAAACCAGTTGTATTACAACGATTTTGCCTAGATCTCAATCTCCGGAGTGGTAACAAGATACAATTAGTAGTCGCCAAACGTAATACATTGTACCGAGTTTAGAAGTCACAGTATTTCCGATGGGTCTACGCCTAGTTCACAAAAGAGTCTACCCTGACATAGTGCCTAAGAAATAGGTTTAAAGGGTAGTAACTCCTAGAGAGAAGGTACTAATTTATAGAGTAGAAAAGTTGCTAACAAAGGCACTAACAAGCTTGCAAAATATATCCGTATTGAGGGGTTTGGATTAAAAAAAATACAAGTAAGGAGGTCATCACAAACAGAACGTTTTGATTCTATGCTCTAAATATTAAATCATGGTGATAAAAACAAGTCGTTGTGTAAGCGTATACCTGGCCTATTCTCATTAGGTTATTAGTGTAACGGCCAAGTTATGCATGGTTACCTGAAATATATCCCATGGACAAATACCAGAAAGTGGCCAATTTCGGAATGAGCGAAGCCTACATTAAAGTAGTGTTTGAGTTCTTCATCTTTTCATTGTGATAAAGCTGAATTAAGGAAAGCTGCACGTTGTATTACTAATAAAAAGTTTTGGTCATGGCGTCCATGAAATTGATCATCGAAAATCTGTCAGTGCCAGTAAGCCCGGTGTTCCCAAGCGATGAAATATCAATTGTTATAGGAAATCGATCAAAATCGATATTAATTGATGAATTGTTATCGATCAATGTCCCCGATTAGCGCACCACTTGTGGTATGCTAGAAGTTTGACACGTTAATAAACTTCTCGATTGATTAATTGATTGCGTTCGGCGAAGGAGAACGCAGCCCCTAATCTTGTGTTGGGATGTCTGTGCTACTTTTTGGGTGTCCTGTGGCCTAGAAAGCCAGGACGTCTTGACATTCCAGACATTCCTGTAAGGACACCAAAATGGCGCCCCCATATATTTTTGCAGGGGCTTGTGTTAATTGCGCACTCTCAGCCTTTTTAGCCTCTGCCTCGTGTACCCCTTTTTACACTCGTGTCGTCATGACGACAAGATGTGTTATTATGTGTAGATCATCGCAGTGAAGGCGTTTCAACCTAAGCGGTTGAAAAGAAGAAACCTGAAAAAATTCAGGCTTGAACGGGAATCGAACCCATGACCTCTGCGATACCGGTGCAGCGCTCTAACCAACTGAGCTATCAAGCCAGCTGGGAGCTGGTCATTTGAGAGTTCGTATTTGTCCCGTAGATGGAGAATGAATGAATATTAATATATGAAATTCATATATTTGCACTGCGGATAAAGATAGAATTATGTGTAGATCATCGCAGTGAAGGCGTTTCAACCTAAGCGGTTGAAAAGAAGAAACCTGAAAAAATTCAGGCTTGAACGGGAATCGAACCCATGACCTCTGCGATACCGGTGCAGCGCTCTAACCAACTGAGCTATCAAGCCAGCTGGGAGCTGGTCATTTGAGAGTTCGTATTTGTCCCGTAGATGGAGAATGAATGAATATTAATATATGAAATTCATATATTTGCACTGCGGATAAAGATAGAATTATGTGTAGATCGTTTCAACCTGCAAATATATGAATTTCATATATTAATATTCATTCATTCTCCATCTACGGGACAAATACGAACTCTCAAATGACCAGCTCCCAGCTGGCTTGATAGCTCAGTTGGTTAGAGCGCTGCACCGGTATCGCAGAGGTCATGGGTTCGATTCCCGTTCAAGCCTGAATTTTTTCAGGTTTCTTCTTTTCAACCGCTTAGGTTGAAACGCCTTCACTGCGATGATCTACACATAATTCTATCTTTATCCGCAGTGCAAATATATGAATTTCATATATTAATATTCATTCATTCTCCATCTACGGGACAAATACGAACTCTCAAATGACCAGCTCCCAGCTGGCTTGATAGCTCAGTTGGTTAGAGCGCTGCACCGGTATCGCAGAGGTCATGGGTTCGATTCCCGTTCAAGCCTGAATTTTTTCAGGTTTCTTCTTTTCAACCGCTTAGGTTGAAACGCCTTCACTGCGATGATCTACACATAATTCTATCTTTATCCGCAGTGCAAATATATGAATTTCATATATTAATATTCATTCATTCTCCATCTACGGGACAAATACGAACTCTCAAATGACCAGCTCCCAGCTGGCTTGATAGCTCAGTTGGTTAGAGCGCTGCACCGGTATCGCAGAGGTCATGGGTTCGATTCCCGTTCAAGCCTGAATTTTTTCAGGTTTCTTCTTTTCAACCGCTTAGGTTGAAACGCCTTCACTGCGATGATCTACACATAATTCTATCTTTATCCGCAGTGCAAATATATGAATTTCATATATTAATATTCATTCATTCTCCATCTACGGGACAAATACGAACTCTCAAATGACCAGCTCCCAGCTGGCTTGATAGCTCAGTTGGTTAGAGCGCTGCACCGGTATCGCAGAGGTCATGGGTTCGATTCCCGTTCAAGCCTGAATTTTTTCAGGTTTCTTCTTTTCAACCGCTTAGGTTGAAACGCCTTCACTGCGATGATCTACACATAATTCTATCTTTATCCGCAGTGCAAATATATGAATTTCATATATTAATATTCAAGATGTGTTATATCGGGGAATAGTGCATTCCTGTGTAAACCCATTCTTAGAAGGTAGAAATATGAATGTAATGCGCTATTTTCTTCTGTCAGCAGTAAACAGTAGTCAACGAGTGATATAACAGGAACTCGTTTATAGCGCAAGTAAGTCAAGTTTATAAAAACAGGGAGAAAAATGTTTTGAGCGTAGGAGAGGGGAAAAAAGAGCAAAAAATGTCGTATTTGTGTTACTGAGCGCGTGAAGTATTTGAAGATTTTTAGATGTGGGAGATAAGCTTTTAAAATATGTTTGAATTGCTTGTTCAAGATTACGTAAGTGTATATGGTGAGAGGGCGGTTTTAGTGCTGAAAGTATTTTCAAGAGGTCAGTAAGAATATAGTCATTCGTGATGTTGATGTTTTAGTAAGAATCCGTGCTCACTTTTGTGTGATATTTTGTAAAAACGCGTTTATTCTGAGGAAAAGGTTTCTCAGTCTATGCTTAGTTGTGGCTCGTACAAAAATGTGTGTTGTAACTCTAGCCTGATTTAGTGTACTGAGACGTTGAACTAACGTAACAAAGTCTAATGTCGAATTTGTTAGGTGAACTAAGTGAAACGTTAAATTAATCAGGTTTTATTAGGTTTAAAGTTAGGGTTTACCTAAGTTGACATGGCGTAATTTTTGTTGGTCAACAGAGCATTGTTTAGGTACCCTAAAGTTGAAATATGTGGAATATGTAACAGAATCTTGTTGACCCGTTGATTTCAAGTGTTTTCAAGTGCAAATATGTTGAAATATGTGGAATATGTAACAGAATCTTGTTGACCCGTTGATTTCAAGTGTTTTCAAGTGCAGATCGATTCTTTTACAGGTCTCGTTTCGTATTAGTTTCTGTATGAAATGCTAGATTCTCCTTAAATTTTTATGGAGTTAATCTTATTGTTTTCAAAGAGAAAATGGATTTGCTCATGCTTTTTCATTAACTGTTTTATTTCGTCTGGTTAAGCTATTCTCGGATGCTTCTTTTGCAAATATTAAATACAAATAAACAAAACGAGAAACATAATTATACTAAAATTGACTTTCGAGTTTTAAGAAACAGACAGAAAATTGGAACTGTTGTGACTTGAAGATGTAACATGAGAATCGAACGCCCTCGTAATGAACACAACTCCAAGGATAGATTACTTTGATAGCATTTACGCGTGATGAACAGAAGCTCTCCAAAAACTATAGGACACGAAAATAATTCAAAAGAGTGAACAGAAATATAAACAAAAGAGGAAACTTACATCCAGGTTTACTTAATAAAACAAACGTCAAAAACAGAAAACTAATACTAAATATGTCAGAGGGAAATTAATCTCACAATGAATGATTGTTCTAAATGGCTCACAGCCACGTTATCTCAAATTGAAATCAGTGGCTATTGCAAGGAATGTTCTCAGACGTTTGCTAATTGGCTTATTAAACGTCGAAATCAAAATGATAAGACTTTAAAATGGCTTACAGAAACATTATCTCAAAATGATTACTAGAAAAAAAGGTTTAGAAGAGGACAATTATGAAAAATGGTTTCGAAATGTTGCTACTTAAAAGTGTAACATTAGAATGGAACGTCCACCTAATGACCCCTTAATGGTCACAACGGCAAGCATTAATTACATTAACAGATTTACTACATACTTCATTGAAAAATGTTTGGAACTCAAAGAAACACGTTATCTCAAAATTAACGATTGTTACAACGTGGGTTACTGGTAGTTTGATTGTGATAAAGCACGACAGAGTTCTTTATTTCTATATACAACGTGTTCTTCACTGATTGACCTGCTAATTGAATGAACTTCTTTCGGGTGACATGTTACAGAAAAGAGAAAGTCTATCTTGTAGGATACTCACCCTCACCAAACGGATAGATCTAAAAATTGTCTTGACTAGATCTAGATTAAAGTCTTTGAAAAGTCTATTTTAGATCTGGCGGCTTTTTCAAAGAAAAGTCTTAAAAAGGTCTCAATTTTGAGTTAAAATGCAAGACATTTAGACGATTTTGACAGCTAGACATTCGTAGTCGAATAGTAGCTTTTCACTAGACATTTGTCCGATTAGCTTGAATGTGTCTACAGATTAAGTCTAAAGGTCTAAAAATGTCTAGCACAAGAGACAAACGCAAGACTTTTCAGTGAACAGCAGTTCGGAGCAGGTATAAGTACTGTGTTTTACAAAGGGCACAATTTCAAAATATATAAATATTAAGTTTATTTTGTAACCCGTGTATACGATATAACAGCAACACTGGAAAGCGTAGTATGTCACAATGTTCTGACACGCTAAACTAAGCGTCATTTGTAATCAAGCTAAAAACTAGCAACAGCTAGACAAAGGTTAACATGAACTTAATATTTTTATGCTACAGAGCCGTGCGAAAAGAAATATGCTGATCTTCAATGTCGCACGTAAATAGACGCCGTCGTATAAAATCGAACGCTACTGATAATTGTCGCGGACAATCAATTTGCTCACGTCAATATATATTTGAGATGCTCTTCAATATTCTTTCCCTTATGGAAAAACAGACTCAAATAGCGTTGCAACAGTCACTTTACTTTAAAGCAGAATCACGAAAAAAACCTACTTTATCGCGGAGAATTTCATCCTTGAGAAAGCCGCTTCGCAGAGCCAATCCCACAGAGCAGTCTATTGTTTACAAAACCGGTTCAGATCTTCGCTGAAGAAAACGAAACTGGGAAACGTTTCTTAACCTTTTCACGCCCAAGTAGCCATATAAGGCCACTTAATGGTCGTGCTCAATGTACCACTTGTGACGTCATCAATTTAAATGTCAGAAGATATTCTTGATAAACAAATGGTAGAGCTAGGATAGATCTATCCGCACAATAGTCGGTTTTGGATATGGACCACATTCTGACATAGCAAATTGAAAAACAACGTTGTCAGTTTTGGTGCAAAAATGGTGGTAAAATGGCCCATTATACCTATAATTGATGAAGCCTATTTCCAGGCTTTGCCCATAATCAACACCCAACTTTTTACGGTAGCCAGAAAGAATATGAGAGGCAAAAGGTAGCGAGAGTAAAAGGGCCGAGAGAAACGAAAGGAAAAGGGCAATAAAAAGGTTCAAAAAGGGTAATGGCAAAAAAAAAAAGGTCCAAATTTTGGCTTATGCGCATGCACCAAATTAAAATATTCTACATTTTTGTACCTAATCCTAATCTATTTGGTAAAAAATAGGTTTTTCAACAAAACTAAGGCCCATTTTGCGTCATGGCAGCCTAAAAACTGATTTCATGGTTAAAAATGGCGACTTTTTGGTAAAAGCTTGGGATTGAAAGGGTTAAACTGCATTACAGAGGCTACTTCACACTGAAAATGTTCCCGCTTTTCTAGTCTGTCACATTACCAAGGGCCGAGCATATTTTCACGTCAAATTTGTAATGCGATCAGACAGTAATAACTCGAAACGTTTGTATATGACCAAATAGATGCCTCAGTCGTCTCATGGAACCTTTGAGGTAAAATTCCATTAGTCACATTATTGTCATGTAATGTGGAGAAACGTTATTCCTCAAAATTAAATTTAAAAACTATTTTCGGTGCATCTTCATGTATACAAAATATAAACTCAGCCTTGATCTTGGCCTTGAATTGAATTAGTGAACTACATCAAGCTGAGATTAGGCAACATCGTAACATATCAAGACTAAATTTGATCGCCTGCAGAATGCAGCTGTTTGAAGATGGAGTTTGTACTAATAACTGCATACAGGGACTGCCAAACGGAGAACAAAATGCCCACTTAAAAGTGCATATTACGGATAGCCATTGGCATAAAAATAAACCATGAATTAGAAACCAGTACGACCGTTGAATCGCTGCTGGATAAAAAAAACACTAAATCGCGGTAAGTTTGATCGTGTGCTTTAATTGAAAGATAATGATCATGGTATTTCGTCTGTTTGAATTGTTACTTTGCATGTCTATGCAAAAAATAGTCTCAAACGAAAATTAACCTTGTTGGAAGTATTCTGAACTTTGATCAGGCTTGCGAGATGTAAAAACCTTTTCAAGGTCTAATCAAGACCATTCTAGACAATACCTACAAAAACAAGCGAGAGCGACTTCAAAATGTCTTGCAAGACGCTCACTGGCCTCTCTAGACATCTAGTTTGTCTTGAATAGGACTAGAAAATGTCTACAAGACCTTTGCAAGATCTATTTCGGACAAATCTACATCTAGCTGTTTGGTAAGGGAGACTGAATTAGAATTTCGAACAGCTAATCCTAAGGTGTTTGGTTCCTTAGTAAAGAATTCGTGAGTATTTCATTCTTATTTCTCACAGTCTTTTTGCAACTTATTTTCCTATGTGGACTGTAAATAATACGAGTTTAGACAAACGTTTCAACACTTACTATTCGTTTAGTTAAACATAATTTTGTGGTTTCTTTAGCGTATTGCTCGAGCGCAGAGGGGAAAAGGGCCAAAACAGGGCAACTATTTAGTCGTAATGACAAATTTACACAGAGTTCAACTGTGGGAGAGAGTACTGGAAATTACATCAGCACATTTAGGAAAAATCTCTATGGTTTTTCTTTTAGATATCTGCTGAAAGCGCAAATGTTGGTAACTTATTTATTTGATCTGGTTTAGCTATATTCGGTTGCCTCTATTTTTCAGCGTTTACAAACTTTTAGAGCACATCTTCTATAGATATTTATGGAAAAATGTCTGGCGGTCTCGCCGACATAACAGGCGCCACAGCCTCCGCATGAAAATTTGTAAACCACAAGGGAACACAGTGAATGGGGGACTGCATCCTTAACAACAAAGATGTTTTTCAACGTATAGGATTTAAAAACTAATCTGATATCTAAGTCCTTACAATATTTTTTTAGTAATAACCTTAATTCTGCGCTGGGTAGCGCGGGAAAATGGGCCGATGAAAGGTAGTTTGAAAAAGAGTGTTGAGCCCTTTTTGGTTTGCCCGTCCCGGGGTAAATTATCGTGGTTGAAAAACTTACAAAGATAATTATTTTCCACCCTTTGCATAATATCACAGGGGAAACAATTTTTCATAAGAATGGATGTTAATTGATTTATGTCTTTAATAAAACCTTTCCAGGTATTGTTGATCTTAAAAGCCCTGTCTACAAGTGTGCGAATAAGGCCGAGTTTGTAAGAACTGGGTGTAAAACTAAAGAAACTAGTAAGAACCCTTTGTAGGTCTTTTTGCGAAAAACCGATTCATAAAATCGAAAAATGAATTTGTTACAAAATTTTAAAAAAAATTAAAAAATAAATTTGTTACATTATTTTATTAAGCTTATTCACAAAATCAAACACTAGTCTTGTAACCATTTTCTATTGAAAGTTCATTTTTCACTCATGATAAAACTGTTATCTTTGAAATGATGTTGTAAACTTAACATTTACAATGATATTGTTAAGTAACTATTGCCGAAATAAATTTGTTTTTTAATTCAACGCATTATAATTTTTTCTTCCTAACACTACACCTAAATCTCAATCTCAAAACCAAGACAACCAAGTACTAAACACACTGTACTAGGGATATCCTTTTACACACATTCTCAATATGAAGTACTACTCGTAATAGTTGACTGATACAGCTGCCCCCGCTGTTAACAGGTTTTGTGATCGTATTTATTGGTTTTGAAGGTTTCTTTTTTCTTGATTTACTTAGAAACATTTTTCTGTGGTATTTATTTTTCTGTAGTATAATTTTGGTTTTAGACTGTTCCTGCAGTAGCAGGCCAAGTTGAGATTAGTACTCAGTCCAGTGCTAAGAGGTTTCATAAACTTACAGAATCGCGCCCGTAATGCAACACATCGATCACTAATGCAAATGAGCTCTGTTTTACTCTCTACCGTGGAACTTCTTTGTGCTTGGGTAATTGCTTGGGTATTGTTTGGGTGCAAATTAGTCGAACCTATCAATTTAATGAGGGACAATAAAGGAACAATAAGCAGCGGGAGAATAAAGGTGAAGCTACTTGTGCGAGTCGCGTGCCTCAAACGATTTGTTCGTCCTATATGGCTGAAATAAAACTTTTCTTCTTCGATAATCTAAGTTCTTTATTAGAACAAACATTGTAATGGAAAGTTTATAGGGAAATTGTACTCAAATACGGGAAAGCAACTTCCCGCGACATGGAAATAATTTCCTTATACGCAGTGTAACATTATACACTTTAAACTATAGTTTCTAGGCCGTTTATTACCCTCTCAGGTAGTTTTTTCTTCACTTTCTCTCTAGGGACGTCTGCCGCGTGGAGCGGACCACGCGCTTTGCTCAGCGCAATTCTGCATGGGTTTTGTAAGTCAATATAAAGTCGGAAAAAGCGTTACCGCGAACATTGAAAGCGACACCGCAGGAGTTCCAATCTTGTGAAATGTGGCCTTTCGTTACAGTTAATAATAAACCATGGGTAGATTCAATCTACCCTTAGCCTAATTTGCATAAATGTTTTTGGTGGCCTAAAGTTTGCTGCTGAAAAAACCACGAACGTGACTTTTGATACAAAATGCGCTTTCTTGGACGCATTTCGTACATTGCAAGCGAGATTTTCCACAGAGACAATCCACCACATAAATTGAATCAAGTAAAATCACAAAAGCGGCTACTTTTGTTAATGTGCTGTAATTTCCTAGTCGCCCAAACTATCTTGCAACTATCGTTATAAATAACGAGGTCACAGCTCGACTTGCAACTGAAATATTGACCTAGAAATTTCACATGAAATTCACTGCTTTCATGAGCTTTTTCTGAAGGCACGTTCTAGCATTGTTGTGTTTCCACGCGACCTAATGCAATATTATAATGCAATATTTCTTGCAGGTTAAAAACCCATAGGGTTTACTGGTGTTGAGATTCACTCGTTCGCTAAGCAATTCTTGCTTTCAGTTCCTCAGAGTGAGCTGTGTCGACAAATCGTTTCCAAATGATTTCTGTGTATTAAATGCGTGTCTGACAAATAGTCTTACGCAGCATCTCTGGATCCAAAATTTCTAAGGTCGAACTCGAACTTTTCCTTCTCGTGGCCTGATAATTTACGAAAATAAAAACTACAGTTTCTCTTCCGCCTTCAAAACAGCTGCTCTTCGGGACTTTACATCTACTAAAAAACATGTGCGGTAAGGAAGCGCTCGCAGTATGACCGACGGCAAAACAACCCACGGGTTTTCTATGAACACCGTGCACCCCCTAGATAGAGATTTTTTATTTACTTACACCGTCACATTACCCATATGTTTACTGATGCTTCGTCATCATTACCCATTTATTCCGTCCGGGCGTTTAGTGATGCTACGTCATCATTACCCGATTATTCCGTTCGGGCGTTTAGTGATGAAACTTCATCATTACCCGATTATTCCGTGCGCGCCCTTTTCTGGCAAATCGAGATTTGATCTGGTATATATACTGTATATTTTAACTGAGAGTACTTTACTTCTCTTTACTTTATATATGTTACAGGCCAAATTTAACTTTAGGTAATTCTTTTCAATGAGTCCATAGTCTTGCTTTAGTAAAAAGAAAATCAACGGAAAGAAAATCAATGTAATATGCTTAAGGGTACCCCAAAACAAAACAACCCCAACCTTGCACAAAAGCAAACCAAGCATTGAAAAACTAAGGGCTTAGCCCTTATCACTGAAACACGTGTAGTAGCCCTAACCTTCCATGAAAGCTAACCATTTGAAATAAGCACTTAACCCTAATCACTACAGTAAGGGCTTAACCCTAATCACTGAAATGCGCGTAGTAGCCCTAACCTTCCATGAAAGCTAACCATTTGAAATAAGCGCTTAACCCTAATCACTAAACTAAGGGCTTAACTCTAATCACTGAAATACGTGCAGTGGCCCTATCCTTAATGTTAATGAAAAATAACTGAAACAGTATCCTTATGCAATTACCAAATTTTGGAAACCTACTTAAAAAAACCCTAGCTGAAAAAGATCTAACCTAGGTTAAAAAAATAACCTAGGTTAAAAAAAATTTAACCTGAATTTGCATGTGACCTGTAACATATACGCGCGAGCTATAAGGATGCCTCCTCGGGATTTTGCAAAATCCCTGCGGGGGCAATAATATACATTAAACAATTATTGGATGAAGTTTTTGCGATATCCGGAATAATCAAGGTCGAGGTAACTGTTATCAGCCGAAGCCGGAGGCTGAGGCTGATAACACTGGGTCTCGGTAAGTGTTACCAGGATAACAGTTACCTCGACCTTGATTGTTCCGGATATCGCAAAAACCGAATCTAATAATTGTTTTATTATACATTGTTTTACAGGTAAACAAAATAACGGCAATCAATTTTCACATTTGTGTCCTTCTTGTCTTCCGGCTTCTGAACGCTTTTTTCCTTAAGGTATTCGTGGAACAGTTCCTTCGCAATTATTGTCAGCCTTCTTTTGTTTTCCGAGTCTTTCTGTTTCAGCAATTTTTCAATTTCTTGCTCGATTGAAGAAGCGAATCGACGAGCCATGAATTTACTTCGCTTTCAGATGCCTCCCACATTGCTCTTGGAAATCATGCATTGCGGGTGCAACCTACAGATTATTCACTAATCTGCTAGCAGATTAGTGAATAATCTGTAGGTTGTGCTGATTCCCAGAATTAACTGTAGGCTCTTAGCCAATGAAAAGACAGATAGTGACTACAATGTATAATAAAAGTACTAATTGGAGACTACTCAAAGTTATGATTCCTTCGTCCTCTGTTTAGAATTTATGAATACTATACTGTAGACGGCTATCTAACCTCTGTGCAAATTTTGGGGTTTTCCACCCTTTATCAACTCAGAGTCCCCTCCCACTTGCAGTTTCACAGTTGCTGTACCTCCTTCGCCCCCCATTTATTTCTTACTAACAACTCCTATTAATCATGTCGAACGCACTCCCTAATCTATGATTACTCCTAGTTATATTGATTATATCGATTGCTTTCCGATGATCGACTTTCATCGATTTGGAACGCCGGGCAGTAAGGCCGAAATGTAATTCACAGAACTACTGAAATGATGATAATTTTAATGTATAAGGCTGGAATACAATACAGTAAAATACTTGCCTAAAAATAATTGTTGTTCTTTGTTCTCCGTTCTTCTGTTCACGATTTCGTCATGTATGTGTGACGGAGGCGTCACTGACGTCCGTCACGAGTACTTGACCATCACTTGTCTTACCAACGACCAAGATTTTTGTGATTGAGGTCATCTGTTGTCTTTATAAAAGAAAATTTGCTTTTGGTCGTCAAAACCACTGTTCCTCTGCATGCGTTTTACCCGCAGCACTTTCCAACGGAAACGACTAGTATCATAACGCCTATTATCAGTTGGACGACGTAACTGATTTCTATAAAGATAATTTACTATGAGTTAGTTTCAGTTGTGTCGTTCCCCAACCGAGAAGGCGTTCTTGTGTATCGGCCTGAAAAGATCGTAGGGAATAGGTTATGGCTGATAATGCATTACGAGTGACAAGGATACAAGATTGCCCATCAGCCTGCATAGTTGCTAAATTTCGTGGAAGTACACTTCCTGATAATGATACACAGTCTATCAGAAGTAGCAGGACATTTGTGACGCAAATGTCATATTCCCTTTCTCCTTCAATACAAAATCTGAAATTGGGTAATTAATTGTTATTTTATCATAATTATTATACATTATTTCACAGGAAAGTTCATCTAAATTAAACACAATGAAATACCTTACATTTTTGTACCAGTTGTATCACCTTCCAGTGCTAGATGCTGCTCTTTCCTAAACAAACCACGTGTCTACAGCACAAGTCCAATTTGCAACTTTTGAAATTACACAACTCAGAATTTTTCAAGTAAAAATGCAAGTTGTAAATTTTGCAATTACACGGATTTTGCAGTGAAAATCCGAGTTGCAAATTGAACAATATTTACAACTCGGATTTGCTTGCAGTGAAAATCCGAGTTGCAAATTCAACAATATTTACAACTTGGATTTTTGCAGTAAAAATCCGAGTTGCAAATTCCACGATATTTACAACTCGGATTTCTGCAGTAAAAATCCGAGTTGCATGCAAATTCCACGATATTTACAACTCGGATTTCTGCAGTAAAAATCCGAGTTGCATGCAAATTCCACGATATTTACAACTCTGATTTCTGCAGTAAAAATCCGAGTTGCATGGAAATTCCACGATATTTACAACTCGGATTTGTGCAGTAAAAATCCGAGTTGCAAACTCCACAATATTTACCACTCTGATTTTTGCAGTAGAAAACCGAGTTGCAAATTTCACGATATTTAAACTCGGATTTCTGCAGAAAAAATCCGAGTTGTACATTTTAAATTTGACAACTCGGATTTTTGAGGTGAAAATCCGAGTTGCAAATGGAAATTTTGATAAAAGATATATTGATGTCCTATATGAGCCCGCTACTGAATTGGACTTGCCCAGTTGTTTGTTGTTCGGAACAATGGCCGCCGCAAGATTTGTTGTAGTATGCGACGAAGATGTAAATGCATTTTCCGAATAACAAGAGAACGAGAACACCAAAAAGAAAACGCTGTATGATCTAAAGATTTTTTTGGGAATTTCTCGAACGTTGCGAGAAGAAAAGAGAAGTAGAGGATATTACTCCGACCTGTGGAACTACAACTACTCAATTTAATCAGATAAGAAGCAACAATTTCTGCTATGTTGTCAAACACTGCTAGCACCTCCCAAACCTTGTCAACTGTCTCAATAGAAGAGAAAACTGAGGCGGCTTGCTTTTTACCCGGTGGATCTAAAGGAAGTGTTTTTTTTAAACTGCCAAAACGGAAACTAAATGTGCAAGTTATTCTGGTCGTGCTGAACGGCCTTCAAGGGTTCGTGATGAAAAGGGGTTGAAAATAACCGTGTCTGAATTGAAGTCAAAGTCAGTAATCGAGTTTTTGTTATTTAAAACCAGTTCACAGGTATTTTGGTCTAACTGACTGTGTTAAACCTGTTTAAAATCTGTACACTGGGTTTTTTGTAATTTTGTAAGCTCAGTATTTGTATAAGAATAACCCAGTATCTGTATTAAACCCAGCTTTTCAATCTCTACCATGTATATTTATTGTCCATATAATAGAAAGAAATTTATACGTTGGCTCGAAGATATGCATTAAGGTTCTCGTGGCAAGAAAAATATTGCTCTTGCCACTCGAATATAAAATTCAAATCTTCTCTCCACCGTGTGATATCCTTTCTATGTAATAACATTATAAGATAAGACAATCCATAAATGTAACTTACATAGTTCAACTGAGCAGTTTTTCCCAGCATAATATCTTTCACAGTGGCACTTGTTGTCATTGCCAATCATTTCACACGCGGCTCCATTCTCGCAAGGCTGAGGCGCGCAGTAGTCCACAGGAGCTGTGGTTGGTTGTTGCGTTGTAGTCGGTGGTTCAGTGGTGGTGCTGGGAGTAGTCGGTGGTACAGGTGTTGTAGTCGAAGGTTGGGTAGTCGGTGGTTCAGTAGTGGTGCTGGGAGTAGTCGGTGGTACAGGTGAAGTTGCACAGCTTCGACCATCGTCCTCATCTGGGCAGGCGCAAGTATATCCAGTCGGATTTAACATACAGAGGTGAGAGCAGTAACCGTTGTTGCTGCTGCAGGGATGATCAGCTACAGAACAAAAACAAGGCGTGTCTTCAAACGTTAAAGGAGCTGGGGGATAAATCCATTATAAAGATGATTTTGAAGAGCTAAAGGACATACTCAACCAAGAAAACCCAAAAATAATGGCTCCGTTTTGTTTAAAACTATAAAACTACTCCACCAGTTTCCTGAAACTATACTTGAACGTGTCTGGCCGGGGATGGCTATAATGGCAATGGATGGCAATTTGAAAACATTAGGCTAAAAAATGGTTTGTTTTCCCTTTGAAAAATCGTTGATCTCTTTCTCTCGATGTTGTAGGAAACATTTGTGTACGAGAAAAGGGATTTTTGAACTTGTCTTCAGCACGTTTTCGCCTAAAAACGTAAAAAATCACAGCGACGCAGCCTTTTTGACTATTAAATTAGCATTTATATAATTATAAGTATCAAGATAGTTAGATGTTCTTTTTATTTGACGTCATACCTCAACACACTTTGTCACCGGTAGAAAAAAAATAAAAACAAATATTTGTAAACTATAATTTCAGCCCTGTAAAAATGCTATTAGCATCGCTTGGGAAATTGGTATCTAGCACGACATGCGTATTGACAAATTTAGAACTTTATCAAGTTTAATCGAAATATCTAATTTTCATTTTATTCCTCACATAAAACGAAAGTAAGACCTTCCTTTTGGGAAAGCAAGTTTTATATTTTTCAATAAAAAAAGAAAAGTAGATATATTCAGAATAACTTGTAATATTGCACCCTTCAGAAAAATTGCTCTAGGTCTGCAGTTGCCAGGAATTTACCTTCTGCACAGTTGTCAACTAGATGATCTAACAGCCAAAGCTGCAGGGAATTTGATTGCGAGCTACAATTGCTATGTAGTCTAGTTCAAATATATCTCGAGAGATTGGAGCGTCCAGAAGGAATGTTGGCAAGTCAAACATAGCAGTCGAAAATTATCATTTAGTCACAGTAGATAATATTAATAACTTTAATACTTACTTTCTCGTATAGGATTCCCCTTTTTGACGACCATCCCCCTTGGGCTATACAACCTTGAGGCTATGACATCCAAACGCCCATCCCATGTAGTCTTGTTGATCCGATATACATTTTCCGTCCAATATTCATTCCAATACACAAACTGGTCATCGAGTGCAACTCCACGTGGGCTCCATAAATATAAATAGTCCTCGAACAGTGTCTCTACAGATACATTGCCAGCTGAATTGAGGTCAATATACAGCAGACTTGACAAATAAAAGCTAACAAAGTAAAGACGATTCGTTTCGACATCCAAGGCAAGACCTCTAGCATCATGCTGGCCCAACCATTCATGTTCCAACACAGCCACTGTTCTTCGGTTTTGTCCATCCATTTCAGCAACTTCAATAATTCCGAAATCTGACCAATACATGTACCTTAAAAATAAATCGATAACAAGTAAAGTGACGGCAGCCTCAAACTAACTGTGTAGCATTGCAGGAGTTTTATTTTGCAGCACGTCAGGGATTTTTTTCGTTTTGGGAACAATTTTTTGTGCACTCAAGTGCAATTTTAAAACACTCCTCTGCCCGTTACACTTTTGGGGCTCAAAATTGAGATTTCGCCACAGTATCTATATTGTTAATTGTAGTACAATGCTAAATCGCATTGGTCGAAATCGATCACGTGACGCGACAGTGTCCCTCCTCAGCGGGCGCCTAGTGTCCGTTTCTGGCAATTTTTATATCAGCCCTCGAACTACGTTCTCGGGCTAATATTTGTTGTGAACATCAAATTTCCTCGGGCAACCTATCACACGGTGCGTTCGACAGAAGAACTCTATTGTTTAAATAGAACCTGTTCTGACCGAGATTAACTCATTCAATTATAACCACTTAGTGTTTCATCGATGTGTTAATTAATCGTAACTTATCTTACCTGTTATAGTTAGTTTATTTCTATACGTCATTCGCACGATAGCGTCCATTGACTACAACTACCGGAATTCATATCGTTCCTCCTTTTTATTTAAAGTTTGTAATCCCAGCGACCCTAAATTAACAATGGCCCTAATTTGTACCAGAAAACAACAAAACTGAAGGATTCTGGTTGTTGAAGTCAAACGACATGCGTTGTACAAATATCCTATTGAGCCAGCACTGTTCGAGTACTTAAACAAATGAGATAAATGATTTACCCTCTTTTTGTATCCAAGGCTATATCGTACGGCGATGAAGAGAAATTAGAAACTAGTACTTTCCAGTAACTTCCATTTAGCTTAGAAACCTCGATAGTCTTGTTACCATTGTTTATCCAGTACACATTTCCTCCCACAAGATCCAGAGCGATGCCTGTGGCTTGAGGAACACCTGATCGAATAATTTCCTGGTTCTGTCCATCAACCGATGCCCTCACAACAGTACCGTGAGCATAGTCTGTCCAGTACAAGTGATTGCCAAATGGATCAAAATCTAACCCAACTGGCAACGTAAGATTCCGAAACGGCAGCGGAATGATCGACGTATCGGAAGGACTCAGTGGAGACAGAAAGATTTTGTCATAGTAGGAATCGGCAACAAATATGACGTCGTCAATAACACCTACAGGCAACAAATAGCAATTAAATCAATATTGGTGGTTAATTTCAAATTAAAGTGATATCGTTCCCTGTTTGTGCTTATTTGGCGAGTCAGTACTACATTTTCCACGACAACATGGTGGATATATGTGGATTTAAAGATTTTGAAGGACCCGTCCTTTTCCAGCCCCCGTCCCCATCTTTTACAAAGTTCAAAAAAGAACTAAGAAAATAGAGCTTTTTGATTTATTTCTTTTGTTTTTGTTTTTGTTGTTCAATCGTGGAGACAAGAGAATGCGAAAACAAGAGGGAAAGTGCAGGTTTACCAATGACTGCTGTCTCTGAAATAAAAGTCTATTTTTGAGAAAATAAATTAAGAGTGACGTTTCCTTAAATGCACCTCGAATAAGCGCCTCCGTAGGATTATGGCGTACTTGAAGGAGAGATTAAAAATTGCAACCACCCATGGCTATTTTTTGGCCATCAAAAATTCTACCACTTATTAAGTAAGGATGAGAAGACTAGTTGTCTTTCTGTTTCCTGAACATACTGTAGCTCACTTAGCACTGAAGCCAGTTATACAAGACAGCGTTAAGTTAGCCAGGATAAGCTTCAACTTTGAACTTATTTGATGGTGATGAAGATCCCTGTAAATTTTGTTTGTTCCGGCCGGCCTATGTTTTAGCTCGGCTATTTACCGTTTTTAATGAATGTAAAATCAATCTTCAATAAAAAATATTTCGAATTTCCTTGTAAGCTTTTCTAATATCCTACAATTGAGGTTCATAAATGCAAAATAAGAAAACTTACATGTCGTGCCATCTTCGGCAAGCTTATAACCTGCTTGACACATGCACGTTCGGCCACTGGGATTCAAGACACACATCTGAGAACATCCTCCGTTATTGTGACAAGGAGATTGCGCTGCAATAAAGTTACAATGTAATTCAAAAGATGAAACTTCTTTTGTTATTCTCTATTGAGAAACATTCAAATGCTTTTTCAAACATTGAACTCCATTTCAAACAAAGAATAAGCTGAACTAAAATCAAAGTGTCAGGTAAGAAAAAGAAATCAAAATATGATTGGCATTCATTTCTGCCCCCCCCCCCCCCCCCCATTTTACTCCACAGTACACCAAAATTAAACGCATTTTTCGGGGCGTTACCTGGTGTTTGAGGTGCCCGAGAGTTATGCGCGTATATACCATACGGATTCCAAAACCCGTCGGCTACCATGTGCGCTGTACTTCCGTTAGTTGCTTCTGCTTTAAAGATAGTTCCTGAAAATCCGCCGTCACCCTGAGCGGTCCAGTAAAGAGTGTTGTTCAGCATCGTCAGACCTGTTGGATGCTGAAGGTTTCCAGAAAGCAGGGTGTGGACCTCCATATTACTCAGATCAATATATCGTATGACATTATTGGATTGGTCAGAAAAGAACAGGCGGTTGCCAGGTTGATCCAATACCACGTCAACGATCGTCTGTCCAATGTTTGACAAGTTTGCGAGGACAATTTGGTTACTGCCATCCATATCTGCTCGTAATATTTGCGGATGTCTCCCAGCTGACGAAAAGTAAATGTACCTACAAAAAATGAACAAAACTTATAGTAATCGAAGGGCGTTTTTTCTATTATCGTTCAAACAACAGTTGTAGACTGTTAACTTAAGTGTTAAATGATATCATTCGCGCATTGGCTAATGACTAGAAACTGCTATTCACCGCTGAGCCAAGCAGTTAGCGGTGACCTAGTTTTGGCCAATACGCCGGTTACCCAGCCGGTGAACAGTGCTAGAAAATTAACTCGCCTCTTCGCGGCTTGGTAAATATATTGTAAATACCTACAACTGTATTGTCACCTTCAAATAGTAAACGGCAACCACAATGCGTTCCAAAATAACTACTGTATTCAATGGTTGTTATATTTTGGTAAGTAATGTATTCTGAACATTTATCTGATGGAGTAACTCTTACCCTGCCAAACTGTCCAAAGCAATTCCTTGAGGTGATTCGACATTTAGAATGATAGCTTGATAGGAACCGTCAAGTGTCGCAACTCGAATTTTATCTTCGTATTCGTCAGCAAAGTAGATATTCCTTCCAGCAAGGTCTATCTCGATATCCTTTGGACTTCCATGGCCCCTAGTTAAAACTTCGGCGGAGCTGCCGGTTAGGAAAGCTCGATTGATGTTTCCATATGTATCGGTCCAATAGATTCTTCTCTCTGTTGGATCGTACGATATCCCTCTTGGAGTGTCATCCAGGAGAATTGAGAGTGGTGTTACATGTAAATGAGGTGGTGTCGGCGGTCGCAGTGGAATGAAGTAGCACAGTTTACGACCTCCCTCACACAGCAACAAGAAATCATCTGCAGCTGAATTAGAAATGAAAAAAAAAAACATTGGTCATTAAATAAACGTGCATAAACACGTATATTTCACAGTTGTTGCGGTATGCATTTTGGTTTCACAATCGAATGGAAAAAACACGGTAAGAAAAAAAAAGAAACTAGAAAAACACAAGTTTTCAGACAAGGATACTTATCGTCTAAATAATATAGCCTAACCCTAAAAAAAACTAAGGTAAACCTTTCTTGTGAGATGTAAGGTATCATGAAGAGCATGACTATTGTATCATTATATAATGTAGGTGGCTGCAGAAAAGTCACTCCCTTTTTTTATTAAGAAAACTACTTTGTAATGACCGCCATTTGGGAGAAGCACAAAGTTAACACTGACCAATTTTTTAGCACTGTCTCAATTATTGAAATCCCATGAATCCCCGAAAAATAATTTATCTGCAGTTCATGTACGATATTTCAACCAGGGTTCACATATATGACATTTCACCTATTTCACTGCCATCCAAATTTGTTTTAAATGGACAGGAAATTTGAAGTTTAAGTGAATAGGATAGTAAATGAAGGACAACTTAATAAATAAATTAGGAATACAGTTTGAAATTATGAGCACGTAAGGGAAAGACAATGCGTGTGGTATTTGATTAATACGTGTCCCCTCCATGGTGTGTAGGAGACTAGACTTTGGTAGTGGAAGAGGAGTGTTATGTGAAGACCTCTAATAACGGCTGCAAATAAGACTCCGACTTTGCAGAATAACTCTTGAATACAAGCAAGTGCGTTGTACAGTAGTTGCCTGAGATACATGTGAGATGTCCGCACTCACCTAAGCTTTCACCAGGCGTATTCGAACAGATGACTGATGCATCTTCATAGTGATAACAGTTGTTATCATTCCATCCATTGTGCTGACAGTTTGCAATAGAGCTCTCATTACCCACGCAGTGAACATTATCCAACCATATGTGACCATTTCCCTCTCCAAACAGAGACGTTTGTAGAGCAAGAAGGGCTCTGGAATAACCAAGCTCACGACATACAACTTGTGCGTCCTTTATATCCCAGAAGTCGTCACAAACAGTTCCCCAGTGGCCATCATGGAATATCTCTACTCTGCCCTCTCCGTCTCTATAGCCGTCAGCAAGTCTCAAGGTTTTATCTAAAAGAGAATATTAGTAGTAATAAGTATAGCTAGATGGGTTTTGTTAATGTTATTCCCATCAGTAATTGCACACGCAAAGAGATATACCATCGTAAACAACACATTTTGATCACTCATAGTTTGACCACTTACATGGAATTTTATGGAAGTAGGGAAAGAAACAATTCATTATATTTTGCGACGAATTTTTTTGATTGAGGGCATTGATTAGCAACTGTACATGAGCTTGTAAAATTGATCCTGGACAGGAACCGATCATCTCAATTACAACTCTCTTATAATTATAGTAGTCTTTGACAAACTCTTTTGAACGAAACCCTCCTCAGACTGGAGAAGGCTATGCGTGGGGTAGGGTGCGAAAGTTGGAGTGCTGGAAGAAGGTAGACTCCGCCTTCGCGGACGTCAGGCGTGTACAAAAAATCCTAAATTTTGTTCAGGAACATTTAACAGGAATGTTTTTCCAGTGTATATAGTTAGTTTCTCAGATTTTAAATTTAATTGATTTTATTCCCTGATGTCTAATAAAAAATGTAAGGTAACCTTTTTTACTGTAGCATACCTAAAGAACGTGAAAAGAAAAAAAGTCGATTTTTTACCTGGAGTTGGTATTGGTGTATATTTGCATACTACGCCCACATTTTCTGAACTATAGCAATTGTGACTTCCCCACCCGCCATGACGACACTCTGCGATACTCTGTTCATCACCAACACAGTGGACGTCATCGAGCCAAATTTGACCTGGCACAGAGACACCATCGTACCAGCCACAGCAGTGAGTGCTCCAAGCTCCCTCGGAATAGTTCAGCATGCGGCAGATGACGTTTGCTTCCTCTATTCCCCAGTAGTCGTCACATATCGTTCCCCAAGTACCATTCAGGTACAGTTCCACTCGTCCCTGATTTGATGTTGTTCCATCTCGCAAACGAACCCTTAATTCTGAATCAAGAACAAAGGGAACGAAAGTTAACAAGATGGAAAGGTGAAAAAAGGCACTTAGATAAACAATCAAAACTATTGCAAACATTTGGATGAAAAGACCTCCTTTATCCCCCAAATACACTGTCGTTATTGTGCTTTTCCACTGGTTTTTAGACTGGACATAATGTCAATAAATGTCGAGTTAAATGCTAATGAATTTTGTGCGACCAATCAGGGCTTTTTTGAGCCAAAATTCATTGAAAATTGACGCCCGAGAGTTTTTGTATCCGTGTCAACTCACCTGGATGAGGTCCTGGGGCTAAGGTTGGTCCTTAAAAAGAAGAGAAGACAGACACAAAGTTAACTGGAAAGATGATTTTCTCCATAATGTGGAAGCTGAATTTTACGCAGGTAATAGTGACAGCTAAGCTACACCCACTTTATATATTCAGATTTTGATGAAAAAGTTTGGGATATATGTAGAAAAAAGGGAAGTTCCCGTTTGTAATCCTATAAATTTTGTTTTATTGCTGGCTGCAACTATGGGTATACTGGACACGCGAGCCTGATAGATAACACTTCACAACTCTCTAGTTAAACCTGACGTGGATAAAAATGACAAGAGGCTCGACTCCAGAATAGTATGGTAGAATGTCATCTTCACTGGGGAGTTACATGAGAAAACCAAAAAACAGTTTTGAAGTGAAGAAAACAGGAAAGCAAGGGCTGGGACACGTAGACATAATACCCAGACTACACCTACTGTGTCCCTTCTATCTCACGGCAGCCCGAAAGAAGAAAAAATGTCGGCAGGCCCATGACGACATGGGAGAAAACATTTGGAAGAAAGGAGAAGACGCAGCTGGCTGAAAATCTAGGTCCGAGGTCCGACATCAAGCTGAAGACAGAGTTGTTGGCAGAGGAGCTTGGAGGTTTATGTGCACTCGAAGAAATAAGGTGATTGAGAATTTGTTGCTTGGAAAGTCAAGGGATTCATAGAATTGCCGACGGTAGAAAGCTTCTCTACAATTCAAATTTTGTTTCAGTAATAATCCGTGTTAAATGTAATAATTTAGAGGGTAATAATACAGGTATTACCTTTGTTATTATTAGCTCCTGTTAATCTATTTTACTGATGATGCCATGTGAATTGAAATATCCAAAAATGTTCATTTGCTGCGTTAGTTCAGTGTCAAAATAGAGTATATCGTACTAACGTTAGTCGCAATATCCGTGAACATTTTACCTTCTGTAGGTGCAATAGAGTTGTTTAAGCACACAACTCCCGCGTCTTCGTAATGATTGCAATCATTGGTATTCCAGCCATTGTGTCTGCAGGCAGCAATGGTCTGTTCATCACCGCGACACTTTACATTGTCCATCCAAATGGGAAACGAACTGTTGCCTGCTCCATAATAAGCATATCTGACAGCATGAACTGCTGCAGAATAGTTAAGCATTCTGCAAACAACGGTAGCTTCCCTGAATCCCCAGTGATCATCACATATTGTTCCCCACTGTCCTTGGTGATACACCTCAACGCGACCCTCGTGTGGCGAGTTGGAGCCTCCTAGACGTACTTTAATATCTGAAACCAATTAAATGGTATTAGTGTATGAAATAAAATTAAACAAAAAACACTTGAAAAACATCAGTGGTAGGGGTAGAGTCACATTCGGGCTGTACGGCATTTCTTCGATCGAATTCATGCTGAAGTAAAGTCCGATTTCTGTAGGATGACACATCTAAGAGTTGTACTACTCGCTGTTGGATGCAGGGATGCTAGTGAAAGGCAAGGCAGGTTTACCCACAGCAGTTTGTCACCGGTGCTTATTTATATCGCCATTACTGGTAACCGAGCCTTTTGTAATGATCGATGTACTTTCTGGTCTAGATTAGGCTTGGATTAGGTCGAAGTAAGGTTCTGGTCATTACATAAAATTAGGCCAATATGAGGCGAATATTAGACCTAAAATACAATTAACGTAACTGCAAAATTGTTGAGACACTGTCGCTCAAACCCAATTGCTCTTGCAATAATCAATATTGCCTCAAACTTGAGAATGTATCGACCTTTGCGAAAGGGAAACTTGCGACGCGGTGGAGAGAAACAATTTGAAGTAAGGTTTCTTGTTAAAGGAAACAACACAAAACGATATAGCAGATACAAGGCCTTGAGCCACCGTCCGGATTGTCTTCCGATTAAAAGTCCAGCGCCCTGACCACTACATCACCTTGCCAACAGAACATGCCTTTGCCACTGTAGGTAATCAATAGGTACGTCTTGAGACATTACTCGGGAAATGTGTTGTCAACCCTGAATTAACCCTATTTCGCCTGGGCTTTTTTTGAGTTTCTGAGCCTGGGCGGGGGAGCACAAAGTACCCCCCCTATAGATCTCAAAAAGTATTCACGCTCTTGTGATGAAACTTGGCACGTTTATAGTACGTCATTAGCTTAACAGATTGGGTTTATGAAATGTCGATTGTGACGTTTCATGACGCCACAATGACGTCACAAAGCAGCCATTTTGAATTTTGAGCCGCCATCTTGAATCCCGAGCATGCAGTCATACAGTTGACAATGACGTCATCGAAAATTGTATGAATTTGTTCTAAGAAACGTATTTAATCAAACAAAGCACAAAAAAGTAAAGGATTAGCTTCTTTTTCAAACGAAGGGGAAAAACTGAAAAAAACACCGAAAAAGAGACAAAAATAGCCAAAACACCTCCTGAGTAGACGGTTGCTATGGAAACGTCAATCATCATAGACACGTCATTGACACAGGAACCTTTTCTCCGATAAATTTCAGGAAAAATCACCGGATTTGGTGATTATTCGTCAGCGCGGGCACAGTGTGTCCCCCCCCCCCCCACCCCCAGGCTAAATAGGGTTAAGTGAGTAACTAAACTTTTCAAAATACAGTACCTCTTGCGCGGAAAATTAAAGTGTTATAGGCAATTGCAAATTATGAATGAGGTAATGCAGCCTTCGGAAAGACGATGTTTTGTTTTGCTAAATGACTAACTGCTCTTACGCTAGGACCCTGAAATCAAAGCTACTAGAGACCGTTCGTGTCAATAGCCTAGATTCATGAATTTTAGGTTTTTCAATAGCGGTGCATCTATAATATTAGCTTAATAAATTTACCTGGTACAGGAGGTGGCGGGGGATGTGGTTGAGTCGCTGAAATTGTTAAAGAGATAATGCAGAATCAAATGGTGACATTGGCATGCAACATGATTAACACACACACAAAAAAAAAACGAAAAAAGCAGCAGCAACAACAACAACAACAACAACAACAACACAAGTATAGTACCAATCCTGGGCTTGTACAGAGACCTAGGCATAAATTTTAAGTCGCATTCACTACCAAGAATATGTTTGTATAGTTGGCTGGTTAGAGAAAGGTTTTTGCTAAATTTAAGCAAAGGAACAGCGTATTTAGCGTTATTTCTTTCATTACCGTTGCTGCAAGTATTGTTGTCAGCTTCCAATGTAACGCCATTGGGGCATGCGCATTTGTGCCTTCCGCCAGGGGCCAACAAGCAAAGATGGTTGCATCCGCCGTTGTTTATGCGACAGGGAGGTTGGTTTTCAGGTGGAGCTTAAAGATAGTAAAATCATCTCTGTCAGCTGTTTTAGTCGGTATATATGCGATTGTATTATTTTCTAGTGTAGTTAAAGACGGGCGAGGAAACATTGAACATACTTCTGTATACATAGATAGGCTGGTCTAACAGCAAAGTTCCCCTGTTAACTACGTCAAGCTGATTGCGTCACGAGATCACTGGCACGTGACGCGACTTCGCCTTACTACGGAGTGTGCCAAAATCGACCCGCACGGATCTATACTTTTTATGAGCATCGGGCTCCACTCTCGTTCCTTACCCTATTGATCTCCACTATACTTATGTAGCTGGCTGAATAGCCAAAGAAAAAAAAACGTGCACAGATACTGTCATAACAGAATCAGAATTCCCTCGAAGGTTGATTACTGTAATGTTGATTTCATCATTCGTTTCTAATAGGATGCTTTTAATAAGACATATAGGGAATGCTTTACAAATAAGTAAGTGAATGAATGAATGAATGAATGAACGAACGAACGAACGAACGAATGAATGAATGAATGAATGAATGAATGAATGAATGAATGAATGAATGAATGAATGAATGACTAACAAACAATCCAACTACTTTTGCACTTGGACAACAAGTTGGATACCCTGAAGTACAATGTATCGTGTTACAATAAATATAACTACCGACTGGTTGCCTTGAATCATCAGACACCACGACTCCTGTAAGATAGACATTAGATAGATGGCCAAAGTTGAGCATGGTTAAGGGCCGTGTCTTGTTAAACCACTGAATGCTTTGACTGTTCCAGTCCACCCAGTACAGATTGTCACCATGTAGGGCCAAGTCTGCTGGAAAGATGTTTTGACGGATGAAGTGTATATTCGTTCTGTTATGGCCATCCAAGTCCGCGGAATCGATGAAATTGTCGTACGCATCCATCCAGTAAATGCGCTCAGCTTCATAGTCGATGACAACACTCATGGGGAACAGCTGATAATCCCAGCCAATGCCAAGGTCAACTACAATCTGTCGGTTTTCACCGGTTAAATCAGCGCGTTCTATTTTTGGGTACAAATATCCCCAGTCTGTCCAGAACATGTACCTTGAAGCAAAAAATGAAATAAAAAACAAATATGTAGATAAATAGTTTCACTTCAAAAGCGTCTGGACGTTCAAATGAAGGGACAAAACAAAATGAAAAGGTAAACAAATAATCAAAAGGCGCCATCTGAAAATGAAAGTATCCAAACACCCGAAAAGAGATGTTAGATTATTAGGGACCTTCAGATCGGACTACGAGTATGAGATTGAGTGCGAGTACGACCTTTCAATTCCTTGTCGCAGGCTTTATCAGATTGCCATCTACCACACCATGAGTTTCATTCCTAGAGCCTCCTCTACTGGTGAGCAACACTGGCAAATGGGGACTATTGGAACGTAGCTGGTTTGAAAATTCAAAAGTCGTACCCGGACTCAATCTCGTATTCGAAGTCTTTCCTGAAGGCCGCTATGAACAACCCTCTGTCTCCAAAAGAAGTAGTGGTACACATGCGACCGAAAAAATGTCGAATTTACATGTACGCTAGAATTATCTGTATCGTCCTCCTTCTGATTTTTGGTTTTCTTGCTGGCAAAACCAGGCTTAAAAAACCTGTTGCTTACCCCGACTTTGGATCCACGGCAATTCCACGTGGGTTGTACAAGTTGCTTGTGAAAAGGGTCTTCCTTGAACTCCCATCAAGCTTTGCAACTTCGATCCTCTCAAAGATGTAGTCAGTCCAGTAAATCAAACCACTTTCCCATTCAACAGCTATTCCGTCTACTTGACCCAAGTTGTCTCTGATGATAACCTTTAAGTTAAAAAATTATCAATTAAAGAGGAAAGTTATTCAATTCAGATGCGAGTGTTAACACCGATTATCAAATGTTATGGATTTATAAAAGAATGCATTGTGTATTATTGCCACTTTAAATTACGATATGAAACCACAGGACAAATCATTAGTTTCCTTCCCACCATTGCTTTAGGTTCAAGTACGCCGCGTTGTGCTTCCTTTGCAAATCATGGAGCACTTATAACTCTACTTTAACTGAATGAAGGTAGCTGGATCAGAAACCTGACTTCCGCCACCCTATTGTTGCCAAAGATAAAGCAATGTCCATTCACACTGTCGCTCTCTTAACCCAGGTGTGTAGAATTCGTAACAGATATACATGCATCCTATCAAGTGGCGTTGAAAGGGAATGGAAGTTATCTCCCTCTTCGCTTTATGCTTGATATAGACAGCTTTGTGATAAATATGCTAAATAAACCGCCGATACTGAAGGCCCTTTGATTCTGGAGCTCCTGGACACTGAAGAACCTCTTGGATTGTTCTAGCCTGCATTGCGCGTATTTTGGAGGCGAGCGAACGCTATAGCCGCCATCTTGGATTTTAAAAGAAGAGGGAGATTGGGGACAGCAGAAAGAAAATCAAGGGGGAGCTCCCTAAGATTTTGCAAATCCGAAATGGCAGCTACGCTAACAGAGATTTTGGCACTCGCGCTTCCCCAAGAAAACGACTGCATTGCAAGCTAGGATTGTTCAATCCTTTGAATTAAACTGGAAAGACATGAATTTTTAATTGTGTACTAGGCAGAATAACGTAGCATCTCTTTTTACCTCCATGTCACCATTGAGTAGACTCATTCTATTGATGGTCCATTGGGCGTGGTCACTCCAATATATCATTCTCTCCCGATGGTCAATGTCGATTGCACCAGCGTCGGTAAGGCCAGTCTTCGCTGTCTTCACTTTGACACTCTCATAGGTGTTATTGTAGGACTTCAGATCAATGCATTTGATATTGTGTTGGTCGGTAAGGTATATACTGGGATCGTTGGCACAACTATGTGCATCTGAAGAGCAAGAAATAATGATCTTGTAAACCAGTAGAAATAAATTTTGCATGACCTTTTGTTTTCGACTGTAACAGGACACCACGAAAATGGAAATGGAAAATAGATTGAAGTTCTGGGATGGTTTACTGAGTGCACTCAAAACAAAGATTGATCCGGTTTAAGGATTAGGGAAAGTGGGTAGCCAATATCGAGGGACTGGATAGGTTATCACGATAAGAGAACACAGAAAAATAGAGCAACCTTTTGACTAGAAAGACGTTTTACCTAGCCACAAAAGTCTTACATGTCGACTGGTGACTCATAACTAAAAAAAGGCCAGCCTGTTAACGTACATTGAAGAAATAGCGAATTAATTCAGACTTTCAAAAAAATAATAAATATATAAATAAATAAACAAATAAACAAATAAATACATAAAATGAATGAGTGAGTGAATGAGTGAATGAAATAAATAAATAAATAAATAAATAAGTAATAGTAATAGTAATAGTTATAGTAATAGTAATAGTAATAGTAATAGTAATAGTAATAGTAATAGTAATAGTAATAGTAATAGTAATAGTAATATTAATTCGTTTATTGAAAACACATTATGCCATAACTTGATCCTAACATTTGGTCAATTTCTATTGAATTTGCCATAAAATGGTTTGACAGTCCTCCTTATTGAAAGCCAATAATTTACCCTCCTCCTATACGGGACATGGATGACCGCCCCCCCCCCCCCCCCCCCCCCACAGCTTAACAAACTTTTCGTATTACGTTTGTGGTGTTAAAACATGTGGCATATTATTTTGTGCACTAGGAGCTGCAAAAGCGCTATAGTTTACGGGCATGCCTTATATACAGCGAAGATTGGGACATTCATAAACTTTTTAAAAATTTCGTTTCAAAGCCGTTTCTATCAAGTCCATTACTTTCCTCGCTTATCTGGAGTTCTTTTTTGTAATACTTTTCTAAATTCCTTTCAAACGGTACATTATACATAAACTTCGAGTTTGTATTTATCAGTTTGCAAAAAAGGTGTTCGCCAGCAGCTGCAGGGCTCTATATTTGGTATCGACGGCAGTTACATAGACAAATCTTCCACATATTTAGTTACAGAGATGGAATAACGTTGCTTGCAAGAAGACAAAAATTTACATGACAGTTTTCTACACTGGACAATTTTAAGCAACTCCAATGCCCTATGTAAACGTAGAATTGCAGACTTTTCCGAAGGTTTTACTATTGATATTCTGTAAGTTATGGATTATTTTTCATATTCCAATAGGATATAGGTTAACTTTATTTCACAGATATTTTATTTTTTTCGAAAACTTCAATGTGTTGTTCATTTTCAGAGTGATTAGAATATTTCTATGAAAAGATACCCATTTTAAAGCAGTGTACAAACGTACACGCTATTGAATGATATCTGAGATAATCCATAGCGATAAATTTCCAAAAAACTATCACTTACCCACATCAAATGAGCAATGTTTACCGACATAGTTTCCGACACAGTGGCATTTATAGTCGTTGCCAATCATTTCACATGTCGCTCCATTCTTGCAAGGATCACGAGCACAGTAGTCTGGGATTTGTGAGCAGCTTCGGCCAACGTCCTCATCCGGGCAAGCGCACAGATATCCAGACGGCTTTATCAGGCATAGGTGAGTGCAGTTGCCGTTATTGTTGCTGCAGGGATGATTAACTAAAGAACGAAAACAATATTTGCGAAAGTAAAGTTTCAATAAATGATAGCTGAAATTAAATAAAACCATCACAAATTATTTTAATATTTTTAAAAATCCTTTCGATTAAAATCTTTCTTTAAAGCCAAAAGGGGTTGTGCCTCTCAACCAATCGAATGAAAAAGAGCAAAAAGAGTATTTTTTAAATTGATTGTAACAAACTTTTTTTTGCCAGTTTCTCGCCGACAAAGCAGCCGTTAACTTTGCATACCCCCAACTTTATTACCTAACCGGCTGTGGACCAGGTAATATCCAGAAACCAAGGTAGCTAAAACCTAATATATCGGTAAATTTGGCTGGAAAGCAAAAAAGAAAGTAGACAGCAACAAACAAAAACACGTCAGTTCTACGCGTCGGCATGACAACTGTGTAATCTGCGACTATAATAATGAGTACAAAAGAGCGCGACCTTTAAAATAATATGGTCAGCGGTATTGCATTTGTAAATACTATCAAAAGTAGATAAACTCACAGTCTTGTGTAGGATTCCCTTGCTTAATCGCCATTCCTCTGGGGCTATAGAATCCTGAAGCTACAACGTCTAAACGCCCATCAAATGCAGTTTTGTTAACCCGATAAACATTTTCCGTCAAATATTCATTCCAGTACACAAACTGGTCATCGAGCGCAACTCCACGTGGGCTCCAAAATAAATAAGATTCGTAAAGTAATAGACTGACTTGATAATGACCAGCTGAATCAAGATCAATATATAGGAGACTTTCTAAATAGAAGCTAACGAAGTAGATTCGATTCGTTTTAACATCCAAGGCGAGTCCTCGCGCATCATAGCTTCCCGCCCAATAACTCAAATCAGCAACTGTTCTTCGGTTTTCTCCATCCATTTCTGCAGCTTCAATATGACCATATTCTGACCAATAAATATACCTAAAAGCAGACGGATCACACATTAGCCTCTGCATTCCTAAAAACAACGGGAGCATTAAAAGAAAGGTAAACGCATCATCCTAAGTAAAGAATGTACAATATAAAATGGTAATAAGCTTATGAACAACAGGTGTTTAATATGGCCATCTTTTACAGTAAACTATATTTAAAAGAAAAAAATTTCGTTTAATTTTGTGACCACTAATAGCTGGTCTTGTTGCCTTTTTTTGATTTTAGAAATAGTCTCCAGGGCTCAAACTGCTTTCCGTTGGCCGTACTTACAGTAGGACTGTATAGACCAAAAATAAAGTGCCTGCATTAATGCATTAATGAGGTGGCCTTGTTACTTGAGATCGAAGTAAATTATATGAGTACGAGATCGAGTAGTAGAGCGACACTAAAGGTTTTAGATGTACACGTCTTACAACCAGGTGGGGGGGGGGGTACTTTGGTATATTAGTGACGGGGAGGTGGAAAGGCCAATTGTGGGATTGAAATAAGCGATCTCGGTCTTTTTTGGGTCAGAAATTTTCTGGTGGACTTATTTTGGGTAGACAGATTTTGGCAGGTCTTTGTTAGGGTTGAAAAAAGCGTGCATTTCTCAGGGTTGTCAATACTATGTCCAATAATTGCATCAGTTTCATTGTAAACTCAATTAGCTATTTTTACTCACCACGCAAAAAGGACTTTTTAAGGTTACATTCTGAGCTACTGGATTTTTTAGGGGTTCAGTTGTAGCCTAGTAGGACTTTTCTTGGGTATAAAAAGCAAAAAGGAAAGGAAAGGTCTGCAAAAAGAAAAGGTCAGCAAAAGGAGTTGCAAGAGCCCTGTGAACGTAACTGGTTGGAAATTATCAAGTCACACTCGTACAATACTCTTAGTCTGTTCTGAAAGTCGCAAAATAAACAGACAAAAACAACAACAACAATAGAGAATTAGGTCCTGTGCAAACCAGTTTCAGTCTTACCCTCGGGTTGTATCCAAAGCAATGTCATATGGCGATGAACGCAAGTTAGAAACCAGAACTTTCCAGTAATCTCCATTTAGCTTTGAAACCTCGATGGTGAAATCTCCCCTGCTTATCCAATAAACATTTCCTGCTACAAGATCTAAAGCGATACCATATGGCTGAGCGAGACCTGAACGAATGATTTCTTGGTTATTGCCGTCAATCGAAGACCGTACGACAGTACCAAGAGAGTAATCTGTCCAGTAGATACGATCGTCTTGTGGATTGATATCTAACCCAATTGGGTATGACAGATTTTGGAACGGCAGGGGGCTGGGCGTGGTATCCGATGGACTCAGTGGAGACATATAAATCTCATCATAGTAGGAATCGGCCACAAATATGACGTCGTCAACGGTACCTGGAGCAAAGAAATGGATGTTAAACGAATGTTTGTAGACAAAAACACAATAACCACAGACGTTCGTGAATCACAGAAGGCAACCGGAAGTAGAATGTTTTCTTTGTCGATAAGTTGTTGCTCCTCACCAAAGACTGAAAAACTCTTGTTTTGGTGTCCAATTGCTTACTATTATGGCGTCCAAATGCACGGAAAGAGAAACTTCCAACTTTCGGTTGCCGTCCGTGGCTCAAGGACATCTGTCCATAAGTTTCCCAATGAAAAATAACGTTCAAAGAATGAACCTTGGGTTTGTCTGAGTTCACCCTCGATCACAAGTCTATGTTGTAGGAATGAGCAATTCGTTTGTTTCTCGGTCGTAATATACCCCCTTTGGAGGTGTGGCATCGTAATGGATGGACATGAGGGAAACCAACAGTAATTTCCGCTTCTAGAAATCAAACATAACTTCATGTTAATTGCTGGAGCTGAAATATCTTTACAGCATAGCCTTTGTTCACATTATGAGCTAATCTACAAAGTACGAAACGTACAAGATGTCCCATCCTCGGCGATCTTCATTCCAGCTTGACACAGACAGCTCCTGCCACTGGGTCTTAAGACGCACAATTGAGAGCATCCACCATTATTCTGGCAGGCGGATTGCACTGCAAAGGAAGTAAATATTGCAATTAAACCTATCTCAGCCATTTTTGTTCTGTTTTGACAGCGAATGTGTTTGCTGTGCACTATTTATATGTGTTTTTCTACTATAATGGCATTATTGCTGCTATAATAACATTACTGTAATCCTAGCATATAGGTAAAAAACCCTATTCATCGACCTCTCCAGCAAAAACGCAGAATAGGGCACCGCTAAATGCAATCTGAAAGCTAAATGCAATCTGTGTGGTAGCTTAGGGGTATCATTACAATGCTATTAGGAGGCACGGTAGTGCCGCAGTTAACGCTGTCGGGCTTTCGATTGAAGGGTTGTTAGTTAAACTGTGTGTAGGACTCGCCTCTGCTCGTGTTGCTTCAGTTGTCTCTCTCCACTCACTTGTACGCATGGGTACCGACAAGCAAAACTAGCAAAAGACTGGATGTACAAACTTCACCTTCAGTCATTCTGCTTTAAGTTAAACATTCAAAAGGTACGACCAAATAACGTCCTAGGTAGCAATCAGCAAAATTACGAAAAGGATACAAAATAAAGGTCAAGATGTCACAATGGAGAGATTGAAATATGATTGTAGTTACTTTCAAATCCAAATAATCATTATACTCAGATACCTGCTGGTATTGACCGGGAGTTGTGTGCGTATATCCCATGTGGATTCCAGAAACCATCGGAGATCATGTGCGCTGTACTTCCGTTAGTTGCTTCTACTTTGAATATGGTTCCTGAAAAATCTCCATCACCTTGAGCGGTCCAGTAAAGAGTGTTGTTCAACATTGTCAGACCTGTTGGATGGTGAAGGTTTCCAGAAAGCACGGTGTGGACCTCCATATTACTCAGATCAATATATCGCATGACATTATTGGATTGGTCAGAAAAGAACAGGCGGTTGCCAGGTTTATCCAATGCCACATCAACGACAGTCTGTCCGATGTTTGACAAGTTTGCGAGGACAATTTTGTTATTACCATCCATATCTGCTCGCAGTATTTGTGCATGTCTCCCAACGGACGAAATGTACATGTACCTGCAAAAGGATATTTCTGATAATTATAGAGAATAAAAATATACTTGTGTAAAGTCCCATTAACCTGTACTCCCCCCGCTCCATCGTTTCTTTCCTTGTTAAAATCAATCTTCTTGCATTCAAAAATTGTCCGTAGCAATTTCCTTCAGTTTAAAGCGTGTCAAAGTTAGCTTTTGTGTAGTTAACAACCACCCCCCTCCCCCCCCCCCAAAAAAAAAACAGGAAGAGCTGGAACACTATCAGGTATCAAGAAAAGAATTAGTGAATTAGGTTAATTGGTTATTAAAAGTTTTATGTTATGTAAATGGTGATCTAAAAAGTAGCAAGTTTCTCTCAATGGCGAATCATTAGTAAACCTTTTTCATATTCGACAGATCACGAGAGGCAATGCGACTGTGCAGGAAAACTGAAAACTCGACCAATCACCCTAAAGAAAAAAGTGTGCTACAATTCCATTAAAGGTGTTTGGACATCCAAGTATGTATACTAAAGTATGACAAAACATTAAGTAGTGTCTCAAAAACCATAAAAATACTTGTTTTGTACAAGTAGCTTAAACCATTGGGGAAGCATATTGGTTATTCATTGACTGTTCATTTCATTTTTTCTGAAGCTTATTGTAAAGCCGGAGAGCAAGATGTAGGCTTACCCTGACAAGCTATCCAAAGCAATTCCCTGAGGTGATTCAACAGTTAAAAGGAGAGCTTGATAATTGCCGTCAAGTGTTGCAACTCGAATGTTATTTTCGTATTCGTCAGCAAAGTAGATTTTCCTTCCAACAATATCTATCTCGATACCCATTGGACGCCAGAGGCCTCTTATAATAACTTGGGTTGAGCTGCCGTTTAAAAAAGCACGATGGATGTATCCATATGCATCGCTCCAGTAAATTCTTCTCTCAGTAGGATCATAAGATATCCCCATCGGAGTGTCATCCAGTGGAATTAAAAGTGGTATTGTACTGGGAGGCTTCTGAGGATGCAAGGAAATGAAGTAGCACAACTTACGACCTCCTTCACATGACAACAAGAAATCATCTGCATCTGCAATAAATATGAAAAACAATAATTCATCAATAAACCGGCTGAAACAAACAGTTGTTGTTAACTGAACTGATCAAGTTAAAACAGATTAAACAGTGGAAAATATTGGCAAACTATACATGTGTAGTCAACGAGACAAAAATTGTCCGAGTACAATATAAAAAAATGTTTAAAACCACAATAGCGATAAACTCATGAGCAATGGTTGAATTTGTGAAAAAAACTCAAGCAGATTCCTTCTTAGCTCAAAAAGAGGTTATGTATCTAGCTAGGCCAGGCTTATCGAGTACCATCGTGTTTGATGGAAGCGTCGTTGCGTAAAAAAGAGCAAGCGAATGGAATTACAACTGGAGATATGTGGGATCATAAGGTGACACTTAAAGCAAAATGCTTAGTAAAGGATAGATACAGTGGTTAAACTGACCTAAGTTTTCAGTCGTATTCCCGCAGATGACGGATGCATCTTCATAATGACGGCAGTTGTGACTATTCCACCCATTGTGTTGACAGTTCTCAATAGAGGTTTCATTGCCCACGCAGTGAACATTATCTAACCATATATGACCATTTCCCTCTCCAAACAAAGCTGTCCCGGGAGCCAGAAGAGCTCTGGAATAACCAAGTTCACGACATACAACTTGTGCGTCATTAATATCCCAGTAGTCGTCACAAACAGTTCCCCAGTGGCCATCACGGAATAACTCTACTCTGCCCTCTCCGTCTCTATAACCGTCAGCCAGTCGCAAAGTTGTATCTAAAAAACAAAACAAAAACAAAACAAAAACAAAACAAAAACCAAAAAAAAAAACAAAAGAAAAAACAAGTCATGTTAACTAGTTGGATTAGCTTTGAAAACGTATTAACACCAGAAATTGAAGAGAGAAACTCACTGTAGCTAACTTCAACTGGGTTAGCTGTCTAACTTTTGTGTGTGAAGTTTATGAAAGAAGAAAAGGAAACTGTAACTTTAGCATCCAGGCAGTTGCATGCAAAAGAGACCTCTTTTTAAATACCGGTGAAATACGTCTGGGTGAATTACGTACTAAATGTGATAACTGAAGTATCCGGTTTAAAAAATATATACTTAAGCAACAGCTTCCTGTAGAGCCAAAGTAGTGTGAAAGTTTATGAAAACAAGCATTTTTTCATGAGTTTTATGTCCATGAGGGTCCAAAAAGTAGTTGAGAAAGTGACCGCCTATCGAAGTAAAGGGATGAAGGCGATCCTTGGTCAGTGCAATACATGACCCTTAAAATTATATATATGAGGAACTTCACTGATCGCTTTAACTGGCTGAGAGCACTTAATCTGGAGGAAAAGTGTTTACGGCGTGTTCATGCACGATACTTAAAGGGACACTGACACTAATTTATAAAATAACTTTGAAAAGCTAAAAGACATATTCTAATCAGAGGAAACCCCCGAATACTGGTTGAGTTTCGTTTAAAACTACTCTACCAGTTCTCTGAGACTACAATTAAGTGTGTTTGGCTGCGGATCGTTAGGATAGAAATGGTTGCTACTTGAAAACATCAGGCTGATGTTTTCAAGTTTTTCCTTCGTTTAGTGGTAGGTTTGGATAAATTCTGCCGGCAGAATTTCGAGCATAATAAGCGATTTTTGTGGCGAGCATTCTGCTGGCATAATAAGGCATTTTCGAGCACAATTTGAGCAGAATAAGGGAAAATCAGCGGCACTAATGATATGTCTAACAGATGTAAGAACAATTTAAAACTAAATAAAAACCAAATGGAAAATACCTTGTGATTAATTTGATCGTTAGCTAAAACGCACTCACATGATTCACTGTTTCGTCTAATATTAGTGATATAAAGTAAGATGAATTACAATTTTGCTACACATAATGAATATCTAATTAGTATTCGGGGGTTAGGGCCAGGCTCCCTTCCATATTCGTGAAAATACATAAGGCCCGAAGGGCCGAAAATGTTTCAGGTACCGAGCAGAATTCGAGCAGAATAAGGGTGTCTGAGCAGAATTTCGAGCAGAATAAGGAATTTTTGCGAGCACTGCCGGCAGGCAGAATAAGCCATTTTAGGAGCAGAATTTATCCAAGCCTATTTAGTGGGAATATCGTCAGTAACTATGGTTTGTTCTTCCTTTGAGAAAATCATTTTTGATTTACTTGTTCTAGGAGTATTCTGTGTACGTGAAAAGGCGTTTAATTTAGAAACATCTTGCCACGAAAAGATGTTGAAATTTTCTACCTGGGGCCGATATTGGTGTGTATTTGCAAACTACTCCAACATCTTCCGAATGATAGCAGTTGTGACTTCCCCATCCGCCATGGCGACACTCTGCAATGCTTTGTTCATCTCCAACGCAATGAACGTCGTCAAGCCAAATTTGATTTGGTGCAGTGTACCACTCATACCAGCCACAGCAGTGAGTGCTCCAAGCCCCTTCTGTGTAACCCAGCATGCGGCAAATGACGTTTGCTTCCTCTATTCCCCAGTAGTCGTCACAAATCGTTCCCCAAGTACCGTTCAGGTACAGTTCCACTCGTCCCTGATTTGAAGCTGTTCCACCGCGCAGACGAACCCTTAATTCTGGAAGAAGAAGATAAGGAGGCAAAATAAGACACATGTATAGAGAAAGAGCGCCTTGTGGTACAGTGTATGGTCAATTATTATATATGCAGCCCGTTTTCTAGGATAGAAGCTTATATTTATTATTTTCGGTTTCAACTCACCTGGATGTGGTCCTGGTGATAAGGTTGGGCCTATAAGGAAAGAAGATAACAATTACTGGAAAAAAATTTAATCTTCACGTAGCACACATTTCATACGTCTAATCGCATGCTGGTGAATAACACAGCTAAGCATTGACTAGTTTTCCATTTGTTGTTGGTAAACTGGCAAGGTTCAGTATATGCAGTTATCAGGCTACCATCAGTAATCTTAATCAGCATGTTTACATTTATCGCAGTAATTGCCGATAGTTGTACGGCCAAGCTAAGGGTCCAACCTGCTCAACCTTAACACCTTTTCTGCAGCAGGAACGGTTGGAATTCTAGTCTGTTAGAAGGTTACGGCCATCCAGCGTTCTGTTAACCTTTCCTAAATGCTTTTCTTCGCGGATAGCAATTTTTACTACGCATTTGTCAGAGGCCAACTGTCAAGAAAAGTCAAGTAAAGTTCCTTATGTAGGGAAAAAGTCGATAGACAGACCACCAAGTCGAATGGCCAGAACTTTTTGAATCAGAACAATCTGATGGGGCTAGCTATGTTCTACTATTGTGTACACGATAGTTCGCAGTAGTGGGCAATATTCTGTGCTATGCTTAATTTCTTAAACTGCCATTACGTGCCGGATAAATCTGATGGCACAGAGCTTTCACAACGTAAAGTGCTTGCGACCTTTTTAGGACTGCTTTCATCCGGAAGATCACAGCAGACAGACTATTTACTTAGAAAAGAAATTACCTTGTTGTTGTACTTAAATGATATCAATGTTGTTTCAACAAATTACCTTCAGTCGGTGGAATAGAGTCGTTTAAGCAGACAACTCCCGCGTCTTCATGATGACCACAATCATGATTGTCCCACCCTCTGTGTCTGCAAGCGGCAATGCTCTGTTCATCACCACGACATTTGACATTGTCCATCCAAATGGGAAAAGAACTGTTTCCTTCTCCGAAGTAAGCATATCTGACAGCATAAACTGCTGCAGAATAATTAAGCATTCTGCAAACGACGGTAGCTTCTCTAAAGCCCCAGTGATCATCACAGATTGTTCCCCATTGTCCTTGGTGATATACCTCAACGCGACCCTCGTGTGAAGAGTCGGAGCCTCTCAAACGTATTTTTATATCTGAAACAAGTTACAGCGCATATGCATGTCAAAAGAAAGTAGACATTGAATAAAAATTGACCCACTCACATTTTGGAGTTATAGCTTTTACGACTAATAGCTTAAGATTTTTATAACTCAGGGATGTTTTTTGCGTTAACTTAGGTTACATGAAAAGAAAAACGAATGTTAACAAGGACAACAATAGCAGGAAACGCTGTTGGAAAATGGCCTAGCTAAAAAGTGAAGCTATTTTTCATCAGCATAAAGCTGCTTGCATAAACGTGCCTCGTAGCTTTATAACGAAAATTACAATGTTCTAATATGCTAAATGATAAACAGTATTATTCTAGAGCTCGATTAATGTGGATGCTTTGGCTGCAAAATTAGACTACTTAAGATACGAATGCTTTAAAATGCGATTGAAAAAGTCACCTGGCACAGGCGGTGGTGGTGTACTTGGTTGAGTCACTGAAAATAAGAAAACGAACATCTTAAAGTCAAATGGTGACAATTCAGCTAGAGTGGATAGAAGTGGCCGACAAGGTATATATATAAAAAAACGAATTGATCTCTTGAAGAATTTGAATTGGCCTCTTCAGACCTTTTCCTTTATCCAAAATAGTAATTACTTTCAAGTATTTACTAAAGTGGAAGTGAAAAGTGGAGAATATGACCCCCCTCCCCCCCCAACTACTGTGAACCGACACTCATGGTGAATAAATGTTGTAGTTTATACCATATATACCACTCTTCTAATAAGTGGGCGGAGAGCACTGCTTTACTTGGATATAAACAGCAAATGCTTTCCTAAGTTTGAGTCGCCGAACATCAGATGGTTCCAGAGTTACAATAATAGCTAATAATTTGTATAATTTCTATCATTGTAATAAAAATTATAAGTCGATTTGTGATGTTTACACTTGCAGTTTTTATAACAAGTTTCGCACGTTTTGCATAATGGCGAATCGCCCAAAATGTTATGGCCTAACCGGGAGAGCTTTTAAAGTGCTACGCGCTATACCGTTGCCACTTGACTTTTAAAAGTTGTTGAAGTTTTGATCATCGTCTTGTCACCTTTTTGAATGGCTTGAGTTACAACTGACCATTCACGTTCAAGAGGTACGAGAGAACTAGTCGTGGAAACGTAAAACTTGGCTAATCCGTCTCTCACAGTCTTTCTTTTATTTTAATTGACCAATTGGCACAAAAGCCACGAAGAAATTGAGAAGAGGATGTTAAAACGTTGTTATAAACTAATCAAGTGCAAAAGGCTACTTTATGGTGCACAGCACTGTGTAAATGGCTTTATTACAATTACCATGGCTACAAGTCTTGCCGTCATCTTCCAAAGCAACACCATTGGGACATGCGCATTTATGTCCTCCACCAGGGGCCAACAAGCAAAGATGACTGCACCCGCCGTTGCTTATGCGACATGGAGGTCTGTTCATTGGGGAAGCTAAAATAACATTAATAAAAATCACATGAGTATCTCGAGTTAGTGTACATGTAGAAATACTTACGTTAACGCCTAGCGCCAGTCTGTGCATTTACTTTCTCTTAAGTGGTTTTAAAGGTAAAACCTGCGCAGCGTAACTTCAGATACGATCTAACCAAACCAAAGTAGGAGTAAGTACTCTGGTCAGTCGCAAAAGAAGCAAACAACAAATGTAGAATTCGAAGAAAATCCGTGTCAGTGGCGACGAGCCCGAGAAAAAAAGCGCACGAGAAATCACTATTGGATTTGGTTTCTCTGACTTGCAAATGGTGAAGAAAGTGGCGCGAGTTATTTTTAACCAATTACAGAGCACAGTAAAGTAGAACCAAAACAAATTCGAATTACTCTCGACACTCAACTGAAAACCGCTCTACTGAAGTACAGTGAGGTAATCTCGGTGTTACTGATTAGTAATCTGGACAAGATTCGAAAAAGATGATAAGATGAATTTTACGACTATGTCTATTCTACATAGATTGCAAGCCTCGTTAATTGAGTGCTCCATTATATCCAAATTGCGAGTGGACTAAAATTAAAACGGAGTTGGCGTCCGAAACTATCATCAAGTCTCAAACAAATTCATCGCACAGCAGCCAAAAAGTGATGTTTTTTTAAGAGGGGAGAGGAACGGTTTAGGGAGGAGGGAGAAATGGCCCAAAAAAATAGGGAGGAAGGAGAAAGGACGCAAAAAAATAGGGAGACGGGAGAACCAGCATGAAAAGGGAGAAGGGAGAATGTCTTTTAAAAAAAACGTGACATGAGTCTTTAAAGCCTTAATAGATCCTAATATAAGAAACTGTACGGATCTGTTCCCCACTAAACAATTATATCGAGAGAAGACTGGGTAGACCCTGGGTACCCAAGACTATTTTGAGCCCGTATGCTCAGGTACAGGTGTTTGCGATATTTTGAATGGTCTCTTGTTATTTTTCGCGCTTCATGCTATTAGAGGTCGATAGAGAATTTCTCGCTTCATTGTTTAGCCATTTCAAGATATTCTGGTTGACCGTGAGATTTAGAGGCCAAATCGGAAAATCGTGAGACCTTGAGTTAGTCATGTTAGTGTTCGTTAAAATGTAATATTTAGGATGAAGGTCAGGGGCAAGGCCATGGTGAGTACGAAATGTTTTGCCTTTCCAGTTTTCTGTCTTTTCTGTGCACTTCATGTGTTTAGGTCTGTTTAGGCGTCACCAATAAAACGAGTAGTGCTTTCTGATTTGGTGCTTCCATTAGGTTCCCAGAAATGTGAAACAATACAGCAACTTAATCTTAAGAAGTATTTTATTATAGACCGTGGAATCGCACTTTCGGCATTCATGTCATCGATAACGGCTCCATTTTGTGATCTTTTACAGTAATTTGACTGTCACTCAAACATTGACATGTTCTGGACTTCCCTCTTGCACTGTGTCACCTAAAACTCCGAAGTCTTTTTGTGCAAAAATATTTCTACTGCAAATTGCTTAAGAATAACTTGTAGGAAGGGGAGTCAGAAAACTACGAAACTAAACTGACAATGTAATCATACTTAACAAATTTTATGGACTTCGTGTACTGGTTGATGCTGCGTTATCTTGACCCGTTAGTGCGGTACAAATCCTAACATTTTAACGCTCATCAAGAACCAATAAACATTTCTAGTTCAGCCACAAACAAAAAAGTTGCGATGAAGGCAAACCTTCTTAAGGACGGTGGGCCCTAATACAGAGGTACTTTTGCAAAGGTTATGACTATGGGGGAAACGCAGATCTTAGTAAGGATTATTGGAATTAAAAAGAAAAATGTGGGTAACCACGCATTTTTCAGAAATAACTAAGCAACCATAATTCTAAAAAAAGCTTCAGAATACAAAGAATGTATGGCATTTTCTTTCCAAATATCTCTGAAAAATGCGCGGTTACCCCAATTTTCTTTTAAAATTCTTATAGCCCTTGCTAAGATCTGCTTTTTCCACAGGATCATAAACCGCGCAACAATACCGTAGTAGGCATGCAAATTCCTTAAGAAACCCGAATATCTCGGACCAGGTGTGCGTTTCTCGAAAGCCCCGAGACTTTTCGGGTCGATTTTGAGCACGATAAGTTACACTGTATCCTGTAAGTAAAGAACGTTCTAAGCATCAAACTTCCCTTATTATTTATACATTTCTTACCTTGAAGACCTGTTAAAATAACAGCTTTATAGAATGAGTAAATCATGTTTTTATAAATGGCTTTTCGGGACCGAAATGTTTTCGGGCCTTTCCAGAAAGGCACCCCAGGCCCGAGATGCGGAGAACGTATGCGCAGTAACAAAAGGGGTGCCGTCCTTGAGGTACTAGAAAATCATCAAATTTACTGACCAAATCTTTGGGATGTTGGACATTAGCGAACTTGTTCCTCAGGAAAGTGAAGTTGAAGGTGCTTTGAATAATAGCGATAGTGACGTGACGACGAACTGAGAGTGTAACATGCCCACACTTACGCGTAGCAGCAGGTGGGTTCGAGTGCCTGCAAACTGGCAAAGTGTCATGACTTTCTTGAAAGAACATCTTTGTTTACAGACTTAATTTGATCATAAAATATATTAAAGGAAATTCTGGCTTTGCTGTATCCAGTGAGAACTGTGTGATTATAGGTAAAAACTGAGAGTAAGAGTAAGGCAAGACATCAAATGCCATACCGTAGAGAAACAAGAAGATATGAGAGGAACTCATAAGGGATCATGAGGATATAATGTCGCTTGAGATGAGGAAAAGAGCGTGTTAGTTTGGCAAAATCACAAAGATAGAGTACATCATTCATAGGTACCCTGTTACTACATGTTAAGTCTAGTAGTTTGTTGGTATTCAAAGAGCACAAAGTTCTTTAGTAAAGTGACAATATTGGAAGGAACTTAAACTGCAGTGTAGTGTTACGTAATATAAACCCGTTAAAGCATAATCAGGGAGAAAGGTGAAAAAACAGGGAGGAGGGAGTAACGGCCAAAAAAATTAGGGAGGAGGGAGAAAAATGAGTTTAAAAATAGGGAGATAAGATATTCAACTGCCTGTTCCTCTCCCCTCTTTTAATGGCAAGACAAATAATCGGCATTATGCAGGTAGCGGGCGTTATAGGAAACTGACATATAAAATGCAAGGAATTATTTTTCACCAAAATATATTTACCGACTGGCTGCCTTGAATCATCAGACACCACGACTCCTGTTAGATAAACATCAGATAGATGGCCAAAGTTGAGCATGGTTAAGGGCCGTGTCTTGTTAAACCACTGAATGCTTTGACTGTTCCAGTCCACCCAGTACAGATTGTCACCATGTAGGGCCAAATCTGCTGGAAAGATGTTTTGACTGATGTAATGCACATTCGTCCTGTCGTAACCATCGAAGTCTGCGGAATCGATGTAATTGTCGTATGCATCCATCCAGTAGATGCGCTCAGCTTCATAGTCAATGACAACACTCATGGGGAACAGCTGATAATCCCAGCCATAGCCAAGGTCAAGTACAATCTGTCGGTTCTCACCGGTTAAATCAGCTCGTTCTATCTTTGGTTCTATATACCCCCAGTCTGTCCAGAACATGTACCTAGAGGTAAACAACAAAAGCAACATTCTAAATATGTTAGGACTCTGTTTGGCCGCTTTTATGTAAGTTACAAGTCATGCTTTTACGTCATTACAATAAAAAGGCTACACTAGCCCGCAAATAGCAGTCGCTAATCTGGGCAGGTAGTGTTTACATAACTGAAATATACATGCATATGAAAGAAGTCCGGCAGATAAATATATAAAATAAAATAAATATATGAATAGAATAAATCAGAAATAAATAATTAATATAGATGCATGGTCGAAGGAAATAAGACTACGCATACAAGGCTGTGTACAAAACAGGTATGTCGTCAAATAACTTTCGTTGACTTTTCTAAAAATGGAAATACCCGTTTTATGCTTGCAGAACCCACAAAAAGCACCGAAAAGAATATGAAAGAATCTGAAAAGAAAAGGTACACGGAAACTTAGTACATGTTTGGGGCTCTGGTTCAGTTAAACTTTTGAATTCTTCCAAACATTAAGTTTTGCTTGCATCACTTACGCAACCACAATCATTACTTTCTGTGTACAATGCACGTATGTTCTGTATCTTCGAAACCGTCCGATATGAAAATGGAAATGCCTAAACAAAGGATTAAGCACCCAAAATCCAATTGGTTGAAAAATTTAAGGTCGCTTTCACCATCCTTAGTCACCAACAAAACATATAAAATCGTGCACAATGAAAAATGAAAAGTTTCAGTTTCACTGAAGTTATGTTTATCCTCTTCTTTAAGTTTATGTCCTTCCGCCACTGCCAAACTAAGGGGAGAAAATGAAACCTACCCCGATTTTGGATCCACAGCGATTCCACGTGGGTTGTAAAGTTCGCTTGTAAACAATGTCCTTCTCGAGCTTCCATCAACCTTTGCAACTTCGAGTCTCTCATAGAGGTAATCAGTCCAATAAATCAATTCACTTTCCCATTCAACTGCCAATCCATCAACTTGACCTAGGTCGTCTCTTATAATAACCTTTAAAGGAATTAAAACACACAAAAATTCAGATATATACAAAGTCCGTATACTAACCCTCTTGCTAAACATTTCTTAGATAAACATCCAGGTAATAAAAACTGAACCCGCATGAAGAATGACAGTACTACTTCCTCTTAAAAGATTTGGTAAAACCTGACAACGAATGCCATTAATTAAAACACCTTGGCTTCCTAATTTGTGGAGGCTCGATGATCAGCTTTTAGCACCCATTAATTTGAAAGCAATCGGCTGTAAAATACTCCTCGTTGCTTCACCTATCGGTTTTGATGGGAAATAAGTAAAAGCAACAGGAGGTAGGCTGTGGCGCCGATAAGATTGATTGCTCGAGTAATTCATCTGAATGTATACAGATAAAAGGCAACAGGTTATTATACTCCTGACAAACGATAATTCCAGCCTTTAAAAATTGCCAGACTTTTGACAATCACCATAACTCATTCTTTGAGCATAATTGTCAAATCGTGAACCATTCTTTACCTCAGTTTCACCACTAACTAGACTCATTCTATTGATGGTCCATTGGGCGTGGTCACTCCAGTATATCATTCTCTCTCTGTGGTCAATGTCAATGGCACCAGCGTCGGCAAGGCCAGTCTTCACTGTCCTAACACTAACGTGGGTGTGATTGTAGGTCTTCATATCAATGCATTTGATGTTATTCTGGTCACTGAAGTATAGACTGGGGTCATCCGTACAGCCATGCGCATCTAGATAAGCAAAAAAGTAATTGTAATGTTTAGCATTTTAAACAGAGAGTGGGGAAGCAAATGAAAATGTTTAAATTCTTAGACTTCGTAGCAAGCTTTTTCATGGTTTTTTGTATATTGGAGGCATTTTTGCTCTTTGAAAGCTCGCCCAAAAAGCGACAAACACTTCCATTGCACAGCTGAAACCGGCAAGAAAACGCTTGTTACGCATTTTAAATATTACTTGAGTCTCGTTCTGAATTATAATAAAAACCAGTAAAATTGAATTTTCCTCCTTTCGTTGGAAATCTCATTTGTATTGATGGACGTTCATTTGAAATATGTATGAATGCTATGTATACTTATGCAAAATGCGACTACAAATGGTAAATCTGAAACAAAAGCTTATGATCACCGATCAGGTGAAATTTTAACTGGAGCAATGTGTCTGAACCTCAACTAACTTGCTGAAACTTGCCCATCTGGCAATTTACAATGACCAAAAAGTCACAGATGGTCAGAAATTGCCATTGAGAAAATGCTGTACCTGACAAATGGCCATTTATTTTAGAGACAACGCATGCACCTGACAAATGGCCATTTATTTTAGAGACAACGCATGCATAAAGTAAATAAACGTTCACGTGAAAACTGACAAATATACCAAACGAAGCGAACACAATTTGCTTAAAATTACCATGGGCTTAAATATAAAAGGCAGCAGTTAAAAATGGTAACACATATGACTCAAGGCTGAAGACAAATGTCTCCAATTACTAGTAACTAGAGAAATAATTTGCAGTATTAGCGCAAGTAAGTAACGAGGCAAATTTACTTCTTGAACAGCTTATCTTAAATTCTTTCTAAATTTAAAAATAACATGAATATAACTCTGAGGAACAGAAATAAATAGAGAATCCTATGTTGTGTATCTGGCGTACATAGAAAAAATAATATCTAGATTTAAAACGCAATCATGTTATGTTGCATAAGAATCAACTTGAATTAACACTCACTAGTAATGCTGATACTTTCATTGCATAAGCCAGGATCGTCTTCAGGGCATGCGCACTTGTAACCTCCAGGTTTTAGGAGACAAAGATGGCTGCATATATGAACACAAGGATGAAGATCTAAAATGGGAAATATGCTTGTTATCGAAAGTCAATGTGTGGGATTAACTGAATAGGAGCACATGTGGAATTAACTTTGAAGCTTTGTTGGTTCATCAGATTTTTAGGCCCAGACAGGTGCACCTTATAGTTAGCCTGTTCAAAAATTGAGTACTTATAACTGATCATAGAATGTGTTCAAATGACTCAGCAAGGAAAAGGTGTAATGCTACTTCGGTTAATTTTTCTAACCTGTCAATAACATTCGTAGAACAACTAGTTGAATTGTTTGAACTATACACTTAATAATTTTTTGTAGGCCTTTTAAATATATTACTTTATTAATAGCTTGTACTCTATAACAAGGGAATCAAAGCAAAGTGTGTCGGTGTAAAAATAGGCAATGAAAAGGTCCGGCGTTGGCTCTGCATGGAAGAACACTGACCACGCCAGTTTTAGGCCTGATCTTTTCCTCGTCCGGGACGAGGATGTTCCTCACTGACCATCGGAATTTGCTCTTATATATTTCCTCTTCCCTTCTACACAATGAAATGTGGGGGGAAGGGGGAAGGGAATGAATGACCTGCAACCTAAAAGGGAAGTGAAGATGTTTCATTTCATATTGCAGCCTTCTATTTCCAGAGAATCTTTTAACTTTTTGTTCTCGCTCACAAATCTGGTGGAACGAACTTTTTAGCTGTAGATTTGGATTGCTGAAATTTTAAAATTACTCCCTGAGCCCATGCGAAAATATGAAAATATCAACTTGTTGCACGTTTTATACCTTGTACATCGTAAGGATTGTAAATGTTGACTCCTCTGGGTGTATACTGGTAGGGGATCAGTTCGACTATTTCCTGGTCAGGATTCCTACTGGCTCGTATTACGTTTCCAAGTAACCAATCTGTCCAGTAAAAGTAATGTGCATCGAGGGCGAGCCCTGTCGGCATGTGCAGATAATTGCTGAAGTCGATGTGATAGACTATTTCACTGTTTGGATAACGCAGGTCGATGTACTGCAAGCTTGGATCGCGATCTCCTACCCAATATAGCAGGTTTTCATCGATGTCTATCGCCAGAGCGCTGGGTGCATGTGTTGACCATGATGAGAATCGTACCAGGGTAGTTGGGTGGCTTCCGTCCATTTCTGTTCTTACAATCATTGGAGGGTCTCCCCAAGCCGAGTAGTACATATATCTGTGACGTTAAAACAATTTTACTAATGCTTCATTTCATTAGTATATTGTAAAAACACAGGCATGTTACGCTAACTTTGGTAATAAGTACGCAATGTCTATGTACAATTATAATCCTTTCGTTATATTTAGAAACGCTTGCCTACTTCTCATGCAAACGTAAATCAAAAACAAAATGAATAGCAAGATTTACTCTTGATCGGTGGTCACTGGTACGTTGTTGGCAACCCAACAGGATGCAGCCCAGTCAATTGGAGATTTGATCCATTGATACCTTATATGTCTCTGTCTTAAAAACGTTTAGTAAAGAAACATACCCTCGGCTAGAATCAATCGCCAGCCCAACTGGTTGATGGGTGTCGCTCCGAATCAGAACTTTTCTATTCGAACCATCAAGTTTGGCCACTTCAACAGTCTTCTTGACCTTATCGGTGAAATACATATTTCCTCCGTAACTGTCTACAACCAATCCCAGTGAATAACTGACATTTTGCACAATTATTTCTTCTTCTGTTCCATCTAGGTTGGCCCGAGCTATGTGTTTAAGTGTCAAGTCTGTCCAGTAGACTTTCTCTTCGGCTGGGTTCGATGCTACTGCAGACGGACAGGATGCATGCTCCAAAGGCAGAGTGTTCGCTATAGTAAATAAGTCATCCCCGCCTAACGGCGACTTGTAAATCTCACTAAAGTAGCACTCTGTATGCAGAATTAGAGGACGATATACACCTACGAAAAGAAAAGAATATATATCTATACAGTGCAAATCTACGCCGTTTTGAAAATGGCGTAAGCATACCTGACGCAAAAATAGTTTGGTTTTCGCACTTAAATATACAAAAGTAACTGAATTAAAATTATACTTTATCCGATAACGTTTAATTAACTTTTTTTGAAAGAAGATGATCAGCTTTCGACGTCCACAACTTCGTGTAAAAAATTTTGTTTGTTTCATAGGCCGAGAACTTTGCAAGGAAAATGAAATTGTTCTCTGCATAAAGGCAACTACAGTCCTCAAATCTTATCCACACGCTCTGTGTACTAGTTTTAAAGGTTACTCCATCAAGTGATTTAAATTCGGCAGTCCAAACTAAGAACAACAGCAAGAAACAACGACAACGCTGTCGTCAGATTATGAATATATCTCAGTGAATTCTCTTTGGACATGCAATACCATTTTAGGACGCCTCTACAACAATGAAACAATATTTTCTTTCTTACATGTGGTGTCATTTATAAGTTCCATGTCGTTTGGACATGAGCAGTGAGGTCCAGAAGGCGCATTCAGGCAAAGATGGCTGCATTTCTTGGCACATCCTGGAGACCCTGAAAATCACAAAAGTTGCAAGGAGTCAAACTATTCTGGCATTGTAAGCAACAAATTAAATTACGTTTTATCCACCGCTCTCGCAAAACGTTTCTCTCTCTTGAACAACCCCCATCGCCTCACGAGATGAATTCGTCTGGGCGGATTAGAGAAATATAATTATATATTTTATGTAATTAATATAGCAGCTTCAGGCATTGAAAAACTTTCTTGAATCACTGCAATAACAATTATGTCTATTATTTTTCCCACACGGCAATTATGTTTCGCATATTAAACAAGTTATAAAGGATGACGACACGCTCCAACATCCAACGGATTCTCAATGACCACTTTCAATAACTGAAGCATCACATTTTGTTCAATTGCCATCATATCCCAACCTCAGGCTTGTATTTCGTGTAGCGGGATCACCAATTTGTTAAATATTACTTAAGTACATAATCCATACTACAGTATACTGTATCCCTCGGCCACTGTTCCACTGTTCTACCTTAATATACTGTTCCACAGATGACCACTGTCTTCTATCACCAATTGGTGGTACAGTATAGATTATGTACTTGAGTAATATTTAACAAATTCGTGATCCCGGTAAACAAAACAGAAGCCCAAACTCACGACCTTACAGAGAAAGTTCAACACTAGTGTTATGTTAAGAGACATTTACCTGGGGAGTAAATGGAGTCTAAATCATAGGAATCTATGTCCCAGGCATCTTTCAACAAATCGATGACTTTAGAAACATTGCCAGGGCCTCCGAGCAGAGCGCTATAGACACCGCCATCCCATGCACCGCTCCCTCCTGCATCTGTCAAGTACAGGGTATCACCGAGTATTGTCAAGTCTATTGGATCAATCACTTCAGAAGAAATGAAAGGTCTGCTGTGGTTACCATCCAGTTCAATGTAATAGACTTCATGAGCAGATCTGTCGGTAAAGTACAAACGACTTTGATTGGCAGAATAGTGATGCACAGCAATCCCACTTGGATGCGAGCCTTCCGTTAATTCCAGAATAACACGCTGATTTTTGCCATCCATGTCAGCTCGTTCTATCCGTGGAGTGTATCCATAGCCTTCGCTTGCCCAGTAAAGATGCCTGCAACGTCAAGAAATTTATTGTATCACACTGGAAGAACAACCGAAAAGCATTTCGCACAATTGCTGGTAATTATAACTCACTACTTGACATTGTGTCACGTGTGCAAACACTACAAAGAACATTTCAAATAGAACATAAGAAGGTTACGAATTGCAACTGGAAGGTGGCAGGTCAGTTAGGGGCAGTATAATTGGCGTTCAGTGTCAGACATCATCCGTTTACTTGGTTAAGAAAATTGAAGGCACGTGAACATTACACAACTTTCGTGAACCTTGGAACTAGAAAGTTCCGTGTATTACCTGATACAAAATATACGTTGGACGAAGATATGGATTGAAGTGAAATTTGCTGGGAGCAAATGTCATCTGATTTTTAAATAACGCTTAGAAAATGTGATTAGGGACGGTTTGGCAACTTTAAATCCCATTTTGGTACCCAGTGTGTAATTGATGAGTAATAGTGGTTATTGTCGCCTGTTCTCAGAATAGTTTGTACATACATACATACATGACTTTATTTTATCTCGAGTTTACAGGGTAGCTAAAAAAGTAATATCTTCGAGAAAAGAAAAAGAAAGAAAGATTTACAAATAATAAAATAACATTACTAAGTACTAATCATATATCTATTAATGCTAAGTTAAGTGCTATGAAAGGAGATGGTTCGTATCAGAAGTTTAAAACCAACCAAAGTGGACTCCGTTCAGCCTAATTATAACGTTCTCAGGTAGAGAGTTCCAAGTTTTACAGGCAAAATACTTAAAAGAGTGAAGACCATAAGAAGTGGAAGCAGGTCTACACAACGACAGTATATCAGTTCCTCTAAGAGAGTAGACCGTTGAGCGCAACGTTAATATCCATATCCATGGTTACATATCCATAAAGGTGCTATGTGACGTGTATTTGTTTGACTTGGGGTCAAAATCCTGGTAAAATCAAAACTAATAACATTTGCTTATGCAGAAAAAGGTCTTAGAACTCCAAGTGAAAGATATGACGTGAATTCTTGAAAGGAGAGCAAAACATCATCAGTTTGAAATGGTTTTTGTTAGGCATGAGGGGAAAACATGCAAAAAGTGGCCATTTTTTTCAAGTTGCAATCGTGACCATCCATCCATAATAAACATATTTTCGGATTTTTGAAAATAATACTAAAACCTGGTGAAATAGCTCCTTTTAATAAAAATATTACACTATTATTAGCTTACTACTTTGTAGAATTAAGGAACTGACATTAGGAGCACCACTCTCAGCCACCTCAATCTAATTAAATGAATTCTGTTATCTAAAAGAAAAGGACTAACCCGTTTTTCAGGTCCAGAGCTATACCCTCCGGCCAAGGCGTTGTAATCAAGCTGGTGCGATGCATCCCATCAAGAGTAGCAACATCGATCCTATTCCTTGAGCTGTCCGTGAAGTAGATGTTACGATTGATGAAGTCAATCGCTAATCGGTTAGCCCAGTACACACCATTAACAACGGTCTCATCCGAAGTTCCGTTCAGAAAGGACCTTTTTATTATTCCAGGATAGCCTTCAGCATAATAGACTAGTTTATCGATGGGATCAAAGCCTACAGCGGTGAGGCCACGAAGACGATCAATGGGAAGAGGAGCTGCGCTGTGGAGATTACCTTCCACGTCAACTTGATACAAAATGTTCCTACGAGTTTCTGCAAAAATCAGGCTCCTCTTGGAGTCTGTTGATAAAATTCACAAGGGATAAGTATTACTCTTTCCATCCAGAGTACAAGCTCGGAAATAAAATTTTTCTGAGGTGGAGAAACGTGATCAAAGCAACAATAAACCACGAAGGGAAACGGTTGGTTATGAGTTGGGAATATTGGGACAGGTTATACACCGCAAACCACAAACTTTAAAAGCTGAAGACCTTTTTTCAAGAAGCTCAAACGGTAACGCAGCACGTGACCGAGGTAACTATATAAAACTTTTCAATAAAACGTGATAAAATTAAAAACATACAAACAAACAAACAAACAAACAAATAAACACAAAAAAGCTGAGGAAGAATTACAGCTTAGAATAACTAGAAACCATCCAGTAAATCTTGTTAACTTAATCACATAGTCAAGTTAAATGTTCGAAATTTCTTTTCAGATAAACCGTTTAAGCTGTGACCACAAGCCGTAAATAAATAACTCCAATATCTCTCCAATCTGGAGTTACAATAAATCAACTCTTCTTTAACTACACTATCTAAAATCTTTTATCATGACAAATCTTACTCGTTTGAGACTGATTTTGGTTGATTTATCATGTTTCATGATAAAAAAACACATTTGAAACAAAGTATCCTTTTCTTTAACCCTTTCCCGTCAACGGTTTTTTCTTAGAAAAACGCATTTTTACCGCTAAAGCGGTTTTTTAAGTGCTATGTTGTTAAACGCCACTAAACTTTGCTACAAAAGCGTTTTCTTACAATTTAGCTAAATTTTGAGCCAGCCTCTGTTGTCGGTTGTACAATATTTTGCTTTCACGCATGCGCATTAGCCAAAATTTAGACGGTGTTTTTTTTGCGGGGGGGATTCATCTTCTACCCTTTATCCCCTTTCTATCCACTGGAAATCGTTTGGCCTCAGCCCTTCTTAAAACCTGGAAACGGAACATTGATCAACTAGGTTACTTGGTCTATTTTACCACCAACTTTGCACCCAAAATTGAACACGTTTTTCTGGTATAGCTCTGCCAGAATTTGGTCGATATTCAAAATGGACACATGTATGGATGGATCTGTCCTTGCTGTGTTAGCTGCTTATCAAAACAATCTGGTGACGTCAAAAATGATGACGTCACAAGTGGCTCAATTGTTCCCGACTTCAACGTCGGGAAAATACAACTCTTGACGGGAAAGAGATAAAGAGTTAACTCCGCTTTGGGAGTTATTTTACCTTCCGAAAATAGGTGTGTGACCATCGAAACAAACCCCAGTGAGCATTGCGTTAACGGGCCCTTTGCATGACTATGCGGATGGCAAGTAGCTCAGTGGGACATCAAAAAACAATGTGACCATGTGACCACTTATGCAAAGAGCCCATTAAGTGGTGCTGGTGTCCCAGTATTTCCCAAAACGAGATTTGGTCTTAGTTTCTTTTCCAGAACTTGGACAGTTCTGGGTTGAAATATTGGGTTTTAATATTTGCCAGTGTTCAAGCACATGAGCTAATTTTGATAGTGATACGTACCATACGCTGGCAAAGTGCTATCGTCTGCTTGGCAAATAACACTAGCGTCTTCTCCGTGAGAACAATCATGATTTCCCCATCCGCCATGGGGGCAATCTTCAATTCTGGATTCATTCCCCACGCAGTCTAAGCTATCCAGCCAAATCTTCCCGGATCCTTCTCCGTAGGCGCCGTAAAAAGGGGCGGCAAGAGCACCGCTGTAGTTTAACATGCGGCAAACCACGGCGGCATCCTTAAGGTCCCATTGATCGTCACAGATCGTTCCCCATTCGCCTATTTGTTCGCCTGCATGTTCCCCTACATGGAAGATCTCTACTCTGCCTTCATTTGCACTTGTTCCTTCAACCAGGCGAATAGTTGTACCTGGCATTAAAGTAAAGACAGCAAACACAATCAACAACTCGTTTATTTGACAAATGGTCCCCTATTTGCAGTGACTTGTTGTCAGTTATGTAGTCTAATGATAACAATTCCAGTAATCTTGAAAGCTTGTGCAAGGATGGCCCATATCTCTAGCGAAAACATGGCTTTCAGAATTGACGGAGACTATATAAATCGGTGAAAAGTCGAACAGTCGTGCAGTAAACATTTTTTGTCAACATACCTCATTTTTCTGTCAAATTTCGCGTAAAAAAGCACAGGCAAGAGCATAAGAAATTCAACAGCACATTTAAAGCTGGCAAACGTTATCAGATTTACCTTGTTGATATTTTTTATAGGAGATGAGTTCTTCAAATTGACATGCTCGTGCCCTCCAACGTATGGAATGAAGCAGACAATCACGGCGGAATGAAGGCGCCGGTTTCTGTAGCCTGAGGCGAATATGAGAATCCCGTCCTTGATGGGGTCTTATTCTATACAATGTACATGGAGCCCGTAGCATTTTAAAAATTTTCATGAAGTCTTGCTAGTGCTCACTAAATTAAGTGGGTTAAGATCGGAGAAACAATCTCAAGTAAAGTTCTTTGTTCCTAAGTAATTCTTGGTTAGCTTTTGATCCATTGTCTCCGAAAATTTAACAGTTGCATTTTCGTCATTTTGAGTCAATTTAGCTGCCACCCACAAAATCGTGAAGTGCGCAATAACGCACAGCATAAACAACGTTTAGAATTATTTAAAATAGGAATTTACATTTTTTCATACCTGGAATTGTTATTGGATTAGGTATACAATACACTCCAACATCGCTGTAGTGACTGCACACATCATAGTGGTTGCCCCAGCCGCTATGTGCACATTCCGCCAAGGAGCTTTCTCTCCCGGAACATTGGACACTATCCATCCATATCTCACCCGAGCCATATCCATAAAATCCGCAACACTGAGTTGACCAAGCACCCTCAAATCCAAGCATCCTACAGACCACTTGCGCATCTTGTATGTCCCAATCGTTGTCGCAGATTGTGCCCCAAGTGTCATTGTATAAGACTTCCACACGACCGTTGTTCGCACTGGTTCCACCGCGCAGCCGTACCGTGATATCTGTCCGATGATTGGATGAAAAGTTTCTCTGATTAGTGGAGCCGCAAAAAAGGCGTAGTTTTATTGCCGCACTAGCGAAATATGCTACCATACTGTTAAATTATTTTTGTTTCGATAAGGAAGATGTATGCTGTATTTTACAATATATCACAAAAAAAGACCTCGTCAGTGTTTAAGACAATGATTCAAACAACATCATATCATCCCTACGAATTGAAAAGACCCTGGGAATTCTTATAGCTAAAAACAAAACCTGTCGTCACAGGTCCCACTGAAGTGGAGGTTTCTTTAATAGTTTTTTTTTAAAACCTACAAAATGCTTACTTTTTGGAGGGCCTACTGTTGGAGATGTAGCTGAAAGAGAAGAACAAATTATCATTAATACAACAAGCAGTTAACAAAGTGCTTGTACTAACATGTTTAGCGTCACCTAGTAATGCCTGTGGGCAAGTAGCAGCTGGGTTAATAGCCTTCTTGGCCAAAGAAAGAACGGTCTTAGCCACCCTTGGGACATATGACATATTCAGCGATGATTATTATAATAACTTCCTGACAAACCCTTATCCTAACAAACATAAGTCTCATCGGGAATTGTGTACAATGCAGGCTTTGTGCTCTGTGGTGATTCATTTAGTGATGCTGTTTTTGCAAACAACTGATTAATAAAAACACTAATGCATGGTTAAGAAATCACCTCTTACACTTTGGCTCAGTGGTACCTCTGAATTTTCATAGAATTCCGAGGATAAATTAAAGATTTGATGCAGGACATTTTACGTCTTCTAGTCCGTTTGATCTTGTGTTTGAAGTGATCAAAACTCATGAAAGATGTTCTTGTTATATGAAGACGCTAAGGTCTATCATATCTACTTGAGACTTGAGACTTGCAAGTATTTCAGAGCTTACCGTTTAGAGTTGGGATAGAATCGTTTTTGCATACAACTCCGACATCTTCAAAGTGGCCACAGTTGCTTATACCCCACCCTCGATGCCTACACTCCATCAATGAATTCTCATCCCCCCGGCACTTCAAATTATCGAGCCATGTGTTGACATCATCGCTGACAACACCATACTCATAAGCAGGAGAGAACATTCTGTCAGCTACAGTGTGATTAAGCATTCGGCATAAAACGTTGGCATCTCGAAGGTCGAAGTGATCATCGCAAATTGTTCCCCATTCACCTCCAGGGAACCTGACTTCCACTCGTCCTTCTAAAACTGACTGCGTGGGGCCATTCATTAGACGAATTTCGATCTCTGTTGTAAGTGAAGAAAAAATAAAAAATAAATAAATAATAATTCTTTATGAGTTGAACACAAGACACAGCAGAAGAAAAGTATTTTCAACTTGCCATCGAACTTATACATCGAACTCTCAAAGGAATCGGTGGGATTTCGATGGCAAGAATGGTGTACATCATAATTAAGATTACGCCACGAGACTTCTCAATATGGCTTATACGCGATACTGACCAGCTTCCCATACGGCCTATGTTTTACTTCTCGGTGTTTCTCTTTTCCTCGTTCAATGAACAGGTTGGCCACCGCAGCCAAAATAATCAAGGTTCATTTTTTGTATACCCTAAAACATGTTTCATGATTATTATCCTTGCACTATGTTTCATATTGTTATTTAGTCAAAGCCAAAATCAACTACATTCGTGTCAGAAGATGTTCATTTATAAAACAGGGAATCGTAGGTTGTATTAAGATTGCGGGGGATTGAAGACAGCGGGAATAACGCCAGACTGGCCCAGGGCTGGAAATACGTAGGGCTTTTACGGTTACCAAAAGCGGAATAAAGAAGTCTTTTAAGTCATCAGTATGATTAACATTAAAACCGTTTTCTTTGACTACGTTAACTGGAAGCCCATTACGACCAATTCTAGCACCTCGTTCCTCCCCCCCCCGCCCCCCCTTCTTCTTTTCATGCGGAAAAGCGTAGTTTGGGAGGGAAAAAATGGATTTTTCAACGTACCTGGAATTGGTGGATTTGTGGTAGGTGCAGAAGCTACAAAGGAAAAGAAGGGTAATTATATTCGTTTAACAGTAACAGAATAGGCTTCTTTTAGTTTAGACCTGTACCGAAATACATGTATGGTTATTGTAAGGGTGGTAGTGCGTATACCACCACATGACTTAACACGTTCAAACATTGCACGCACAATGATTTAGAGTTGACAATTTCTTGCTTAATTTAGAGAACTTAGATTTTAATGGACCGCATTAAATAAACAATAACTGGAAGTAGGAAAATAAATTAAGTCAAGATGGAAACTTCAAACTATTAGTACAACAGCTTTTCACATAAATATATTAATTTTGAACAAAGTTGAATCTGGACTGTCGATGATCAGGCATTTAAATTCAGGTATTAAGTATTTAAAGTCAGCTTAAGGGCACTTTCTTCAGCTCGTCATGCTCGCTGCTTTTATTGATTCAAAGTTTTATATGAAAACAGAACTTTAACAATGCGTGTAATATTTTGATGGGTGAATCATGAATGCATGTACACTCGACGTACCATTGCATGTTTTTTTGTCTGATAACAGTTCATAACCATTGGGGCAAGCACACTGTGTACCATTTGGCGTCAATAAACAGAGATGACTACAATCTGTATTTGTTTTGCAGTCGGTCTTTCCTGAAAGTAGGAAACATTAATTGCATAATTAATATGGATAACCATTAATAGATTATAGTTATGTCGATGTCTATGTATTTGTCTACCACGTCTATACGGTTTTATGCTGATGTTTATGCTGTACCCATGTCCATACTCAACATCATGTCAATGTCTATATCTATGTATTAGCCTATTTTGTCCTTTCTGTGACCAGTAATTCATTATTTTTTTCCTCATTTGCATCTTTTTGTCTATTTTTATTTACCATTGAAAGCCTTATGAAAATTGTAAGGCAATAGATTCAAAACACGACCAATAGCTTTGCAATAACTGAAGACATGCAAACCTTGAGGTTCCCGCGAAGAATCATTGAGAGCGATACCATAGGTCCTCAGTTTGCCCAGCCAGCCCATGTTCCTGTAATGCTCATTTGTGGTGAGGTTGATCTTCTCGATGCTATGACTAAAGAGATCACTCGCATACAACATATCTCCATACAACGCCAAGCTGAAGGAATACAGATTCACACTTGTCAGCATTGTGACATGCGTTCTGTCCGAGCCATCGAGCTTGATGTGTTCAATTATATCGGTTGAAGCATCAACCCAATACAGCAGATCAGAATTGAAGTCTATCACCAATGAATTTATACTAAGGTGTATGTAATAGGATTGGTAGCCATCGATCAGGATTCTCCTTTCTGTTCCAGCAAGGGTAGCTCGCTCAATTCTTGGGAAGTCCCATCCTCGTTCTGACCAATACATGTAGCTAAAACGCGGATTGAATGCGATATATGAGACTATTTTAATGAAAAAGTGGGAGACTAGAAGGTTAATGCTGAACATATGGCAAGGAATCAAGAGGAAAAATATATATATTTAAGCGGAACATTTCAGTGTTGTAGACCGTAGCTCGTGACGTTACTTCAAAATTTTGAGATAAAGAAAACACTGGCTAAGAGGTAAAACAATCTAAGACACAGAAGGGAACCCCTGGTGTTACTTTGACTGTCATCATTGACATTGTCCTAAGTTCCTAATCAAGTTGATTTAACCTATTCTGCATTGCGACTAAATAGTCTTCACAGAGTACTTTTATGATTTATAAAACGTGATCTAGACTGAGCTGATCTACGTTTTTCTCTTTATTTTCACTGTTTACGACTGCTTAACAACTTACCCTGTCCGAGCATCCACGACAATTGCCCTGGGATTGGCCATATTTTCCCAGATAAGGGTCTTCCTGTGGGATCCATCAATGCCAGCAACCTCAATTGTCTCGTGCATATAATCCGTCCAATAGATTAGACCAGTCTCATATTCAATGGCCATGTCATCCACTTCACCTAAATCAGTTAAGATTACTTCCTTGGTTGACCCATCTGCGAGCCGCAATCTGCTGATAGTTGAGGGATTCTCATATTCACTCCAAAACAGCCAGCCCTCTCTAACATAGACGGCCAAGGCTTTTGCATCAGTCAGACCAGATACCACCACTCTTTGATCAGAAACGTTGTAAATGTCTATGTATCTGATACTGTCGGTATTAGCAAAGAAAATTCGAGGAGCTGCATCGGACTCTGCAAAAAACATGATTGGTATGTTCATATCATCATTCAGTCGAGTTAAAAATGAAGTCATCGACCGCTTTGAGGTCTAGACAATGGGCACGATTGTTCTATGGGATATAGTATCCTTAATTCTAATACTTATTATCATAGAAAGGTGGTCTTCATCATAGAATTTAGGCGGCCATAAGGACTCTCCTGGCATTCCACAGATCTATGCGAGGAAAACTATACCCTATTGGAATATACCGGCGAGTATTTATTGTCTAACCATTCTAGGATATGATCATACCCAAGAAAATGCTTTGTTGCGATTTTATGCAACTGGCTCAATTGCTTAAGCCAGTACAACGAGGGAGGAAAACTGGAGGCCATTTTTAAAAACCATTTTCCTCTTCTCCTTCTTATTTTTTTTCAAATCCTTACTCCTGTGGCGATGACTGATTCATTCAATTAGCGACGGTAAGCGGAAAAAAAAAACATCAACACAAAGATGAAACAGAAACCTCTTCATAGATAACACACAGAAGATCTAATAGCTCGAGTGTGTTGCTTATGTTTCTAACGATAAATTAGACTCCTGTTGTGGCATTAGAATAAAATTCAGTGTGGGTTTTGATCGTTGTTTTTAGCGATTAGTTTTTACAAAAGAAAAATGTTATGTAATCTAACAGGATGTTCTATGTAGCCATTAGTATTTTCTACAACAAAGCATACTTAAGAGGCTTTCAAAAGAAGAAAAACAAACTGAAGGCCTTATAAGTACGTTCTATGAAGCGTATGCAACCAGTCCCTAGTGATTCAAGTGACAATGGCGCGGCAGTCATGTTTGTGTACCATGACAAAAGGAACTAATGAGGAAACCTTTTGTTAATAGTGCATCAAATTGGCGGCGGCGACGTCACGTGCACACTGTCTTTTCAGGGTATACTAGTGAGTGTATAGAGCATACTAATGAGTTGCATAATTACGCAAACTCACATAACTTCACTGCGAATACTAATTTATCGCAACATTTGCGGTTATTCGAATCTCCCACCACTTACATAATTTCGGAGTGTGGCTTACGGAAAATATAAAGCAACAGGACAGAAGGATTTTACTTGTTGTTATCGATGGCCCTGTGGCCCGTTTCTCGAAACTCCCGATAACTTTCCGGGCCCGGTAGGTATTTTTCGAGTTTATTTGTTATCAGCTAATGGTACTTATTGGCGGAAACTTAGCCATATGCTTCATGAAGTTATAAAGACTAAAATTTAGCTTTCCAAATCGATACAAATTGTGTAACTATTGAAGAATATTGTGCACATAAAATAGTTTTCGGGCTCGATACGTTATCAGGAGTTTCGAGAAAAGGGACCTTGGTACTCCTTGATTATCCGGATGCTTGAGACAATAGGATACCTTGTTCGAAGTCTGAGGGTTGTTTGGACTTGAAAAGGTTTATTGATAAACATTACGTCAGCAGGAATCCGCTTATATTAGAGTGAATTCGTATACCCGTTTCTTATATGCTAATGAGGCGCATAATATCCTAATGACCGGTTTGGGTACGCACGAGCGATTCACGATTGAAATGCGTTTCCTGTGCGTACCTGTGTTCAGCGTACGCCAAAGAAAATAAGCAGCTTAAAAAAGATACGGAGTATGACTGTAGAATAATGATACTTGGTACACTAGGTTTCAAGTTGTCTTTTTAAAAACGATGCTACAAACTCCACAGGGCAGCTTGCTTTACATGTACCTGTGGCTGTTTACCATTTACAACAACTTTCCGGAAATTCCGGTTGGAAAGTAAATGGTACACGACTTTTCGGGTCGTTCCAGTGGAAAATTTCCGGGAGTAACGAAACGTCTGAAAAGGTAGTCCTGTTTTTCCGGACGGAATGTTCCAAACGGAAATTCGTGTACCATTTGTTCAAACCTAATCTTTGATACCAGTTTCAGGTTCTTGCAGCCATTTTCTGTCCCAACAGCAATTAATTAGGGAGCTTAACGGGAAGGCTTAACGACTTCACAATCTTTGAAACTTCTTGGTGATTATTCCGACTTGTTTAACCTGTCTAATGCAGTCGAATTATCCAGGAGCTGAATTTGTAAGGACGGCGTATCAGTTCAGGAAGAACTTGTTTAGAAAATTAATTAGAAAATAACTGTGTCCCCAATAGGCGCCCTGTCTTTGCAGGGTGCTAGATCACTTGACACGTGAATAAAGTTATTACTTTAATTTTTTATTATTATTATAAAAACGAAAATTCAACGTCGTGCGTTTGCGTTCTACACAAAACGTTGAATTTCGTCATTTCACGTTGTAGTTGTGCACAGAACGGCAAAGAAATATAAAAACAATAACACACGTGCAGAGTCCTTGTTTTGTTAATCGTTAGCCGTCGCCGTCATGCAAATTTTTTGGTAAATGGTAGGGATTTCTGCAAATGGTAAGCGCCAGTCCCGGACGGAATTTTCCCAATACGGAAATTTGCTTACCATTTGCCCAAACCGACCCAAACTTTAAACCGACCGGTTTACCTGTGTAAATGGTAAACAAGCTGTATCACAGGACTTTCGACATTCTGAACATGCAATATTGAACTTAATTTCAGTTCAACGCTTCTTTCGCGTAACCCACGTGCAGCAATGCGTTTAATTAAAAGGCCTTTCTGATACCCGGGCAAGAGAAACACTCGTGCCAGTACTTTCTCAGGCTGGTATGCAAATAGTGAAAGAAAATTAAGCAATGGTTTGAGGCAATGGTTTTAGTTGTGCGTGCTCAGTTTCTTAAATGTCCTTCTCATTAGCATTTAGTGATTCTCGTTATCATATAAGAAACGGGTTCAACGAATTCACTCTATTGGGCACTACTTGGCCGAGTGCGCGTGACCACATTCTAACAAACTGGTAGTTTCCTGACAATGTTGTTTAACAATATAGCAATCATTTCATAGAGTCAAATATAGTTTTATATTTTCTGAGTTTTGAAACGTGTCTTTTCAAGAAGCGCGTTTCAATGTACATGAATGGAAAATTAAGCGTCCCACGAATTGGAAGGCGTTACAAGCAAAATTAGGAAATCGCCCACTTGCGTGAATAAATTTATATATATGTGATTAATATCTTTGGGTACACACCTCTAAACAAAACGGAAGGATTTCTTAGTGGTTGTTCACCACATGTACAAACTGTTAATCCACAGTTTCTGCAATATGGGAAACGGTGTTCGAGATTGGCGCGTACCAATTGCGCAATTTACTCTAATTTACCGCGAGAGTCTGGAACTAGTTTGACCATTCAGGTGCAGGGACTGGAACTGGTAGAAAAAAATGCAAATAGAACACAATTTCTGTTTGGATATTCCGGTTGGGAATTTTGGACTCCTTTAACGACGTTCCGTTTTTTTGGCAATTTTCTGGTCAGACAAACCAAAATAGCCTTACCTTTTATATTTCACCAAAAAATCTGTGGATTTTTTGTTGTTGATTATTACCCACTCAATATACAGCATCAAATTTTGACTAGCACGTGAACACGTCGTGCGTCATGTGACAGGCCTTTGTTACAACGTTTGCTACGTTTAGCACTCCGTGTTTTACGACGTTTGGCCAACATTTTTCTTAGCTATAGGTGAATATTTTGTTTTCGGTCAAACATTCCGACTAACATTTAACAATGTTGGAGCTTAAAGCCGGCTTTTGAAAAATGTTACATCTTACGACCAATCATAATTAAGCGCCACACATCGGCTGTTGAAAATGGCAGAGCCGGAGATCGTCGAAATAAAACACCGGAATGAAAAAGCACGTGGAAGACGATGACATAAAATATTTAATTGAAAACTGCGAAGAAAGATCCTCTTTCTTAGATATTATCAAGGATACTTAGGGATAATTCTGATGAAAGTTCCATTATTTAAACGGTGTGAAACCCCCTTTTGACTCTTTTTTTTTATCCACTCGTGTGTTTTGCGCGTTTTCTCAGTCATGGGTCTTGTTCCGACTCTTTTTTATCAGAGGCAAACTAAAAATTGCTGAGAAAAAATTAGCAAATGCCCACAATGTTGTTGTGATGTTAAATCAGGCATCACGTTTAGCCGCGCGTCCAACATTGTTATACGGAAAATAATGGACCTGTTATGTAACAATAAGCTAGGCTAATTAGCTGAGTCATACATGATGTAGTGAATGAAAATACTACCAAAATAAATCTGGCTACGAAGAAACTGTTCAGGCACATCGCAAAGCTGTTTGCCTCCTACTCACCTACGCAGGCTTTTGTTTTGCTTTTGTGAATAGCAAAAAAAGATTGCTTAACTTTTTTGATTAGGGGAAAGCCTCTATTTTGTCGGTTAGGAACACTTAACAGCCCCGACACTGTCGATACTGGCGAAGATCGAGTTACTCTCTCGATCATTGACTTGTTTTCTGTAATTTCTTTATTGTGCGCATGCAGTACCCAGTACGCATGCGTCCTCATCTATGTCATCGTCTTTCAGACTTTGTTTGATTGTTTGAGTTTGGTACGGGTTCCTGAGTCAAGAGTAAATCGAAGAAGCGGTTTTCGTGGGGGTGGAGAGGTTTATTCAGCGGGGAGGTGTAAGGAAGGGAGTGGTTTGCAGAAGCCCCGGGCTGTTTGGTCAGCGGTGTAGTGTCTAGGCAACCAAACCACTGATCAAAGAATTTTGGAAATCTGGACGGTTCCGGCACCGTTTCTCTTGATTCCTGAAAATGCTGACACGATCTGCTGGTACAGCACATGTAAAGAGCTTACGTAGTGTGAGTACGACATTGTGTTGGCCTGTTTCTATAAATTTTGTTTGCTTAGTATTCTGGTTTGATTTCCGAGATATTCACATATCAGCGTCGAGTAATGTTTATTGACTTATTGTACGTACTTAACTTGTGCACATCGTGAAATAAAGAACATGTCCTTTGCTTATAAAACAGCTAAGCTCTGTTAAACATGTTTTTTGTTTAATTTAGAAACTGCTGGTCAACTTAGCTGTCTGAGCGTAAGATTGCGTGGTCTTTGTTTTATCATACGCCTGTATCGTCCTAAGTTCTGATTACGACACTTTTCGCTCCTTGTTGATGCGACTGTATCGGCCCGCATTAAAGTTTTTAAAAACTTTGTATGACACGTTTCATGTTCATCATTTATTGAAAAGGGGCTTAATTTGCAAAAGCACCAAATAATTCACTAGCAAAGATGAAACAAACTCATTTACTTTTTCATATTTGAAAATGAGGACTTGAACTTAACACGAACATAATGCATCAGTCAATTCCAGCAGTGCCCATCCCCCCTGGCATTAGTGAGGCATTTTTCCTCGTTGTCCTTCCCAGGGGCCGGGCATTAGTCTACCCCGGGGCATTTGACGGTCTCGTGATTTTTACGTAACAGCACTGTCACCTCCGTTCAGTGATAAGTTTATCGGGTATGGACGAAAAATTTGTGATTAACTTTGTCTAAGAACGGCAAAATGAGACAGTAGTAGTATATCCAAACTGGCCTTTGTTCCACGGATCGCTGATTAAGAATTGGGAAAAATTGGACCCATTGTTCTGTGTATGAACAATGAGGTGGATCCGGAGCACAGGCCAGGAAGGATATCACGAAAGGGGATGGGCAAGTGCGCACTTCAAATAGAAAAATATCTATCGATCCTTCCTAACATCCCCACCCAACCCACACTCCCCTTTTCTATTTCTCTCGAGAACGCACTTCCAACGAGTGGCGGTGGGTTTTTACGGGAAAAACAGAGGCCTACAAGATGGGGCAACACACACTTATAGTCTTGAATATATTAACCAGTGCGAGTCCCATGCTTTTTGTCACATTCCAGCGCTTAATCAGCTTCCGTGGGGAATATTGGCCAGTTTGAATAGTAGTATATCCAAACTGGCCTTTGTTCCACGGATCGCTGATTAAGAATTGGGAAAAATTGGACCCATTGTTCTGTGTATGAACAATGAGGTGGATCACTTCGCGAGGCACTGGGATCGTAGTCCCGAAAAGAAAACCCCTCCCCACTCAAATAGCCCATATTCCCATATCTCACAATCCTTTCCCAAAACTTAATCCCAAACCTAACATTGCTCAGAAAGCTAAAATCACATTCGTAGCTGTTCTAAGAAGTCGTCTCTGAGGAAGCCTTGCGCTTCAGAGTTTCCTCCGTAGGAAATGATTGTACAAAGTTCTTCACGGAGTTCAGGTCTTGATACAATCGAGTTAGATCAGAAGTAGCATTGTGGTCATCAACAGCCTCTGTCAGCAGAACACTGGTGCTATCGTGGCGAAGGACCTTCTCAAGCTGCATCTAATAGCTAGCTGTGTGTGATCTCTCCCAGCCCACATGGCTCATAACATCTGCTAACGCAGATCCCGAAAGAGCCAGTGTCATGGCACAGCCAGACCTGAAGCTATGTGCCGTCTCACCTTCATCGATGCCAGCCTCTTTGAGGTATGCTTTCAGTCTACCATTCATTGCTTCCGAGGAAATAGATAAAGGAGAGATTGCACCCCGAGCGGTTGTCGGCCGAAAGAGAAAGCCGTCAGTTAGGTCAACCTGCATGGCACGTGTGGTAGCCATGTACCTTTCAATCGCCGCTACTGGACATATTTTGACATTCGCACATCTTCTAATTCCAAAAAGATTCGATCTGTCTCAACGAAGTGTTTTTCCCCATGTGTGGTTAAACAGTAACCCATCATCATTAGGAAACCTGAGGATTTCATTTGTCCGAACTTGGCCAAGGTCTCCAGGTCTGTCCCCAGAGAAAAACAGGTTCTTAAAATAGGCTTGATCCCTGGATAGGATATACATCTTAATCGGGTCATTTTTACATGGCTCAAGCCGTCTATGGAGGTGGTCCGACAGTCTTGCCAATTTATCCACGAACAAGGGGGTGGCCTGTTTCGGAGCAAGGCCAGCGGTTGCCTGCTCTTCCTTTATGCATTTAAGGTATTTCCGTACTAACAAAGAAGCAGCTGGGTTTCCCAGGCCAAGCCTTTCCTCCCAGTCCCCTGCCCGATCATTTTCCTTGAAAATAGCCCTAAGTTTACCAATTAGGGAGTCAACAGAACCCGCAGCAAGCCGGTGAGGGCAGCCACACTGAAAGGGGTCCCAGAGCCCCCGGCGAGCATCCAACAGAGTGGACCTGAGTCTTCCCGGTTTTGTCCTTCCACACCAAGAAACGAACTAAGTCGTGGGGAGAGGCAGACATTAGTTCCTTGGGCATTGGCAGCGAAGCTAAAAACTGACACAACTGATTGAGCAACCGAGATTTCTGACGTTCATATGTGGATTGTTTATTAAACAGCTGAGCTATCCGGGACTCGATTGATTCGACATCAATCTTAAGGGATTGTTGCTGCGGCGGGGACAGCGACATGCGCCTTGCGTATCTACATTGTTGGCAAAACCTGAACAGCCTGTCGTTCGGATAGGACTGCGGGCAAGCCACCGCAAGGACCCAGATTCTGGACACCTCGCAAAGGGGCTAGGGAGAGACGAGAAAGAGGAATCCAAAATAAGCGGACATGAAATGACACAGCCCAGAACTAGGTTCAGATTGGTTTATTGAACTCACTCTAAAGGTAAATAGCATTTTACTTTTCACGCTTTACCCTTTTTTTTGAAAATAGCACAGCACTGTCAACAACCGAAACAGACTCCTCAAGTAACTTAAGGCTTGGTTGTTTTTCCTTAAACAACCCCCAGCAGAGATTTTTGAGACCTTCCGTTTGTTGTGGTTAAAATAACTTATCCCAAACATACCAGTTTCAGTTAATAATTGTTTGACTTTTCTGATCAAATGAAAGTCTTTCTAACTATCACGTGACATTTCTTGGTTGATGACGTCACAAAACGTGTTTTTTAAAATGGGGAACGTTAGCACTTAAAAGTTTGGAGAACTTATGTCGTTAAAATGCCCAGTAGTACCATACCAGTGTATTTCCGCCTTTTCAGGTGGTATACGTCATTTATGTTTGTAGATATTTCGACGTTTAGCATGTCACGTGACCTGTTTTCAAAAATTGACCGTTTCCATTAACACATGGACACGATTAAAAGGCGGAGTGATAAAGCCTATACTAAGAATCATTGGACAACGAAGTGAAAAGATGAATATCAGATAGCTTTCTGTTCCCCATTTTCATGTAAAGATTTTGACCGTTATAAGTCATTTTCAAGTCACGTGATAAAAACTTCAGGTGAATAAGTTCATAAAATTACTAATAATAACGATGCCAAACTACTTAAGTTTCAGGAAGAATGGAAAAATGTTTCACCTTCAAATAAAAATATGTCAAATTACCAGCCTAGTCAAGCCTTAACATACTTCAGTCTGAAGGCCCAAAGGTCCCAAGGGATAGGACCATAATCCACGAAGCCATCTTTACCTGGACGACGTAGCACGTCAACGTCACCTTGCATGGCCAGACGCAGTTGGAGCGAACACTCTGACCGGAGGATAGGCCACCAGTAAGGTCGAGGGTACCTGTCGGGTACCACATTAGTGCACCGCGCCTTCTGTTCCTGAAGGAATTTCAAAACAGGACCAATAAGCAGAAACGGGGGGAAAACATAGTAGCTCTCAAACACTGAACCTTTCACCCGAGCGATGTCTTGAGTGAACAAATTGACACCCATGGTTTGGGGCGTGGGCACTGGCGTACTGTGGGGAAGTGGGATGCCATTGTTGTCCCGTTGGGCATTAGAATCCAAAGCCATGAGGTCACATGTGTGACCCCCTGGGCCAACAAACACTCTTTGGACAGTCGACCAAATCCTGGGAGCAAGGGCGGAGTCCACAACTGATAGGCGACGAGAATGGGCGTCGGCTGGGTTATCTGCCGACTTAACGTGCTGCAGATCTTTTAGAGCCTCAAGCATAGAATGAGAGCTGGCATACTGCCTTTCCCAACAGCCATGCAGCACTGAGCTGTCCACCAGAACGTCAACGCGACGATCCCTCGCCACATCGCCAAAAGACCGAAGCGTAAGAGAAAGTGCAACTGTCTCTTTCACATGAATTGGACAAGAGAGCATTGTTCACGCCATGAGTCACCAACCTCTTGTACGACTCGACCATTATTATTCAACAGTGCCACGCCCCAACCAGAGCCAGATGCGTCCGAAGCCAACGAAAGTGAAACATGCCTTTCTTCACGCCAGGTCATGTGGCCTTCCCATGTGTCAAGGAATCGCCAGTATTCAAGTTCCTTTCGAAGGGGGCCAGTGATCGTGACAAATTTTTTAGACTTTAAGGCTCTGGACACCGCAAGGTTCATTTCTCTGGTGAACAGCTTCGCTGCTGGAACTACCAAACTGAAAGAAATACATTTGCCAGTAAACTTCTGGAGACATACCAACGACACAGACTGCTCAGATAGTATCTGCTCTCGAAGCTCAGCGAACTTTTGGATCTTGTCAGACGGCAGAGAAAAGGCTGTAAGTGTTGAATCACAGCAAAGCCCCAGATAAACGAGGTTTTGGACTGGTACAAAGACAGAGTTAGCAACATTCATGAAGAATTTCAGAGATGTTAAAATGCAAACTGCTACATGGTTGGCTGCTGCCGCCAGTTCAAAATCGCCCTGTCTGGAGATTTGAGCGTTGGCCTGATCAAGTGACTGGCGTCTTCGCTGCCCCAAATGGCAATCATCAATATAGTGGCAACAAGGAACACCCTGATTTCGGATCTCTTGGGTTGCTACCATGCCAAGGGACTGGTAAATTTATGGGCAAATTTTCCAGCCAAATGGCAGCACGTGGTTAACGAAACGCCACCCTCCCCACAAGAAACCCATCAGCAGTCGACTGTCATCGTCCATCAACACATGATCATATCCCGACTTGTCATCGAGCTTGGTCTGAAAGGGGTTTTTCTCCAAGTAGCGTGTAACGTCAACGAGCAAATCAAGACGGAAAGGCATATCCCGCATCCAACAGTTCAAGTAGCGCTGGTCCTGACACAGGCGAGGCTTGCTCGGGTCCACAGTCAGTGGCATCACAATAGATGGGGGAGCACATTGTCCAACTTTTCCAACTACCCCAACCGCACCGACAGCAATGCGATCCGTTATGGTTTTTGAGATAAACTCGGCAAATGGCTCACACGAGTTGAGTTGTGGTTATGAAACAATCTAGGCACAGGGAAGCTTGAATCATAGGTGCAACTCCCAAACCGTCCCTTGAATGGCTGGACAAAGTCGTAAACACACACTTTTTTACTGATCCAGCCCATTATTTCATCCCTGTTGGGTAGACCTTGGGTTAGCTTATCCCAAACATCGAGGTGTCGGTGAATTTCACCCGCAATGAAACACTCGGGGTCACGTACCCATAAAGAGAACGTCTCTGAAGCAGCATAGGGCGCTTTCTTCACAACAGGACATTCATGATCCGGGACTGATGCCCTCCCAGCGGTCCCCGGGAGGGTTGTCCACCGGACTACCCGTTCACGAAACGATGCGGCTGCCGCCATTGGGTTAAAATTGGGCACAATCTCCCAATCAGGTACTAGATACTGCTGACAACATTGTCTTTTGCATGGCGCCTAAGAGAAAGACAACGAGAAAAACGGGAGAGGACTGGAATCCCCCGGGGACCAGCGGAGGGCAACAGTCCCGGTGCAACTGCAAAAGTCGGGCACAAAGGGCTTTAGAAAGCCCCGGGACAGTTGACCCCACCGGAGGAAGGGTTGAGAGCCACCTGGGCGCAAAGTGCACATCAAATGGATACAACAAATGATAATTAACTTGGACAAGTTTATTTCAGATCATACCATCGTGTAGAGTGGTGTACAAGATAAACACTTTCAACTCATTTCAGTTCATTTAGAGGATTGAAGGCAGTTTTGGGCAATATGCCCAAAACGGCGGCACCTAAAGCACCTAACATTTCTAGCTGTTGAAGATTGTCCACCCCCACCCCTGGGGTACTGCCAATCCTGGGCGGGTCTAAGATATCCTGTACCACCATTTCCGGGTGTCAGGGGCAAGGACGCTGAAGGCTTATACATCTTTGCAACTGTCTTGGCAACTTCGTTTTCAATGTCGTTACCAAGGATATGAGTCACCAGATCCCCCAATGTTGGGCTGGGAGGAGCTTTTTGCAATTTGTAAGGTGTGCAGTAAACTTTCTCACATCTGCATGACGGCCAACATCCTCTAAATGCTCCAATGCCCCAATTAATGCATATGGATCAAATACATTAGGTGGACGGGATGCCAGCTGGCGGACCATCAGGAGAGCCTGATCAACCATAGATGTCTGGGCTGCCTGTGAAACCCCATCTACTTGCTCTCGGAGCTGCCTCACTTGATCCTAAGCAAGTTATAAAAGAGGGCATTCCGTCAGTTATCCGCCTCACTATACCTCTCTATTATCCGTGTCATAAGCTCTTGATCCAACCAATCCCGATAACAGGGTAATTATAAAGAAGAATACCTCCCCCACTTAAATACGAGTTGAAATATATTACCCCTCGTTGGATTACAAAAGGCACACCTAAAAGCCCAGCCAAGGGTATGGTAATTCGACTTACTGAGAGAAGCTGCACAAAATATACCGACCTCACGACAGAACAGCGCATTAACATTAGCGGCACTGTCTAGTTCCGATAGAAATGAACAAAACTAAACGCAATTGAAAGCATTAAAAATAAACACTGCTCGCTATCAGGATCTGTAACCAAATCATTACAAAATATACCAAATCAGTATCGCGAGGGGCCCAAACATAAATAAACTTCCCAACCAATGAGTTTAACTGTCCATAAGCACATCAGAACCCGGGCCCTGAACAGCATTCATGTCTAAACAGAGAGGCTCAAATATAAATAAAAACAGTTGCACTAAGAACTAAATTGAATTATCGCCAAACACACCTATTTGGCAACTAAACCAAATTCACTATTTGTGACTGGTCCAACTGGTCCAAGAACATTGATTCAAGAATAACCAAACACACCTAATCCCGGCGGGGAAGGCCCAAACAAAAACAAACTCCAACAAACACCGAATTCCGCAATCGCTAAGTACAACTAATTGACACCTGAACCAGAAAGACCAAAACTAAAATAAGTTAAATTTAACCGAACACCAAGTTCGGCAACTGCCAAACAGACATAAATTAATGGCACCTGAAACTAGTTCAGTCTGCGTGCCCAGCCAGGGAGGCTCAAAATATAATAAATTTCACCGAACACCAAGTTCGGTAATCGCCAAACGCACCTAAATGGCACCTGAACCTAGTCCAGCATGCGAGCCCGGCAGAAGGGCTCAAAATAAAATATATTTCACCGAACACCGACTTCGGTCGCCGCCAAACACACCTAAATGGCACCTGAACCTAGTTCAGTATGCGTGCCCGGCCAAAGGCCCAAACTAAAACAAATTTCACCAAACACTAAGCTCGGTAATCGCCAAACAGAACTAAATGGCACCTGAACCTAGTTCAGTATGCGTGCCCGGCCAGAGAGGCCCAAAATGAAATAAATTTCACCGACCACCGAGTTCGGTAACTGTCAAACGCACCTAATAACGGCACCTGAACCTAGGTCAGTCTGCGTGCCCGGCCAGAAAGGCCCAAACTAAAACAAATTTCACCGAACACCGAGTTCGGCAATCGCCAAAACACCCAATTGGCACCTGAACCTAGTTCAGTGTGCGCAACCGGCAAGAGAGGCCAAGATAATAATAGATTTCACCGAACAGCGAGTTCGGCAATGGCCAAAACACACCTAATTGGCCCAGAGGCCCAAACTTAAATACAGAATTACAAACAGGGCTAAGCAAAGAACTAAATATAAACAAGCAACCGACGTGACCCAAACTAAATAGCAGATATTTAACTAAATAAATAGAGGATATTTACCTCCAAGTTCGCTGCTTGCGGCTGAGGTTGTTGCACCTGCTGAGGTTGTTGAGCTTGTTGAGGTTGTTGAGGTTGTTGAGCCGGTGGAGCCGGTGGAGCCGGTGGCTGTGGCGGTACAGGAACTTGAGCCATTTCCGAAAGAGAAAAACGCGCTTCCAACGAGTGGCAGTGGGTTTTTACGGGAAAAACAGAGGCCCACAAGATGGGGCAACACACATTTATAGTCTTGAATATATTAACCAGTGCGAGTCCCATGCTTTTTGTCACATTCCAGCGCTTAATCAGCTTCCGTGGGAAATATTGGCCAGTTTGAATAGATACTCAAAACGAATGGTCATTGGAGCAATACAGAGAATAAGACTTATTTGAGACTTAGTTTGGCCTGAGTTAGCTTTGCTTAGAACGAAGGTAAGCCCCAAAAACTAAGAAATCAACTTATTTTTTTACCTGTAACGCGGGGCATTTGAACAGCTTGTTTGTCCCCGCCGTGGGGCATTTGCCCGTTTGTCTTCCAAAAATCCTAATGCCCTGGGATCGGCCCGGGGGGGGGTGGGGATGGGCACTGCTGGAAATGACTGATGCATAAATGTCAAGATTGGCACAACGCCATTATATGGTGATGATTCGTGCACTTAGTGAGGGACTTCGGTCTTCCTCTTACGTTCAGTAATCCGACTAAAATAAATTAAGAACGTACTCTAACTATTTATGAAGAAACAGAAATATGCTTTTTGGGAGCTCAACATTTTAACTAGCGACGAAAAAGCAAAAATGAATTACCTGCAGCACGTTCGCGTGAATAAAATCACGCAATCGTTTCGGCAGATGTAACAGGCTGTGACCTTTCAGTACTTATGTGACTCCAGCCAAGAGACACACAAAGCATTGACTGAGTGCAGTGGTTTCCTTTTCCGTTTAGTACGGTCAGTATTTATTTCATTTCAAATTTGCTTCATTTATTTTTTACGTGGGTAACTCATTTCGAACTTCATCTGTTATTAGGTAATGCGGTTTTTTTAACTAACTTGAATTGACCAACAGTCACCCTTTTAATCTCATTTTAAAAGCGAGTTTCACTTTCCATTGCTCGATCACTGAGTTGAATCATGATAAGCAAATCGCGTTTTAAAAACACCCATGTGCAAATTGTGGTAACAGTCGGTTAAACACCGATTCAAAACATTTATTTATCAGTCAGTTTCAGACGTCCGCACATGCCCGCAATGCGCGGGCCGTTTTAATATTTATATGTGTATATTTGTCACTTGACTTCTTTCGTTCTATATTAAGGTAAACACTACCCGCCCAGACTGGCTACTGCTATTTGCGGGATAGTGTAGTCCTTTTTATTTTACTTATAAAATTGAATAATAAACTTTGAAACTTTGAAACTTGTTTACCGACATTAGCGCTTAAGAGTTCACAAGATCATAAACAATTATTTTATTTTGTTGTGCAAGCAAATCAGGTTTGACGACTGTTGTCAATTGTTCAATGAGCATTTTCTTTCAGACGAGGTATACCTTGCCTTTACCTTTTTAACAATTAGTTTTTGACATGCCTAAGGCTATGTTGACGCACTGTCATGATCTGCGAAATACAATGACTTGTTGTGTAGATTTGGCATAAATTTATAACATATACTTTCAACTCACATACAAGAAAAGGGCAAAATGAATGTAGTCAAAGATATTGCAAGGCTTTTGTCAAATACTAGTTGTAAAATTGAAGAAAGCACTCCTATAGAATAAAAGAAATAACGAAAACCGCAACACTAAGATTGAGGGCTGAATAGAATCAGTTGTGTTTAGTGAACTTTGTTCTGTAAATGTTTTGTGGGATTAATGTTACCGTTAGAAACAAAGAAATCCTGGAAGGCATTTTTTCATAAACTATAAACAATTCTAACCCACAGACTAATCAGATTAGGAACAGCCGAATACGTTAAACACAGAACAAAGGAACACAACACTTCTTTGTTCAGCTATTATCAAAGTTAGTGATGAAAGCCTTTTGTTCCCTGAGTAGTCGGAATGTTGAGACCTAAGATGTAGGGCCGCAAACATCACGAAAAGCGCAATCACCAATTGAAATTAACATTAAACAGATTAAATAGCCGTCAAAAAATTGATCACGATTATACATTTCTCTCAGAAACGAAAAAACTAGGCCCAATTCTAGAACGTCCCAACGACTTACCGGGCCCAAAACTATTTTGTGTGCAGAATGTTCTTTAACAAAGATTCCGTTCGTATTGATTTTGAAATTTAATTTGACGGTCTTTATAATTTTATGGAACATATTGTGCTAGTTTTCACTTAAATCACAACCAGTCGGTTAAAACAAAAAGAAAGAGATGGATTTGAAAAAATACCAACGTTCCTAATAAGTTATTGGGTCTTTCGAGAAACGGGCCCAGCCATGCAGCACAACATTCTCTTGAACACCCAAACATGATGTGCGCATTTTTATTACGAACTTAACCATAAAGAGCAAGTATTACGACTCTGGAACTGCGAAAAAATCAATCACTCAAATCAAGTGGCAAAGTGACGATGCCACACATCAACCTCTTGATTGGATTCCTGTCTAAAAATCGACCATTAGAACGCATGAAGCACAGAAGGACAGAGAATGTCAGGTCAATAAAAATAAACTAAGGATAAAGAAACGGGTTGTGAAAGGTTATCACACCCGTAGACAAGGATCACGTATTTCTGTGCGACTACTACGTCATCAACCAGTCCTTAACTTGGAAAGTTTGAGCAGACGAATTTTCGAGCATGTAAATTGTTTATCTCCGTATTAAAAGTTTGCATTAATAGGACATTTTGTTCTTATTGAAAATAACAGTTGCTAGAACTGGATTGTTGAGGTGTTTGGGAGTATAAAAGATAAAATTCGGAAACCTCTTCATATGATGACCAAATGGTCGAAAAGAAACAATTCAACAATCGTGGTATGTTACAGTATAATACTAATGAAAAAGTTATTCTTTAGGTTGCTTTAGAAACTTTGAACAAGGGGTGCGTCGGCAAGAATTTGTAGATTCAAGAGATCGAGTTCTGGTAAGAGCTTAAGTTGTCATAGTTTCAAGCTCACTTTGAGTCGAGTACGAGTAACGATCCAGGGTATGCAAACGGTGTCTTTTGCATCTTACAACCGGGTTTTTGACCATAAATATTAAAATTTTACTATATAACCTGTAGTTAAGAGTACAATGGCCAAAACTTGTCGTCATATTTTTGCAGTGAGTGAAGTGTAGGCGAGAGACTATTCATTCCTCAAAACATTAACTGGTTATTTCCCTGGGCTTGTCACATCTCGTCCAATATGCTCAGCGATTATAACACGAAAGGTGGGAATAGTTGTGTCGTACCTTGAACGATCCATGTTCCTAAAAGTGCACACCAAATGAGTAGACTCATTGTAGCCGAGTGCATCAGTTTCTCAAACAGAAACATGGCGGGAAGGAGCTGAAAGTAAAATATATTACCATATGAAGTTAAATTGATAAAAAAAAACTTGATCTTTTTCAGGCTTGTTTTAAATTACATTTTACAAAGTCTCAATTCCTTTTTCCTATCCTATAGGAAAAATTCCTTTAAACTTGCAAAAACGCATACCTCGTGAAAGTTTTTGAGTAGTTTTACAAACGTTGATTGCTGGAGCTATTTGAAATGCATTTGTCATGATTCGTTAAGAACAATGAAATACATTTTGGCTGCACAGAATTTATACAGACGAATTTAGGTCTCTTCTATGTTATCGTTACGAACATTTACCCCTTAACTTCATCTTACCTTGACTCGCTGTTTTAGATCGGAACATAAAACAGTTAAAGATGCCTAGGTCCGACCAACGAAAACCTTTGCTAATTCTAATCACTTGTTTTTTGAGAACGTTTCTTGAACAATAATAATACAAACCCTTAAGCGGTCACGACATTTTTGAACAAAACAACCCCCCAAGCGTGTTAAATGTGAACACCGCCGACAGAGAAAAAAAATGATAAATAGAACCTGAAAAAGATTCCACGATTCAAGATTTAAGATTCAAGATTCGAGGGAAACAAAATTAACTGGTTTCCAGATTGACCAGTCATTAAGTGATTTGTTATATGGCACAACGAAGAGATTAGAAGACGTAATGTGAAAACAATCGAAAATATATTGATAAATTACATGTAAGCGCTTAAGAGCGGGAAATACTACAATGTTAAAAATCTACAAAAAGGTGAACTAAAGCGAAGTAAAATGTACAAACTTAGGCAAAACTCTGAATAACAGCGATGTTTAATGATAATGGAAATTCACGGTAACATTACAACCGGATGAAAAACCTCCAGTATGGAAGTGAAGTGAAGTGAAGGAGACGCCATTGCAATACAGAACTTTGAACAACGCTCTAGTCAAACGCTATGATCACACCACTTTCAATCACGTTCTGTTCACGTGCAACGGCGGTCTTCGGTCAACATTCGAGGGTAACATTGTATTGTTACCCTCTGACGTAATAGACTTTGCAATGTTGCCCGCTCAGAGACTTTTGGCGGGAAACAGTTTCATTGTTAGATGCCATGTGATCCCGAACTGACCAATGAGAGCGCGCGCTATTAGAGGAAAAATTCCAACTATATAACAATTCTTCTTGTGTACATGTTGTTGCTTAACAGACATACACTTGCTTGTTTGTCAAATTGATTTGTTTAAACGCCGGCTAGGAGATTGCTAAATTAAAGACGTGGAATTATATAATACAAGACGTGAGATATGCAGGTCTATTTGGCTAATATTAGTGTCATCATTGCTTATTTACATTTAATTTATGTTTTCAAGAGTGTAATGATACCTTGGTGTTATTTCAGCAATATTGGTCTGGTGGCAAATCAATAAGTTAGTCAGTAAGTTCGAACTATTTTTCACTTCTAGACAGTCGGAATCCTGCATCAGTAAATGATGCATGAGCAACTTCTAGTGGGATCTAACTATTCAGATGGCAGCTTAACCGAGTCGTACTTGCCTAGGTCACTGCATTCGTTTTTCTGTGTTTATCGTTGTTTCGTATGGCCGAACAAAACTGAAATAAATTGAAATAATATCAAGTTGTGATTAACATTTTGCTCTCTTTTGATGATTAACAATTCGGTAACCTTCTTTCTTTCTGTTTACCGCTTTTTATTTTTCTTTGATGAGTGAACATATGATACCACATGCATGCATGCATGCGTGACAGAAACGTTAATGATTCGTCAATGAATAGCTTGGCAACAGGTATATTTAAGTGGAATGATGAGGTTTGTAGCCCAATAAACAATGTCGTTGTCTGTCCGCTGGAACGGAAAACATTGTAAAAATTATATAATCTCCAATATTTACAGTCATGTAGTTGCAAATTGTATCTTCAGTTTGTTCCCTACAGTTGTTCTTTAACACGCAGATGTTGTTTAACGGAAAACACATATCAACTTCTATAGTACACATGTATATACCTAATTCAATAAAGGTTGCTTTAGGCATTGGGCAATGGCGCATTGGGAAGCTATGGCGGTCACTCAAGCAAAGCATTACATTGTGTTCCGTATGCCCAAATGCCCAATGCCCAATTGCCAATGACCAATTGCCAAAGCAACCTTTATTGAATTAGGTATACACGTATCTCAATTACTAGCCGCCGTTATTGGTGTAGTTATTGATGTAGTAGTCGATTGATCTGGAGGACGGTATGTGTAAAGCTGTTAAACTCAGTTTCATCATTTATTTATTAGGGGTTCAGTTGACTACCTCAATCATATTAAAGATTTAATCTAGAACCGTGATAGAGCGCAAACAATCAATTTTCCATCAGACACTGATGCATGATAAACTTGGCACCGGAAAGACACAAACAACAGAATTATAAATAAGTGGCATTCGAGGGTAAGCGTAAAGCCTGGACATGTATGGATCAAAACGATTTTATTTTGTACCGGCAAGTTTATCTGAAGAAATTTTCACTGAATAAAGGCAGTTATCTACTTATCTACCTTAATCTGAAATTTATGGTTTGTGGACATAACTTTCCGTTCTATTTTTGGTTTCCTCAGGCGGTGTGTGTCGGGAGCGGGAATTAATTTCGGCTATTGCCTTCTGCGAGCAGAAGTTTTTCTCCTGCAACAATATTTGCTTCGCACACTTTTGTGTCATACCGCATGTCGATCAATCAATAACCCATTTTTGTATTGGTTCCGAAAACTGCAAAGTCGGACGGGGAATAACCCCCCTGAACGGACCGCAAAACAAGCTTTAGGCTTGCTTGAGGCTAAAAAGACTAACCACAAAGCAAAGTTCAACTTAGAGACATTATACTGAAAGAGCCTGAGCACCAAGTTCCCTCTGGCTTTAAGGTGGCCCGAAATAGTTTTTCGGCGCGCGCAGACTGGGCTCTAATCCCTCGCACCTCGTCCCCAGGGTCTTCTCGCTTTCCAAAATGGCGGCGGCTCGGGAGAAGACCCTGGCACACAGCAGATCACGTGTCTCCAACGAGGATGGAGATGTATTCAAAATGGCGGCTACGGCGAAAAGGGTGAGAAGAACTGGGTACGAGATGCTAAAGTGAAGATAAACAAAATGGGAGAAAAGAGTTGAAGTTCAGTTCAAGAAAAAATAGGAAAAACAGACACGTTTTGCATGTAAGATTCTTCGGAATACGGCAAAGTGTGAGAGGTCTTGTTTTTGCTGTTCATTGTTTCTTTTTTGTTATTTTAAAGTTAGGAGTAATGGATTTGAGCGTACTCTACTGCGGAACTCTGTACCGCTTTTTGATTCAATGTTGTTCAAGTGAACATATTATATTTTTGTTTCATGAGGCTTTAGGCAATAAATTGTCTTATCGTTACATTGTTACAAATCTGCCTTTCTGAAATATTGTTATAAATCCGTCCTTCTTAACATTATATGCTTCAGCTTAAGACTTTTCGAATATATCAGGCTCAGATTAAGCTTGAAATATAAATATTATGGAGTGAGCGTAGGCCTTTAATAGAAAATGACTCATTTATTTTATTTAAAACTGTAAATGGTTTGAACCCAGGAGTCATATCATAATTCGGTAAATTGTGATCGTCCGGGTGAGTGTAGTCCTGAGAAGGACTGTTTGAGGTGACATTGACTGACGTTTCGACAACCTGAGCGGGAGTCATCATCAGAGTCAAGTGAACTGTAAATCGTCAGTAGATGTTATAAGTCTCTGGTCGTTGCTCTGATTGGTCGACGATCTCGTGATGTTATTGGTCGTCTGTCAGTTAAGCCGTGATGTTATTGGCTGTGAAGACTGTAAACGTGATTGGTGCGTTTCGATCCGTCTTTTGCTAGTCAAATGTCCGTTGGTCTATTGTTAGTCAAATGAGTCAGTTTGTCTATTGTTTGTCTGTCTTGTTATTGTCGGCAATCAGTCGTTTGTAAGGTGCAGGTAGCTGTTGACAACGGTTCAGTGGTGTTTGTTCTAAGTTAGTAAACCAGCTTTCCAGAGTGATTCGTTGATAGTAGTCCGTACTGTAGGTAACGCATTCAGCAGAGTCCCAGTCGATTCTGTGGTTTGTTTTTAAATGGTGCTCAGCAATGTGATTGTTGATATCACCATTTCTAGTCGCTCGTTTGTGTTCAGTCAGTCGGACGTTCAGGTTTCTGCCGGTCTCACCAATATAAGTGGCCTGGCAGTCGCAGCATTTGATTTTATAAACTGCTCCCCGTCTGTCGCTCGGTTCGTCTTTGTCTTTAACGTTCGTCAGTAGCTGTCGTAAAGTAGTGATAGGTTTGTGAGCAACGCGGATGTTGTAGGGTTGTAGGATTCGTGCGATAGTTTCAGAAGTCCCTTACTTGTTTATTTAAGCTTATTTACAGTGCAACCTCGATTTAACGAGGTGCAAGGGAATGGAAAAAGAGCAGTGTTGTATGGACTGGTTAAACTAAGTTTTGATCTGGCATATTCTAGGTGCTGCTTTGGAGGCAGTGATAATCATTTGGGCGTTCTTGAATTTATTTGTGCCCATTCCTTGTGCTACAGTTTTGCTTGTACAGTTGCATATCTCCAGGCTTCGTCGCTTTCAATATTGTTTTCTACACTTTAGTTTCAGTAAGTCTCATTAAATACCAGAACTGAGGAGATTGTGAGACTGTAAATAATGGAGAAATAAAGCATTTTAACAGTGGATAGATAAAGTCCTCTTTGCATGTTAGACCAGTTCTGGGGATAATGTTCCCAGGTTTGAAAAATTTTCTGCTTAACAACTTCAATCAACTGAGTTATCTGGGTGTAGTTTGAAAGTGTGTGAAAAATTTAAATCAATGGAAAAGAGAGGATTTCAGGAAAAAAAGGAGAGAAAAAGATTTCATGAAGTTTTGAAATTGGAATTTGTAGTTAGGCCCTTAAGCCCCAGTAGTGACAAACAAACATCTGATTTCTCCTTACAATATCACTACTTGTTCAAACATACAGGCCCTGAGAATAAAGGAAATGATCACCAAAAATAAAATGTCTGGATGTTTATGTGAATTCTCTCAAGTAGTACCATAAGACATTTACGGAGAATAGTGAGGAGAACATGTTTGTTGATATCGGGGCTTAAAGTTAAGAACAAGGAAAGGAATATCATAACTGACTGCTATCAACCTGGGGTGCTCTTATGTGGATATCAGTTTTTGATGGTCTCTTAAAATGCTTTCCCATCTCATGTCTCTACTTTAAAACTATTTTCATGTCAATCTAAGCGAAATAAAAAGGGTTTGCAGATCCAATTAGAACACCACAAAAATCCACTAAAAGTTACAACAGAGGTTCAAAAAAATAACGAGTCATCCTTAAAAGTGGGATTTGTAACTTAAGGTTATGTGCTGATCAATTCGAATCTTCAACATCCCCCCTCCCCTCCGGGCATACCTTAGACATTTGGCTACATGTAATTTCCTTGCCCGAGGAGTAGGGAATTTGATGCAAAGGTCCTGTGTGTATCACTCGGTCAGTTGCACGATAATTCTGTCAATTGTGTATTACCCCGTCAGTTGTGCGTTACTTGGTCACTTGTGTAACCTTTCTGTCAGTTGCATGTTGCAAGTTGCAGTTGGAAGTTGTGCATCACTTGGTCAGTTGTGCATTTTTCTGCCAGTTCTGTGTCATTCAGTGGGTTGCAGGAGCGCTGTCAGTTATGTATTACTCGGTCAGTTGTGTACTTCCCCATCAGTTGTGCATTACTCAGTCAGTTGTGTACTTCTCTGTCAGTTGTGCATTACTCGATCAGTTGTGCATTACCCAGTCAGTTGTCTCAGACTCGGTCAGTTGTGTTACACTCAGTCAGTTGGATGATAATTCCGTCCGTTGATTATTACTCCGTCAGTTGTGTAATATTCCATCACTTGTGTATTACTCAAACAGGTGAGTTCAATCCTCTCTTTCCCATTTCTATTTTTGAAACACTTTTAAACTGTTACAGCTGCAGGTTACTCAATTGATTGAAGTTGTTAAGCAGACATTTTTTTCAAACCTGGGAATATTATCCCCAGAATTGTTAAAATGCTCTATTTTTCCATTGTTTACAGTCTCACAGTCTCCTCAGTTCTAGTGTTTAATGTGACTCACTGAAGCTAAAGTGTAGAAAACAATATTGAACGTGACAAAGCCCTGGAGATCTACTGTACAAGCAAAACTGTAGCGCAAAGAATGGGCACAAATAAATTCAACAAAGTCAAAATGATTATCACTGCCTCCAAGGCAGCACCTGGAATATACCAGATCAAAAATTAATGAGTCATTTCCATAAATGAGTCATTTCCACTGAGCTCACAGAGATGTAAGCCATGTAGAATAACTATTTTGTAGCACTAGTTTTATTTAAGGCCTAAGCTCACTCCATAAGATTTATATTTTAAGCTTAATCTGAGCCTGATATATTTTAAAAGTCTAAAGCTGGAGCATATAATTTTAAGAAAGACGGATTTATAACAACATTTAAGAAGGGCGGATTTGTAACAATGTAACGATAAGACAATTTATTGCCTAAAGCCTCATGAATCAAAAATATAATATGTTCATTTGAGCAACATTGAATCAAGTAGCGGTACGGAGTTCGGCAGTCGAGTACGCTCAAACCCATTATTCTTAACTTTAAAATAATAAAAAGAAACAACGAACAGCAAAAACAAGACCTCTAACACTTCCTAAGAATCTTAAATGGAAAACGTGTCTGTTTTTCCTATTTTTTGTTGAACTGAACTTCAGCTTTTTCTGCCATTTTGTTTATCTTCACCAGTAGCATCTCGTACCCAGTTCTTCTCACCCTTTTCGCCGTAGCCGCCATTTTGAATACATCACCATCCTCGTTGGAGACACGTGATCTGCTGTATGCCAGGGTCTTCTCCCGAGCCGCCGCCATTTTGAAAAGCGAGAAGACCCTGGGGACGAGGTTGAACCCACGAAGGCCCCACGAAAAAAATGACGACCGCAATGTGTTTTCGTCTTTTCAAATGGAAAAAAA
>OZ034966.1:60953956-61036456 GCA_964030785.1 Siderastrea siderea | reverse complement strand
CACCAACTTTGCTTCGTTGTGGTGGACTTGCCTTCAAGCAACGACTGTCATCACAGAATCTTTTCTTCGCAGATAGCCTCCATCTTGTCCGTGCACTCATTAAAGCTGGTCATGCATCCTTACAAATCGATGGAAAAGCTTGCAGACCAAACCTTTCCTCAGTCTTCGAAACCCTTTTCCAAGAGAAATTTGACGCACATGACGCACTAGAAGATGTCAGAGCTCTTCATCGGATTCTCTTCGATTCATCACTGAAGCTAACGATCGCAGAAATCATAAACAACAGCAACCTCAAGTCCTGTTCCCATGCTTTCAACGACACGAAATTCTTGGACGAACGATTTGAACGCATGCAGACATTCAAGTGCAAACTTTACAATCCACAAACCGACGATGGACCAGTCAAACAAAGAATCGTGCAGAAAATTGCTGAAAGCGGACTTAACTTAGCACGATCTTGAAAATCTGTTCGCTAAAGTTGGCAAAGAGGGGCTTGTTCTGAGCAAGGCGCCAACAACATCTGAATCGACCAGATCACCACGAGGAACAAATAAACCCGCAATTTTGGCAAACATCGTGCTCCACTTTGAGAAGAAATAAAATGTATTCTGTCGAAAATACAAAATAAAGGTAATGAAGTGAATCTTTGAGCGTTGCATGCACAGAGATGTCTCCACGAAGGGAAATAAACATGGTGTTTATCGGACGCGATTTTCACTCGCGCGACACACGTCGCGCATGCGCAAATGCTGATCTTGCCGTGTCCGAATATTTCAACTTTTGCAACTTTTCTCGTTTATATTTCCGCTTCCGGTCGGTAAATTTTTTTCATTTTTGGCGTGATGACTGTAATCACTTAAAAAACTGTAGGTGAAAAAAGTTTTCAGAGAGATAATGTAGAAAAAAAACTATTTCTCTTAAACTGCCTAACAGATTTTGTTTAAACTCAACTATTTTGAAGATCATTCCTGATAGAATGTGGGATCACTGTATGAGAAGATTTCAAAAAAGACAACAAATGTCAATTTTGGCCTTGGAAAACATACGTCATTCTGTTGCCATAGTAACGGGATTTTCGGAAAAAATATGATATAAAAATCTATGATGGGTGCTTAATATCCTCGGTAAATTTCGTTTCCGTAGGACCATCCTAACTATATCAAAGAACAGAATTTGTATCTTGTAAGGGAAAATGAAAAAACTATTTCGAGCCACCTTAATTCATTTGAAACCCGGTTCATTGCAGCGAGGATAAAATATTGTCCCTTACTAATCATTTATCGAAAGGCAACGTTTTTACAACGTGTAAATGTTTCTGTCACGCAGTGGATGGTTCATCAATCGATCGGAAGATCACAAGGTCCGTGATTCAAGAGAGCTCGCTGCATGATCCTGCATGTCGTTCATGTACGAAAACCTACACAGCATGAAGAATTTGTTGAAGAGACAAAGCATATTTCTTCTTCATTTATTTTGCACGACTTTTCAACTCTGAGGAAATTAAAAAATTATTTCACGTTCGCCCCATTGGATATGAGGTGCGCCATTATTACCCACCGTTGATTTTGACGAGCTCTGACTCACTGGACAAAACCGTTACGTGGTGCAAAATCGTATGGCGGGTCTCAGACGATAGATATCCGTCGCTCGATTTTATCGAAGAGAAAATAATGAAAAGAAAGAAGCAAGGAAGCCTCAATTTAAGTCTTTACTCATTAAATCTAATCACAGTGTAATGACTGAGTCATAGCCGTAATTATTCCATTACCATATATGCATCATGACCCTTTACCCTCAGTCAGACATCGTCCTTCAATATACCACCTACCGGACATTGTTTATTTGATAAATTAGCCTAAGCGGGAGCCAATAAGAAAGCGCAATTTTTCGCCTGCTCGACTTATTACTTACAAAATAGCTGTTTCCTGAGATCGTAGTATGAAGATACCGAGATTACAATACGAGACACACTCTTTGTGAAGTCTTCTCACTTGTTTTTGCAATTTATCTTGAATAATAGTGATAAAAAGAAATAAAATTACGTTCTTTTTAAAGTTTGCGGTCACGAGAAGCGGTCCCGATGCACATTAAGTTAAACGCCAGTATAAACCAAAAGAGCTGAAAACGTTCCTAATCAGCATGTTCATGTTTTTGATATTGAAAGGTATAGATATGCTTCTTTGTTACCCTATTTGTTTATTTATTTAGGTATTTATTTATTTATTTATTTATTTATTTATTTATTTGCCGTAAACGTCCGCTTATGGAGCGGCCTTCATGGCTAATTTGCATCCAAGTTGATGTTCAAGTGTGTAGTATCCTGTTTGTGGTCATCTCCGCGATTTTGGTCTTGTAGGAAATAACAAAAGTGAGCATTGCTTACCCCAAACCCCAGCCCCCCCCCCCCCCCCCCCTTTCAGCTAGTCGAGGTTTCAGTGTTATCGTTAACGTCTTTGTTATAAGGGGTCTAAATCAAGGAGGCACATTTATGAAGTACTCGTAGTGTCTGCTAGACATCACGTGACTGGGCATACATGTACCTCATGTGGCGTATTCGATTATATTAATGTGGAGAAAGGTAGGGGGAAGTTGTCGAATTTTCATTGTTTGTTTGTAAGGCACTGACGATTCCAATTGGCTATAATATAATTAGTTTCATTCTAGATTTGTGGTAAACTGCGAACAATCCGGATTATTCCTACAAAACAAAACGGGCACTGTCATAACTGGCAATTGTGACCCAACATCGAGATAAAAACCACAACAGACCATCCGCACTTCCAAGGACACTTATAACGTAATAGTTTCCGTACACAAAAATAGCTATTTTAACAGAGTGGACAAATATTTTTAGCAGTTCCCATCCATGCGAGTCGAGAACTTTTAAACATGTCTATTGTCTTCTGGGAGCAGAATTTTTTTTCTGCTGGGGAATATTTGCTTTGTTGCTGTTATCTCCGTTATGTGCATGATAGACTTGTTTAGCATCACGCCCAGCGTATATTTATATAGACCGCTCTTTCCGCTCCGAGTTAAAAATTTAAAAATTAAAATTAAAAGCTTAATATCTTTCAAAAGCTTTTGCAGTACCAAAGGAGGAACTTGGAAACAAATAAAATACCACATAATGAGTTTGTTTTTCCGGTAGAGTTTTAAAGTTCACTACTATAACTAAAATGGAACTGACATTCAAGGTTCAGTCAACTTTAAACACAAGACACAATGCCTTTACTCTTAATCGTAATATCTATTTAAAAGTAAAAGTAAATATGAAAGTCCAGTTTTACTTAACCTGATTAATAAGAAGTGGAAAAAACTATCTCAATAAATCGGCTTGGTCAAACATAATGTGAAATAGCAATTAAAACACAACCCATACTTTAAAATCATGAAGATGATACGCCGTCCAGCTGTGTCTCAAAATTGTCCCTCTCAAATTGTGGTAGAATTCTTGTTGGCCTAAATTATTTAGATACATACTATGATGAAGGAAACGAGTTTTGCAATCCTAAAATTCCTTATGACGTAAGTCTACTAGGTACGAGATTTCTAAATTAAAAGTTTTTTCAAGTATTAGTTTAAAACTTTGACCTTTCTGTTGAAGGAAGAGCGTTTTGCGATAGTTGGTCTGATAGACGCATATCAGAAGCCTAACACCGTACAAGAGAGGTCCTCGCTCTGTAAGATTACGGAATTATGGGCCAAAGACTTAACCCTTTCCCGTCCGCGTTTTTTCATTAGAAAAACACATTTTTTACCGTTAAAGTGGTTTTTTAAGTGCTATGTTGCCAAATGCCGCTAAACTTTGCTACAAAAGCGTTTTCTTACAATTTAGCTAAATTTTGAGCCCGCTTCTGTTGTAAATTGTACAATATTCTGCTTTCACGCATGCGTATAAGCCAAAATTTTGACTGGCGGATTCATTTCCTTTTTTTCTCGCTTCGTTTGCTTTCCTTTTTCTCTCCCTTTCTTTTCTCTTTATCTTCTACCGTTTAACCCCTTTCTATCCACTGGAAAAGTTTTGGCCTCAGCCCTTCTAAAAACCTGGAAATGGAACACTGATCAACTAGGTGACTTGGCCTATTTTACCACCAACTTTGCACCCAAAATTGGGCACGTTTTTTTCTGGTATAGCTCTGCCCGAATTCGGTCGATATTTAAAAAGGACACACGTATGGATGGATCTGTCCTTGCTGTGTTAGCTGCTTATCAAAACCATCTGGTGACGTCAAAAATGATGACATCACAAGTGGCTCAATGGTTACTGACTTTAACGTCGGGAAAATACAACTCTTGACGGGAAAGAGTTAACTCCGAGGTTAACCGAACTTTCCGCCTATCCCTTGCGATATTAAGAGGTGGCCATCATGTTCTCAAGCAAACATTTTTCACAATCGCTTTACCAAATAGGCATAGGAAACTTGTGCTTGTGGTGAATAAACGAATGGCCGAGAATAAGGAAACGTGTTGGCCATTTTTGAGCAAAATTGTGCAATAAAGGAGTGAACAAATGAAAAGGAAAAAGTCGGAAACCAATCAAAAAGAACGCCAACAAAAGCTAAATCTAAAACAAAGGAAGAATATGCGATTTTTTACCTTGCCTGAATAACTTTTATCCTAAAATGACAAAAAAGACTCCATGAGATATTGACGCTTCGATGGCGAGGTATGGAAGGACGAATACAGTGAGAGTTACTGCGTTTTACCGGTAACAGGATCTGCTCTTAAGGAAGGTCCCTCCTTTTGTTACTGCGCATACGTTCTGCGCATCTCGGGACATTCGGTTTTCTTAAGAAATTAATATTTGCCCTCTGATATTTATTTATTTAGCTTCGCCTAACAAGAAAACAACACATGTACATAAAATTATTAGGCAGGGAGACTACTATAGCCTAGCCAATAACAGTGGATCCCACGTTAAATAAAATAAATGACTAATGACTAAAACTACTAATAGATTAAAAAACTGTTGTCGAAAAAAAAAAAAAAACAAGCAAACAAAACCAGTAGTTTCACTAGCAACCTTTGTGGCATCCCAGGTGTTAATGTATGGAATCCCAAGCTAATGGGTTCCCAAGTCTCCACTAAAAATAGTGGGAATAAGGAGGGGAGAAGTATGTATGTGGAAGGGGAAATGTTGTATGTACATGTCAAATAAAATAATAAATGTACTAGCGTTGAGGGACCAACAAACTGCAGTGCAGCCAACGTCCATCACAAGGCAGTACTAAAAAGTGTGAAATGAAATAAAACTCTGCACTAACGTTGAGGGACCAACAAACTGCAATGCAGCCACGTCTACCACAAGGTAGTGCAGGAAATGGCAAAAGTAACAGAAATAACTGAGTAAAATTAAAACAAAGATAAAATTTGCACTAGCGTTGAGGGACCAACAGACTGCGATGCAGCCACGTCCAACACAAGGCAGCACAAATGAAATGAAATAATAAAATGAATAAAATCAAATAAAATATTAAGTAATTGTTACCAAAATAAAATTTGAAATTTAGCACAGAATAATAAAATAGTAGTAATAACAAAACATTTAATAAGAATATCTTAAAACATCATTAAGGTTTAGCTTGTATGTTAAAACCTACAAACAGTTTTATGTTATGTTATATTACAGGTTTAAGGTTTAAAGTTGGGGAAAGGCTTTAGGTTAGAGGGTAGGGAAAGGATTTCCTTGGTTGGTTTAAGCTGAGAGTAGTGTAAACTATCCCTAAGGGGAAAATTTAAGGTAAGGGGGCAAGGCAAAATTGCTTTTTGGTTTAAATTTGAGTTTAGATTAAGGTTTATGGATTCGCGTTAGACCTGAGGGCAAGTAAAAATTTAAATTTGGAGGTAAAAATTATTTCATGTAGTAGAAAAATAGCTTAACTTGTGGGGTTGGTTGAGGTTTTGTAAGGTGGGGAAGGGTTAGGTTAAAATGTTGTAATGTTGCATATACATGTAATGTACATGAGTAGGAGTAATCTTGATATATGACTTATTTTTCGTTCTTCTGTTTTAGATTTTAAAAATACTTTTTATTCCAGAAAAAAATGCAATAAGAATGGTGAAACATTCACGGTAACTTTAATCAATGTTGCACTCTCTTTTTTCTCCGCTTAGGTACAGCCATTCTTCATGGTGAATGTCAAAATAGAACCATCTGTCACTTTTGGAACCAAGATTAGCTTTGACAAAATCTATTTGCCTTGCTCGCTTTTCTCCTTTGGATTGCGGGGCCCAGTTTTGCGAAGTTAAGATCCATTCTGCAATTATACAAGGTGAGCAGCCATTGCCAATGAAAAATAATAAGAGTTTGAAAGTGTCACAGTCTCCTATGGGTTTTTTCCAAAAAAGTGCTTTAATGTCTTTTGGCCAGATGTTTAAAGGATAAAATAAATCGCCATTAAGTAGGTTGAAGAGCTGTAAACGCCGGTTGGAAATTTGTTGTCTGTTGAGAGGTCGGATGTGCGAAGCATAGAATAGTAAAGTTGATTCTTCTGTAGTCTCTGTAGTAGCCATAGTTAGGAAAGAGTTGTTGTGTCTAGTATAGGAATAAGATTAAAATAAGCATAATGAATTTGGGTTATGCGTGGGTGATAATCTGATTCGTTGTGTAAAAACATAAAATCTATTTGGGTAAAAATGAAAGAAAAGGAATTAAAATGAATTTGGTATGGTGTAAAAGGAATGAAAAGGTGTATAGAGTCGAGAGCTAGGGGTATTACTCTAGGTAAGATGCAAATTGGCAGAATGGTAAAAATCTTTCATTTCTATATTCGTTTTAAAAGCGTGTTAAAATAGGTTTATAATATATATGGTCGTAATCAGGTTCTAGTGAGAGGCGCGGCGGCCTAATGGTTAGTGTGCCGGACTCCGAATCGAGCGGTCCGGGTTCGAGACCTGGCCGGGGTTACTGCGCCGTGTTCTTGGGCAAGATACTTTACTCTCATAGTGCCTCTCTCCACCCAGGTGTGTAAATGGGTACCGGCGACATAATGCTGGTGGGTAAACCTGCGATGGACTAGCATCCCATTCAGGGGGGAGTAGAAATATTCCTAGCTGCTTAATGCTACCGAAACCGAGATAAGCTTCGGCAGTATGGGCCGCATGGCTCGAGGCTTCCCTTAATCAGGTTTAAATGAGAGGGTGTGGTCAAGCTTTCTGGAGTTTCCTGGTGCTACTTTCTTGTCTCGTTTAGAATTAAAGAAAGAAAAAATCCCTTGGGGGTTGGGGGGGGGGGGTTAAATAACCCTTTGTATACCTGGGAGTTTAGCTACAGGGGTGAAAGGATGGTACACGTGGTCAAGACAAGTATGGGTGACTTTTCCAATGGGGTAAATGGAGAATATTAATTGCCAGTGGAAGGAAGAGTTTTAGTTAGTACATGTATTTTCGTTCTTTAAATGGTTCAAATGGGGTTAAAAAGCTTTGGAGGGGGGGGGGGGGGAAGTTAGGGGTTTAGTATTGTCTTTGGTTTATGAGATGGTTATCAGGGTAAGGCATTTGAGGGTGAATCTTACGGTTGGGTAAGAGGGAATTTGTAAATGGTAGTAAAAATTATATCGTTCTGTAGTCGAGATAAATTGGCTTGTGTCAGGGTTGAAGGAGGAACTTGTCAATGGAAATATAAAACCTGTTCGTTCTCAAATTGACATAAATGGGGTTGGGGGGTTCATCCTGTTTTAAGGTGGGATGAGAGGAAACTTGTTGATGGAGGGGAGAGAGAAAATTTAATCTTTTTTCGTTCTTTTAATGGTTAAAATGGGGTTAAGCGAGATGTAAAAGGGGAGGGGGTTTGAGGGCTGGGTTATATCCTGTCTTGGGGCCATGAGGTGGTTTACAGGGTAAGGTATTAGGGGGCGAATCTAAAGGTAATAATATGCGTTTAAAATATAATGCAAACTAATGTTATTATTTTTAATTATTTTTATAGGAGTGGGATGGATGGTGTGATAATACAAAAGAAAGTGCATATGATTGGTCAAGGAGAAAAGGTGTAATTCCGAGAAAGGAAATGTATATAGGAAAGAAGACGGGGAATTCGCCTGGCCGGCCAAACAGTAGAAGGATGCATCGACACCAAGGCTCCTAATGGTTGTGAGTCATCAGGGGCAAAGCACAACCGAGCGAGGATGTTTCTAACCCGGTACCTGGTCATTGCCCGACATCCTCGTGCCGAGTCCTTATAGAAATGAGATGAAGAGATTAATAGAGAACATCAAGGAGAGACCACAGAGACCAAAAAGGAGGACAGAAACGCAGTGCAAAAAGAGAGAGACGGACAGAAAAAAAAAAAAATTTTATATTAACAATATTACATGTACGAGGATACTTTTAAACGGAACCTTGAAAATTGTTGTGTACCGTGGTGAAATGTATATAAGGGGGAATTTAAATAAAAAGAGAAAAATTAAAATTTATAAAAAGCCATCAAAAAACAAAAAAGTACGAGTATCCTTGTACAATTTTTAAGCCATACGGGGGGTGGGTAATAACAACATAGTAGCAGATAAAACCTAGCGGGAAGAAATAAATAAAATACCTTGTGTAAATGATCCGCGTCAGGCCAGTAATATCCAAATCGATGTCAAAATAACCAAAAGCTGCTAACAAACGCTTTAAAAAACTTGAAATAAAAATTTTTTTGCCGGGAAATACTGTATCAAAAGGCCCGCAGAGCGTAAACGAAAAAAAAAAAAATTTTTTTTTTTTTTTTTTCGCGGGGTTGATCACGCAAGCATTGCGTGATCAATGTGACGCGCATTAAAACGCTACTGTAGTATCATCGGTCAGCGGTCTTTATTGGGAGCGAATGTAGAGCGGGTGGTAAGTTGCTTTTATCATCGTTCTGTGGAGTTATTTCGTGGCAAAATCTTGAAATTATCTGGAGTACGACCGAAATCTTTAACTTGGTAATTCATTCTTGACAGCGCTCAAGATTTCGCTTATTCGACCAAGAACATCCCGCTGGCAAATAAAAACAAGTATCTACAAACACTGATCGAGAAAACACAGTCCTTGATACACCGAATGCGATGGAAAGCCTTCTTCTTTTTGCAAAACCACGACACCACCAGCAACGATAAAGAAACCTACGGATTCAAATCAAAACGTCCACCGCCACACGTTAGCGCCCTCGATGAATTTGAAGACAACATGCTTAATATGATCCAACGAGTAGAGTTTAAAACCAACAGCACTACAACAAATAGCCCCCAAACAAAACTTGACAAAGACGTACAAGAAATCAGGCAAGATAAGAAAATCTATGTAAAAGCCGACAAAACTACCAACCACTACAAGGCTGAACCTCAAGACTATTTAAACCTCCTACAGAAAAACGTGACAAAGGCTTACAAGAAAAGTAACAAAAGCAACCCGGATTCGATTACCTCGGTCGACAAAAAGATCGCCCAAGACCTAACACTAGACGACCGTATTGAAGTTTCCGCGAGTAGAGACGCATTCATAACATTAAAAGATCACAAGTCTGATTTCGTAAACAACCCAACATGCAGACTCATAAATCCCACAAAATCAGAGATCGGCATTATCAGCAAGCAAATTTTAGACAACATAAACAAAGAGATAATCAAAGCAACAGAAGTAAATCTATGGAGAAGTACCTCAAACGTCATCGACTGGTTTAAAGCAATTTCCAGCAAATCTCAACACGCGTTCATAACTTTCGATGTATGTGACTTCTACCCATCCATTTCCGAGCAGCTTCTGACAAAGGCACTAGACTATGCATCCCAATTCACGCACATCACTCCGCAAGACCGCCACATCATCACGCACGCGAAGAAATCATTGTTGTATCACCAGAACACGCCATGGGAAAAGAAAAACACCAACAACTTATTCGATGTGACGATGGGCTCATATGATGGAGCCGAGACATGCGAACTCGTCGGCACGTACATGTTGTCCCTCATCACACCAAAATTTAAAGGCCAAGTTGGTCTCTACCGTGACGATGGTCTGGCGGTATGCAAAGCAACACCCAAGCAAATCGAGAAAACAAAACAAGAAGTTTGTGAAATTTTCAAATCAAATGGCCTCAAAATCACCATCGAAGCAAACAAGAAAACCATAAACTTTCTAGACGTAACCCTCGACCTTACAAGCGGATCGTACAAGCCCTTCATGAAACCCAACAACAAAATCCTCTACGTCCACCGACAAAGCAACCACCCACCCGCACTCCTAAAGAACATCCCAGAAAATATCAACAAACGACTAACCAGCATCTCATCTAACCACAAAGTTTTCGACGGAGCCATTCCGCCGTACCAGAAAGCGCTTGGCGAGAGCGGTTACAATCACAAGCTCACGTACAACCCACAGCCGAAGCGCAACAGAAATCGCCAAAGAAAAATCGTCTGGTACAACCCCCCATGGAATGCTAACGTGAAAACTAACCTGGGAAGGAAGTTCCTAAACATCATTGACAGATGCTTCCCAAACGGACACCCCCTACACAAGATCTTCAACAAACACACACTGAAGCTCAGCTACTCCTGCATGCCTAACATGAAAAGTATCATCTCGTCACACAACAAAGCAGTACTATCAGATTACCACCAGTCGCAAACACAAACAAGCAACAAAGAATGCAACTGTAGAAAAAAAGATCAATGCCCACTCGACGGAAAATGCCTCACACAAAATGTAGTTTACCAAGCCACAGTCACAACACAAACATCATCAGAATCATACGTAGTGGTGTACTTCTCGAATGTTTTGGTTGTATAATTGGAAATTGAAATTGTCGTAGCTTGCACTGTCACACTCAACTCATTCATTTCCGGGGGAAACCATTCAACGACCATTGTGTAATAACCGACCGGAAGTTTATATAGGTTAAAACCGAGGCGTGACCGGTACTGGTTGGGTGAGCCTTTTTCAAACAGGAGTTTAAGTTGGTAAGCTTTTTTATTAATTTGATGTAGAGAATTGGGAAAATCGTTAATACCCAAAACCTCGATATTGTTTTCACTCGAAGATTCATCAGTGTCTTCCATCAAGTATCTGAAGGCGTCTCATTTTTGTCCCGAGTTAATGATCTGAGATTCATGAATTTTTTGAGTGACAAAATCTCTCATAGTTGTTATTTCATTTTGCATAAAATTAACATTAACTGCGGCTTTCGAGTCTTTGTAATTGGTTTGTAAGTTAACAATTTTATTATTATTTAAATTTAAGTCTCCAGACATACTTGTTGTGCCATCAGGTTTGAGATAATTTTTTTGTGTTTCAGTAATTCTTTTATTAACAAATTCTACACTTGTGGCGTCTTTTTGGTTTGATGGAAATTTGAGATTTACAATCGAATTGTTTTTCATATCAATATCAGCTCCTTTATCCAGTTTTTTCGCAAGCTGATTATCGACATACTTTTTGTTTGTGGCTTGATCTGCCTGTACTGGGTCTTTTACGTTGTAGATTATATTATTGTTCATATCGATGCTTGCTTCCATTTTTCCGCCTTCCTTTTTCGAAAGAAAGATATTTCTCGTGTCTTGATAGTTTATTACCTTTGTCAGATCACCGTGTACAGGATAAGGGTTGCTTTTTAATCGTAAAATATCGTACTTATTTTGCATGTCAATATTAGCAGAACCGCTGGCACTACCTTGAGGGCCACGATCACCTTTATCGCCCTTATCGCCCTTGTCGCCCTTGTCGCCCTTGTCGCCTTTTAAACCCCGTGGTCCTTGTGCTCCCTCCTGACCTTGTGGTCCAGCGGGCCCTTTTTCTCCTCTTGGACCATTAGGACCTTGTGGTCCTCCAGGGCCTTTATCACCCTTCGGTCCAGGAGGACCCTCGGGGCCAGGAGGACCCCCTGGGCCAGGAGGACCCAATTTTCCACTTTCACTCATCGTAGTTTGGCTAGTTCCACCTATTTGACTGTTAATATACCCCATTATATATCTTCATCAAAATTTTTTTCATTAATTTTTGGGGTTTGTCATAGTAAAAGAAAGAATATTTTTTATCGGTGGCGCGATCCAAAGCGTTATGATCCACACCTATCTCGTCTGCAATCCGTTTGTTTTCTCTTGGAAGAAATCTGAAAATACAAAAATGACTGCAGTTATCACGGATGTAAAAAGTTTGAGTGAGGTAAATAACGCAGCAGTTTCTGTGCCGCCCGTTGATAAAATAATGAATGATGCTGTTTTGGTTGCTTTCGCAAACAAGATCATCAAAAACAACAATTTTTTGGTTGTCCGTCGGAAGCTCTTCGAGTGGAATGATTTCATCACCATAAGCCTCGATAATATCATAACCAACGTTAGGGTTGTAGTTTTCAGCAAATTCCTGCAAAAGAGCCTCGTATTTGTTCTGGTGCAGGTTCTTTGAAAAGAGGTAAATTTTATCATACTCTAACAACTCATAAAGCATATGCAGTAGTGTGTTTGTTTTACCAGAATTACTGGGCCCACAAATTAACATCCGAAAAACATCTGCTGGCATACAAGGGTGACCTTGCTTGTAGTCACTCTCGGAAGAACCTGGGTCATAATTTGGAGTCTTCATTTTTTTTTCGCTTCTATATATTCATGCTGGAAATATGGCAATGAAAAAATGGCAACAATTGGCTGAAGAAAAAACGGTGTTGGATAAACAAACAGAAGAAATTCACCAAAAATTTAGAATGGATAAAATAAACAAAGAGTTTGGTCAGCTTTCAGGAGAAGAACTTTTTAGACCAATTACAAAAAGGCTTGATGAAAAAAGCAGCGACAATGCAGAAGAAGAAGAAGAGGAGCAGGAAGTTCCTGATTACACAATGGATGAATTTGACGAAATCAACCCGTTTGGTGATGAATTCAGACCGGATGCACCAACTCCAGCACCATCACCAGCACCATCACCACCAACAACACCCACAACACCTATTGTACCAACATCACAACCACCCCCATATCAAGAATTTGTTGATTTTCCATTACCACCTCCACCTATGATGGAAGAAACTGTTATGCCGGGAACTTCCAAAGATGAAACAGGGAAGAAACATCAAAACGGCTTAGAAATGTTAAAAGTATTCTTGCTAAATTTGGAAGTGATCCAACTTACAAAGTAAAAAGTAAAGGATCAAAATATTATGGATATAATGTGGAAGAACTAGAAGCTGAGGCATTTAAACTCGAAACAATTAAGGCACATCAAGAACATGCAGAAAAGTTACTTAAAAGGAAACAACCTTTATTAACACAATTACAAGAAAAAAAGGAGAAATTGAAACCACCTAAAAACCAAGAAAAAAGAAAAATCTCCAAAACTCCTCTTGAAAAAGCTGTCATGAGCCGAAGACCCGCTTTTGAACTTTCTGACAATGAAGATGACTTTTCTGAACAGGATTGGGAAATCGAAGGAAGTGGCATCACTGATGAAGATGTAAAATTAATCAACCAACTTAATGTGAGGTTAGGATCGATAGAAGCAGGAAACAGCTCAATAAAACTGAAAAATCAGGTATCATATCTTCTTGATTCACTAGTTGAACTCGGCACAATCAATAAAAAACAAAAGAAAAGACATATTTCTGATTATATAAAACAATAATTATGTCTTTTGATCTCATTCTCAGCTCAAAACTCGCAAAACTCCAAAGAAATGGAGACCAGAATGTTCCACATGATTTCACAATTAATTTTCCAACTCCAATTTATTTAGATTCAGAAAAATATCAAGCAGCATTGAAAAATATCTCAATGAGTTATTCAAGGCATAATATAGATGCCGCTTATGATAATAACAAAATTCGCTGGAAAAAAAAAACGGAACAAGCTTGGAAAACTTTGACTTTCCCAAATGGAATGTATGATTACGCAAATATTAACCATTTTATTCAGAAACACATCGGTGGAGTAGATCCAAAAGTTGAAAAAAGTAATTTCATTTTCAATTTGTATTTCGATATGACGGTTTACAGAGTTGTCATTTTAATTCATAATGATTATGAGCTTGACTTATCTCAAGGAACTTTTTCTGATTTAATTGGTTATGGAAAAGTGACTTTGAGTGGAGATAGTGTCGGAAGAAAACTACCAGATATAACAAGAGGTGTTGATTGGGTGTTTATCCACTGTGATCTGATCACCCGGAAATCGAACAATGTTCCAAAAGATGTCATATACACTTTTTCAACAGCCATGCTTCAAGTGAGTTATCCATTTGAAAAAGAACCGCTTATTCTCAATTGGCATCCTGTGAACAAAAAAATTATCGATTCGGTAAGGATTAGAGTTACTGACGGAATTGGTGGTGCTCTGTATCTTAACGGGATAGATATTTTGGTTAATTTAATGATAAAACAAGAATGAATTTTATTTTCATTAATATACAACCATGAATCATCCGAGCGAGTGGGCAAATTTTTTTTTATGAAAAAACCGGAACTTTTCGGTATAAACATAAAGGGTCGGGTGTGATACGTGACACCCTTTTGACCGTTGGTAAAGTATTGAAAGGCGCTGTGAAGAAAACTGCCGAAAAAACCGCAAAAACATTCGCTGAAAAAGCTGGTCAGAAAGTTGGTGAAATTGCTGTCGAAAAAGGTTCAAAACAAATACGTCAACTATTGCAAGAGCGAAAGAAAAAACAAATGAGGAAGGATGCACAAAATAAACTTACAAATATTTTACAAAATAAACTACCAAAAAAATCAGATGAGGCTCTGATAAAATTGAATCGAATTTTGGCAAATGAAATTTAAACACAAGAATTTTTTTTTCTTTTAATATAAAAGCTTGTTGTTATGTTCAGAATTCAACCATACCTCGAGAGTGAAAAATATGTCAAATTTAATTTAACCACCCCTATTCTCTTACCTGCTAATGGTGACACTCAAGAGAAAGAGGGTTACACTTTCAAGTTGATGGACAGGGACAATTTTTATGATTGGTGTAATGCCTATTTCCGCGTAGATTTCAAGTTTGAAGCAACAGCAAATGGAGGTAATGTTGTCGCTGACACCGAATCAGCTCCGATAAACGGTTCTTTTTCATTGATTAAAAGTTTGAGGGTCAACTCATCTGGCAAAGAACTTTACTATGCGAATAATATCCACAAATTCATTTTCATCAAAAATCTGCTTGATAATTCTGATGATTTTTCAAGAAGCGTGGCAAAAGATCAGTTTTGGTATCTTGATACTGACGCAACCACAGCGACTGATGGAAATGCGACGAATACTGGAATGAGATCAAGGGCGCTTTTATCACATGGTGGAAAGATGGTTCAGACAACAATTCCTTTAAACAGGTACTCCTTTTTCGAAGGGCTTTCCGACAGGCTGCTGCCACCAATGCAACTTGAGTTTCTTATTACTTTACAAAATGATAGAGAATTGATTTACCAAAATGATGGAACAGCTCGAAGAATTGTTGTTCGCAAATTAGAATTATGGGTTCCACAATAAAGGACAGACCTTTGTAAATGAAAATTTCTTAAAACCAACCTAATGGATATACTTGAAAGAAAATATTTTTTCTTTGAGTGAAAGAAGGGACGAGAGTGGTATGTTCATGATTGGGAGTGGAATAAAAAACCCCAAACATGTCTTTGTATTCTTTCAACAAGCTCGTAAAATAAATCGTTACACACAAAATCCTTACATTTTTGACACATTTGATATCGATGGTGATGACTCAGCAAGATTGAAAACTTGCAGCCTCCAATGCGGAACAAACTTTTACCCTCAGATTGAATACGATAATGAGTTTAAACTAAGTATTTTGAAGGATTTGATTAATTTCAGATACAGAAAAAACGACTGCAACACTGGTGTTCAGCTACAAGTCGCAAACTTTGAGAAGTTATACCCAATTATATACTTCGATTTACGCAATGCCAAAGAAAGTTTGACAGGGGACCCACAAATCCTTTATTTTCATTACAAACTTAACGAACCTGCTAACGCTCAAGATTATAAAATCTTCGCCGCGGTTTTGAATGAACAAGAATTTGTGTTGAAACAAATTGGTAATGAACTTGTTGTCGTCTAGAAAAAATTGAAAAAATTCTTAATATAATATAATATACACGCACGATGAGCACAACTTATCATCCATTCAAAATCGCACTGACTGATGGTCAGAAAAAGAAACTTCAAAAAGCTTATGTTACGAAGGCACCTGTTAATCTGAAAGTTAAACCAAACCAAATTGGGCGTGGTGTCGAACTTCTTCTCACTGAAACTCAAATCGCGCGATTGAAAAAAAGATCAGCGGCAGGGAAAGGAATGGTAATAAAATTAAGCCAGTCACAGATTCAAAGTACTTCTGTTGGTAAATCAGTCGGAAAAGGTATGCAAAATCAACCACCACCACCACCACGAACAAGACGATCACCACCAATACCAAAAGGTAAAGGAATGCAAATTCAACCTCCACCTTTTTATGGAACGTGGGAGGATTATTATCGTTTAAAAAAAAGTGAAATTTGAAGATAAACCTCTATCCAACATTGACTTGAAAAAATGGTGCAACTTTTTACGAATCCCCATCAAAGGTATTTTTAGCAGAAACGAAAAACAACCCTTGTTTCATTCTCCATGCATTATCAACTTGGATGATTTTGGAAGTTTGGGAACTCACTGGGTATGTTGTTGGCCTAATGATGGTACTTATGAGTATTTCGATTCATTTGGGCTTCCACCACCTTTGGAATGGGAAAAAGAAATATCAATGCACGGGATGACACATTTTTTCAGAAATGATAACCAAATTCAATGGGAACAAAGTGTGAGATGTGGTTACTACTGCCTTCTCTTTTTAAACGAAAGAAATAAAGGAACAAGTTTTGCCGATATTTTGAAAATGTTCTCCAACGATTTACTTCAAAATGAGCAAACAGTGAAAAATTATTTTTCTTAAAATATATATGCAATGGAATTGTACTGTGTGAAAGAAAAGCGAAACACACCCAATGTGCAAGGAAGTGAAAAGGTTGTAATCGCAAAGAACAATCGAAAACTCTTGAAAGCAAAATGCGCTAGTTGCGGAATAACAAAAACAAGTTTTATGCCGAAAAACGTGGAGGGCAGTGGTTTCGATATACATGCAGCACTAGGAAAATTTCCGAAACCAAAAAAAGGTTGGACATTACCGGGGCATAATTTTACAGGGCCATACAATCCTCTTGAAAAGCAGGTTAAATACGATCCAGAACCGGGTGAAATTCTGGAAATGTATCAACCACCAATAGGTGCTACAGATGCAATTGCTATGCAACATGATGTCGATTATGATGTTTGTTCCAACCGCGAAAAAAAATACCGTGAAAATCTCAAAAAATGCAAACACAAAGCGGATAAAAAATGGTTAAGTCTCTTGACGCAGTTCCTTACAAACAGAGGCAGTGGGGTCATGCGGCTGCAAAAAATACAATCAATGCTAAACAAAAGTTAGGGTTGGGTTTGAAACAACAAAAGGGGACTGGTTTTAAACCCTGGGAAGTAGCGAAATATGCTGAAAAAGTAACAAAAAAAATAATTCCTTCAACAAAACCTGTTTTCGATCGGTATTGGAAAGGTGATATTGCAAAAAATGCTTTCACGGGACCAACTGGTGTCACAAGCAAGAAATTTTGGACTCATCCAAAAAAAGGTACTGTCATGCGTTTGGTGAAAAATCCGACAACAGGCAAATATGAAAATGTTTATGAACAACCTTGATTGGTTTTCAACCACCATTTATCAAACTCCTGTTTTGCGCGCAGCCTTCTTTCTACGTCTTTAGGAAGGTGATTAGAAATAGATTCCATAATTTCTTTTTTGTGGGGCCAGCATTCAGAAGGTACTATTTCAAAATAATTATATAGAAAACAGGAGTAGTTCACTGATTTGCCGGACATCTTCTGAAACTGAGCAATAACGTTACCAAGAAAATCTATCTCGCTGGAAGAAAGCATTTCGTAAATTTTCCATTTCCGCAAAACATTTTTTAAATAAAAATTATTTGCAGTGAAACTTCTTTCCCGATTTTCTTCTTGAAACTGTTCATCATCATCACATTCAAACACTCTACCACATTTTGGACATGCACAACAGAACTCATTCACCACATAAACTATTTGCTCCTCGCATGAAGGACAACGATTAATCTTTTTTGATAATGGGTATGAATTTAATTTTTTTTGCAACATTTCTTGAATCATTTTCGACGAAATTTTCTCACCTTGCAAACAACCAAACGGGTCGTCCATTTTTTATTTTGTATGGTATACAATGAGCTCAAGTATTTTCAATAAGTTGTCAAAAATTTATTACAGCCCCCAAGGGTATTGGAAAGGGTTTGCAGCAATTAAGAAATTAGCCCAGGCAGCAAAAGTTTCGGAAGATGTGGCTCAAAACTGGTTGATGAAGCAAGCTCTTTGGCAGATTTATTTACCAGCGCCACGGTACATTCCAAGACCGAAATTTGATGTTCCTGTTCCAAGCAAAGTTCACCAAGCCGATCTTCTGTATCTCCCACACGATCGCCCACCACGCTCCCGTAAAACTTTTAAATATGCTCTCACTGTGGTAGATGTGGCCTCTCGATACAAAGAAGCCGAACCGTTGACCACAAAAGAGGCTAAAGAAGTCGCAGCTGCTCTGGAACGGATTTATAGTCGTGGTCCTTTGAAGTGGCCGAAACTGCTTCAGGTCGATCCTGGTCGTGAGTTTATGGGTGCTGTGAATCAACTGCTTTCGAAACATAATGTCGAGGTTAGACGTGGTCGTGTGGATATTCACCGTGATCAAGCAATCGTTGAAAGATTCAACCGCACCCTGGCTGAACGACTGTTTGGACACCAATATGGGGTTGAAATGCGCCTCCCAGAAGACAAAAGATCGACTGAATGGGTGGCCCGACTGCCAGCTGTTATTTCAGCTTTGAATAAAGAAGTTACTCGACTGACCGGTCAGAAACCTGTTGAGGCCATCCAAATCCTCGACACCTTATTTGAGACCCGTTGGTGTGAACGAAAAAAAGCTCCCCTCTGGTTCAAGTGTTCGCTATCTCTATCAACCTGGTGAACTTGAAGGTGGTCGGCGAAGAGCTACCGACCGAATCTGGTCTTTGAATGTTTACGAGATTGAAAAAATTATGATAAAACCAGACGCGCCGGTTATCTATTATTTGTTTGACGGTCCAAAACGTTGGTTTGTCCGCGAAGAGCTTTTGGTTGTCCCTCCAGATACACAACTACCACCAAAAAATTAACAATGAAACTCGATCGGTTCTGTGTGAATACCGTCTTCCAATACCCAGCGTTTGTCGTAGCAAGCGCTCAACCCCAGCTTCTGCTGTTCGTAAGTGACAATCTGCCCGTCCCGCATCCTGAAACCTCTATTAGTTGCTATGTCCTTGCTGCCTTCCAAAGCTTTCTTAAAACGCTGCCACGTGATCTCATTTTGTTTCTTCGACACCCCTTTCGTGCTGAACTTCTTTTTACCCTCAGAATCTTCGGCGTAATAACATTTTGAACAAAGAGCAAGCATTTTTTTACCTTGAAATTCTAGTTTAAAAAGGCCTGGTGTCCGACTGCTCCATTTGTCCCAAGCTAACCATTCTTTCTTTTTTACCTCAAATTCTGTTTGCAGCTCTGGTTTAACGATGTCTTCTAACTTTTCTGAGCTGATTGCCATGTAATTGCTGTCTGTGTCCATCTGAATCAATTCGAAATCTTTTCTGTCAAAATATCTGTCAAGAGAATCATAATAGAATTCAAGCATTCGAAGTTTAGCCAGTTGATATACAGCTATTCCAACCTGAAATGGTCTTCTGATTGTGATCCGAGGCTTTCGACTTTCAAGCTCATACGCATCACCAATCTCGTCAAGATCACTGAAATATACGCTTCGCAAAGCTCTGTCGACTACCTTCTCGTCTTTGGTGTAAATAACGTTTGTTTGCCTCTCCAAGGCTTCGATGAGCTTTCCATACCCACTATTTCCTAACAGTTTGAATACCTCAGCCAGCAGCGCCTTGCTTTTTTCTTTATCTCCAGTTCTACGAGCTTCAGTCACTTGCTCCACAAACCAAGTGAATATTTTTGTTGGTTGGTAATCAATAGTCCGATAAACATTTGTGATCACTGCTCCATGTTCAAGATACCATCTAAGGAGAGGTGCGTATAATAATATCTTCTTTGCAGACAATGCTCCCACTAACTTCTTTCCATCTCCGCGGTTCCTTTTTGTGCGTTTAAGATAGTCAAGCATATGTTGCGGCACAGCTTCAAGAGGAACCTCCTTGTTGTAGAAGAAAGGACACATTTCCTCAAACTTTGGGTGTAAGTGTACAGGGATCTCTATATCAACTTCTGCAAATCCGAACCATTTTTCTTCTTTGAGCCTTTGTGTCAGTATGGGGGCGGCGGCTTCGTTATTGTAATGCACGACCCTTCCTTTTCCACAAGGCATGTCTCTAAGCATGGTTGACAAATACAAAGCATTGGCGTCGTAACCCACTATATTTTTGCAAAAACGAGGTTCCGCTATTCGATGAGACCTTATTTTCGTAACTCCAACTTCATGGTATCTTGTAAAAACAAGGCTTGGTCCACCAACAACAGCTTCTTTCAACATATCATAAGCTTCTTTGCATGGGCTGTAAAGATCCGCGCCCCTCTCAACACATCCGCGGAGCAAGTAATGTAAACTAACACCTGGAATACTTACAGCATCTTTCAAAATATCGATTCCTTTATCGGTGTAGAAAGCACGCATCTTTTCCAGTGTCTCGAGACCAGGAGATACATCGAGATTATTGTAGTAACGCAGCCAGTCTGCGAAGGTACACATCCCCTTTTCTTTGAACACACGCTGACATTCTTTCCATTCATTTTTGGAAAGAAGATAATCACCTTGCAATTTTGAAAACCAATCCTCATATTTTGGAAGCCCTTTAAAATCAAGTTTTTCAAAACTATCAAACCATTCATAAGGAAACCAAGATTTAACTTCTTCACATTCATAAGCTTTCACCCATTTCTCATAACTTGTACCCGGACCTAAGTAGTTTATGATGTCGAGAAAGCGAAAGTTTTTAGTCAAAATGAACATAATTTTGTTTCCATTTTTTGCAACTCTTATTTTACCAGTTGTATCAGATAAACGTTCCGCGAAATGTTCTCTTATAAGATTCAAATCATATCGCCCGGAGTTAAACCCAAGAACTGGCACCTGATTACACCATTCTTCTATTTTGAGGGGCTGCCCTTTTGTAAGCATATTCATATCTTCAGGTATGAACGCTACTCTTACTTGGTCCTGAATGTTTTTCCCACGCCTCTCTAGTTCTTCCATAAACTTGTGAACCAAAACCGCAGGATCTCTTTCACAGATATGGGTAGGTTCTTTGTCTAAAGTGTCAATAATGCTAACAGAGATTGGTACATGTTTATTTCCGATAGTTAGCACTCCTATTGGTTCTTTCCTCTGATTTTTATCTCCATATGCTTCAAAGTCGTACAATATCGCGTGCGGATAACTTTGTATTTGAGTCTGTGGCAACTTAATATTTATTTCTCCTACTTCACAAGACCATGCCTCGATTACATGGTAGCCAGCAGCTCGAAGTTTTTGTGTACGTTCAACAGTTGCTTTAAATCTATCTTCTCGTGTTTGGTCAGGATGAGTAATAATTCTATTTCGATCATAAGGGTAACATTTTCGGCACCCATGCCAGTGACATCCGTGATATTGAAAAATAGTCTTTGTTTCATGGTTATAACCGTCTACAGGTGCACGCTCAACCCATCTTTCACCTCCATGTCCGCAGGCGGCGTGGTGAATGTGAATTTACGAAGTGCTGCTTCTTGTTCAAGCCAGCGAAGAGATTCTGGAGAAGATGAATGTTTTGGATAAAAAGCTTTCTCAAAAGCTGTTTGTGGTAATTCAACTTTTTCGGCCGGACATTCAATCACCGTCTTCCCTTGCGCACATGTTTGAATATGCCGTTGAAGGTGACAAGCTTGAGTAAATCTTGAACGGCAATGAACACATGCATAAATTTTTGCAATCTTCGTAATATCTTTTATAATAAAAGCATGCCCTTCGTAAATTCCAATTGTCAAAATATTTTTTAATTTAGCTGGTGGTGTCCTTCTAAGATACCATACCACTTCACCATTCTCCATACGTTCAGGCTCATATACACGAATACCCAACCAATCTTTGAAAATTTGTTTTTTATTAAGATGTTTTTCAACCTTATCAAGTTCATCTAAACATGTTTTCCGGCAATCTTGTGGAGTAGCTATGAGGTTAAAGAAACTCTTAGCAAGTTCCCGTGCTGCCGTTGAACTTCGATCTGGACTTAAACCTCGGTGTACCGCAATACAACGCCAAAGACATAAGTTGTCTCTGCAAGTGTCTAAAGCTAGCATATAACGACTATGCGCAAGGTTACGAAACCAATCTGGTAATGGTCCTGTACCTAAAAGTGGTTGTCGATCAAGCACAACCTTCACATCAACATTAAAATGGTCTTCAAACACCCATTTTGTGTCAGGTCTATTAATGTTATCAGGATCCAAACGAAATTTTTCCGGATCACTCAACCATTTTTCCGCATCAGAAAAACGATCAAACCAAGGAGAACCTTTGTTAGTGTAATTCACATATATGTCATCATTTTCAATGTTTCGTAACTGATATGAAAAATAATGTCTTACATAGAAAGATGTTTGAACTTTCTCTCTTATTTTTTTCATAAAATCTGGTGTAAGATCTTTTTCAAGGTCTCTTCTGAAGCGCCAGCGGATGTAACGTCGTCCTCTTTTTTCTTCTCCCTCATATTCGGAAGTGTCATATAAATCAAGAATCTCATTCTGATAGGTTGTAACATTTCGGATATTTTCTCGAGAAATTGGATCAAACTTCCTCAAAATTTCTTGTGTTTTTCTCCCCCTTCTACGAGTAGGAGCGATCGGTTGAAATGTTTTAGGAATTAAAGGTTTATCTAAACCCTTCTCCACTTTCTCAGAAATAGGTTCATCCAATATATTCTGAATAGTTTTTCGAACAGCAGGAGCGTCCTCTGCAAGTAATTGCTCTAAATCTTTTAACGTTGCTGGATCAAGTTCTTTCAAAAGCTCTTCAATGTTTATGTTAAGTACAGACATTGTAGTTTGGATATAACAAAGATATGTAATTCTTTAATTAAAATTTTTTTATGCTGGGCGGTTTATTTCGGTTAAGTAGTATATCAAGGATTTAACAAATACTACCTGATTGTCAGCGGTTTATTTTCGAATTTTAAACCTCCCACCATAATAGACAAGCGAGCAAAGGGAGCTTGTTATTATGGTGGGAGGTTTAAAATTCGAAAATAAACCGCTGACAATCAGGTGGTATTTGTTAAATCCTTGATATACTACTATTTACTCGCAGGCTCATTTATAATAATAATAATAATAATAATAATAATAATAATAATAATAATAATAATTAATATTTGTATTCTGCGGGTTCCATACGGAAGTGCTCACCCGCGCATAATAACAATAATACAAATAAAAATTACATATAAATTTTCAATAATTTAAAATAATTATCGCTTAAATTAACAATGATTATTACTTAATGCCAATTAATTAATTAAACTAATAAAATGCTTTCTTAATAAAAAGGTCTTAAGGAGTTTCTCAAAGGTCAAAATTGAGTTGGCATGGTTGACCTCATGGTACTTATGACGTCATATCTTGCAACCACAACAACAGATTTTCCCGAAATTTTGGCCAGCGTATGTCCCAGGGATAAGAAAAAATGCACTTTAAACGGGCTGTGCTATATCCCTCCCTGGACGTCTGAAGCCAGGCAATCTAGGTAGTATAGTATTCTATTCAACAACATTCGTATTCATGCTCAGTCGTATTAAGGTATGGACATCAGCGCCCCACAGCATTTACTGTTCCTTTAATTTACTGGCTAAATATGCAGCCTACAGTACTCTCGAAAATTCCACACAACTTTTCCCAATCCTCAATTCTCAAATCTCACCCATAACTCAAATCTATAACACGCAGCAAATGATCAACAAGTACAGCCTGTTATCCTTTAAAACATTCTTAGCAAACAAACGGGCATTTAATACAAGTTTTCGTCAATGAAGACCCATTAATGGGCTGCCTGTGCTGGGCGTTTTCTTTGTCCACTCGTCGGGAAGACGCAAACAAAACGCTCTAGCTGATTCGCATCCTGCCAGTGTGCCACTAAGGATATGGTCAAACTTATTGTGCAACAAGGAAGTAAAGGTTTAGGTAGTATTTTTGCTAACAAAGCGCAGCAGAACTATCAGCCCTTCCAGGAAGAATGGCATATCGCTCATCCAGACGTTAAAGAAACGAGTGTCATGGAACAGCCTGGGCTTCGTTGGCTCAGCAGTTAGAGGAAGAACAATGTGTGGTGGAGCGCATACTGCCACAGCAGCGAAATTGCACCTGACTTGATTTGCGCGATAACTGTATCCTCCACAAACTTCACAAAGTTATTCCTAGGATTCTCCTTTAGAACCATCCAGTGGAAACCTTATTCTCTTATCTGGCCAAAGAGTCCTGTCTGTTTCGGTAAAGGACTACTCTCTGCAATGTGCCGCCAATATTTGAAGTGATTATGTAGCTTCCAGGCCTTAAAGCAATCCGGATCACGGAACATCAACTCAACTCTCTGAGGTATCGCCAATCACTTCTCCATACTGAATTTGCCGCGACCTTCTTCCATGGTCATGTGCTGTCATATCTCCACCAACCTTAACGGGATAACCATGAAAATCACCGTGGTTTCAATAGTTTTATTCTGCAACTCGTGAAGGTGAAAAGAAAGACTTTCAGATTTCTCCCAACACCACGTGTTTTTCTAGAAGAGGGCAGTAAAAACACTATATTAATATAATTCTTCAAGAAACCAGGATCAGCTACAGCCTCACCACGTTAAAGTCAGCAGGGAGATAACAACCTTGACCCAGCCAGTCTGGGGGGGGGGGGGGGTTGATTTAGGCAGTTACCCTTTTTCAAAGCCGTTATAACTATGTTGACTAAACGGATGAAAGCACGCACAACAGATCCGTTATCTTTTATGGTTCCTTCTTTACTATTGAACTGCATGGTGCCGAACATCATTTTACGTAATCATTTGTCAGACTGCATAATCACTTGCCGGATTTTGAGGTTTACTTTGGCCCAGCCTTCGATCCGCACAATTAGCCTTAATGTAGCCCTTCTCACGACAACATAAGAGGGCGTTAAGAACGTGCCTCCCAGGCGCCTCTGTTCTCTCTCTCGCGAGACTCTTTAAGAAACGACTTTCCCACTTTTGCGATCTTTATCCCCCAACAAGCAGATTACAAGGTTCTTAAAGTGGCTCTTGGAGGTTACGACCTTCTCCCTGGCCGTTTCATAAACGAGCCGGTAATACATCCTTCGTGTCACGTTTGGGGTCCGTGGCCTTATTTTGTTGTCGTTGTTTGATTGTTCGTTTGTTGTCATAAACAGAACGAATCTTTAACTTAAGTGGCATGTTTGTAAGCTGAAATGGTGTTTTTGGACGATTTGATTGAGACTCTTTTTCCATTAGAGCAGGCGATTTTTGACATGATTTTATTGCCGTTTTTTTACGGCATGTAACGGCGATTCCTCCCCAATTTAAAGACAATTTGGTCTTTTTTCCGTTTTTATCAGACCAAAGTGCATGCGACTGAGTAAAAACTTGTCGACGACCCATGCACTCTGCTCTTATCATGCCAAAATCGCAAATCGCCTGGACATGAACCCTAGTCAAACTGTGATTTATAATCGAAGAAAAAACATTGTCACGAAATTTGCAATTAAAAAAATCGTTTAAAAAAACTCAAAAAACGTTTGTGTAAGTGATGGCCTGAGCGGTCTGGCAGCACTTTAGAGCCTTAAGTACTTCTGTACCTAAAGTCAACGGCTCTAACCATGATCTTATTTGCATCTTTAGATCTTTATATTGCTACTTTTCTCGAGTCGCCTATATCACTCTGGAAAGTATAACCACCTTAACATATTTTGCGTATTCATGACTCAAGATAATAAGAATAACTATGTCACGTATACGCAAAAAAATGACTTCTGATCTCAGCCACGTACATTTAGTTTGCCTTAACTGAATCTGTTACTCTATGCTGTGAATCTGAGGTATAAGACATGACATGTTCAAAGGGAATGAAGAAACGTGAAGGAACATTCAGACAATCACGAATCACAGGCAAATAAATGCCTAATTTACCTGCATGGAATAAAAAATGACCCCGGCCAAATAACACGCCCCCCAAAAAAGTGGGGAACGCTCTTAATCACACATCGTCCATTTTATTTATTTTTCCTTTATTTATTTATTTAATTATTTATTTATTTATTTATTTATTTATTTATTTATTTATTTATTTATTTAATTATTTATTTATTTATTTATTAGGGAGCGCGACCTGCCTAGGCACGTCGCTGCCGTCTCATAAAATGCAACGCACATTCCTGAATTGACGGAAGTCGGTAGACTTAGTCTTCGCGCAGGCTCTAAACAATCAGGCTTGTTATAATGACGTGGATTTTACGAGATTGAAAGCTAAAGTTTCAAATACCTGCATGTGAAGCGTAATTTTGTTGTTTTGAGTTTCGCGGCGCATTGAAGTTGAGTAAAGGTAAGCGTTGAAATGTTTAGCCTGTTCCAGGCGTTCAGATAGTGGAGCGCGAGCTAAAGCGAGCGAAAGAGCGGGAAAAAACGAGGGGAGACTGGGGGAGAGGACGAGGGAACGGTTCCCTCGTCCTCACCCCCAGTCTCCCCTCGTTTTTTTTTCCCGCTCTTTCGCTCGCTTTATTTTTCGCTCGCTTTATTTTTCGCTCGCGCTCCACTATCTGAACGCCTGGAACAGGCTATGAAATGTTTATTTCGCTGTTTTTGAGGACATTTCGTTTTTAAGGGGCAATGTTTACAAAAGCTCGCGAGAACTCATTGCTTATCTCGTTAAACGCGGCTACAATCAATCTTTCCTCACAAAAGAAATTAATCGCGTCCGCTGCATCCCACGTCACGAAACCTTGAAACCACGACAACAAAATAGCAACGCAAACCGAGTACCGTTCGTTATTACCTTCAATCCCGCTCTTCCTAGCCCTGCTTCTACTGTACGGAATCATCTGGGCATTCTCCAATCTTCAAACCACTGCAAACAAACATTCTCCTCCCCACCAGTCCTCGCTTACAAAAGAAGTGCCAGTCTGCGTGATCTATTGGTTCGCACCAGATTGCGTGACCCCAGAAATAAAGATCAAAGATCAACCGCCGGCATTTACAGATGTAAGCATCCACGTTGCCTCACGTGTCCTTTCTTACAAGATGGGCTGGACAAATATATCTTTTTCTCTACTAAAGAAGAACGACGTATTAAAGACACTTTAACTTGTAAATCTAAAAACCTTATTTATTTAAATGAATGCAAAAAATGCGCCACACGTAACTTGCCTTGCCAATACATTGCGGAGACTAAACGACACCTTCACGAACGCTTTGGCGAACATCGTCGTTCCGTCCAAAATCATCAACAGCTTGCTAACCCAACCCCTGTTTCGGAACATTTCAACTTACCCGGGCACTCCGTCAACGACATCCGTCTCATTCCCTTGGAACTAATACACACTAACCCCGACTCCGTAAGAAAAGCACGTGAGGCACACTTAATTGACAAGGCTAAAACACTTGAGCCGCAAGGATTAAACAGACGTGATGAGCTACATTAATGACACTTCTTGTTCAGCTGCCAATCTATTATATTCATTTATTTTAATTTTTAAACTTTTATGTTAACCGTCCTGTAACGTATTTACTTATTCTACTTTTGTAGCCCCTGAAGAAGGTTGTTTCGCAAACGGAAATATCGGGCAATGTTTTGTTTCATACATTTTTTTGCTTTACGTATTTCGTCTTTTGTGTCTTCGTTTCTTTAACTGCTGTAAGGATCAGTCGTTCCGTATATTTTTTTACTTCAAATGTCTTACTGATCCAGGTTTACTTAAGATCCAGCAAGTCTCAACGTCTTGTCACTGTGGTCCTTCCAGTTTATAAACTTTGTATGACTCGTACAGAGGTCACTGGTTGCAAACAAAGTTCTCAAGTTGCATACATACATTTAATTCCTTACATACCAGAAGTGCAAATTGTCCATAACAGGTCACCGGAAACCACGAACTACTAAAGTTAAACCTTTTTTCCTTCAGAAAAGGGGAGGGGGGAGGGGGGTGAGAGACTATGCGCCGCCTGTAATTTTTCAGAATTTTTTGTTTATTTATTTATTATTTATTTATTTTATTATTATTTGTAATAATAAAATTTATAAGAAAATTTATAAGAAAATTTATCCAGATGGTTTCTTTTAATTAAAGGTTGGAATAAATCCTAGGCAAGTGTCTATGGCCCATGAAAGCATCTATCAAGCAAGAAACCAGCAGAACAAAATGAAAATTGGTTCCAGAAGAGCAATAATTATTGTTGCTGCCAAATCAAATCTGTTGATCAGATGTAAAATCTAGTTAGGAAGCCAACAACATTAAAACTGACACTGGATTTTGCCCATAATTTTGTTTATTTACAGTAAAACAGACTGTTATAATAAAATGTTGATAGAGAAAAAAGCTCTAGATTATTTTGTTTCTACAATAATATTTACATAAGACTCAATTGAAAAAGATTTTCAAATAGACAGCAATAGTCTTGTGAATTGTTAATTTGTTGAATAGCTTAACATCTGAGCTAGGCTTTAGAAGTCCTGTATTTCTATTTGCAAAGAAGCCCTTGCAAGAGTTAGGATTATTTTGTTTTCTTTCATTTTTTTGTTAACTTGTTGAAAAACTTAACACCTGACCTTGGTCTTAGAAGTTCTGTATTTTTATTTCGCTAAGAAGCCCTTGTAAGAGTTTGATTTATTTTATTTTCTTTCTTTTGCGTTTTTTTTTTGTTAACTTGTTTACTACTCACTAAAAAAAAACAAAAATAATAATAACAATGATCTGTTCTTTCTTACACTAAACCTAAGATTCAGAGTTCTTTTGGAGTTAGAAACAATGTCATTTTCTTAGAGACCTTTGTCCTTTTTGTAAGATCTGTTATGATTGCCTGCTTACAGTATTAAACTGCTCAACACGATGTTGATAGTCCTCCACAGCTTTCTGCTGGAACGCTTTCCGGACATCGTCCCCCAGCTGCTTCCCCATTTCAGACACAAGTGAATTCACTTCCCGCATGGTTTAATTGGGATGTTCCTCAATTATTGTCTTCCACGTACTTTTTGAGAACATAGCATATCCCGTACATGGCTTCTTTGGCAGGGCCTTTTCTGGCAGTTCATTTTCTGAGCTCCTTCTTTTCGATGACTTGCGCAGTTTCTTCCTTAATTCTCTGTGGCCTCCAACAACTTGGTGATTATTAATCATTGTAGACCTTGTGAAGACCTTTGGATGAACCACATCAGTTGCTGGTGCAGTCCTAATACTGGTTAAATCAAGTTCATAGTTGTCTACTGGGGGAAGGGTATTTCTGTCCCTTGCCTCAAGAACCATTTTCTTGGAGATGATTTTCCATCCTAAGCGGTAGGCCATAACCAAAGTCTTGTTCAGTTTTGGCGTTGGCTTGTTAAGCTCCTTTTGTGATGTAACAACCATAAAAGATGCATCAGTTGCTTTTTCGATATCCCCTTTGAATACAGTGCCACCCAAGTTCTTTATAATTTCAGTTAGTTTGTCTGTGTTGACCTTCTCTTTTTGACCACGTTATGCAATGTTTCCTGAAATGATGAAGGTTTGGTTCTTAAGTGGTTGTGGAGGTGGTTCTGTCAGGCATTCAAGGGCAACAGCTACTGGCCTCTCTCTGGAACTTGTTGCAACTTTGACATGCTTCTTTATGGGAGTCAAATCAATAACCATTCCTTTGTTGACTTGTCCACTCTGATCAGCTGCAAAAAACATAGTCTTTCCATGCCTAATTTCATTGCAAGCCTCGGGTACTTGGGTAATGTTGGTTTCTTTGTTAGCTGCAGAAGTGACAGCGGTGATGGAAATAGACCCGGGTTTTGTTCCCGGTCGGTCCAACACAGCCTCAGGGTCTTAAAATAAATGAGTAGAATGTCCTGCCTTTGTTTCACATCTGCAAATGGTTAGACAATTCTCTCGGATAAGGGCAAATAAAAAACACACACACAAACTGCTACTGGTATGTGAGTGATTCCCTTAAACATTAACAGACAATATTTTATTAGCATGTTTTTGTAGTCTTCAGATGCTTGTTTACTAACCATTTTCAACAAGGAACTTGTCAATAAATTTGAACCCATGCTTCTTGATCTGATTTTCAAGCCCCAGGTAGCTGATAACAGCTTGAATGTTAAATAGTAAATTTCCACCAAGTCTGTACACTTTCAAGGAAACTGGCCAGCCAAAGCCATCGCTGATGTCATACTTTTCCTTTTCCATGGTTCTGGAAGAAAAGATGAAGACTCGTTAGAGAGTAAATCAGATTTTAAAAGAACGTTTAACCCTGGTATTTATGTGTCGTTTTCTCGACAATACACCTATAAACACTACAAATTTTCATTCTATACCTTTGTATCTCAAGTGAGTTTCCTTACTATCTGTTGTGGCCGCAGAAGTGGCAAACATATCAGCAAAATTCATACTCGCATTTTCGAAATTCAGCAGTGCCATGTTTGTCCGCCATGTTAGATTTTCGTGTGTAGACCGCTGTTCAATATGCCTGAGGAAGAAGCTTTGCGATTAAAGCACGATGCCGCTCACCATCGGAAAAATATGGCGGTGTAAACAAATATTGCGCTACGCGTACTCTGAGCCGGTGAAAGGCCAAACAATCGAAAAACATGGTCGTCAACTGCTTTTAGAAATGCAATACCAACGCACATCGTTTCAAATTTCACAAATCGGCGGAAAATAACACACAAACAATACCAAGCATGTTGACATAATATTCGCTAAAAGGTAAAATCAAACGTTTTCGACAAGTGTGTCATCATGATGACACACTTGTCGAAAACGTTTGGTTCCTTCTAATTGTTTATACCCCCGTTTTTACCTTTTTTAGCCTTGTATATACATCAATACCAAGCATGTCGATCAAAGTTTGCATTTTGCAGTGTATCTACGGATTGCGAAGACCAAACCAGTGTAAGATCTCTAATTAAACAAACTAACTACTGGATAGAATACTCAAATTAGGAAAGAAAAGGACGCGTACTTACTTGTAAATACAGCATATTACAATGCTTGTCGCGTGGATCGCCACCAATGAACCGGACGCGAATGTTGTGTTGACATGTTGTTCCCGATCGTAGCGAAGGAGGATTTCGACGGGGATTTCGACGACCTTACGGCTAACTGTGAACATTTCTCCAAGTTTTCTTGACAATTACTTTAAAGCAATTATTTCGAATCTATTCCAAACCAGAGACTTGAGTCACGATGGAACACAAACCTGTTTTTATTTCGCTATTGACTACCGATGGCACGTGACGCAACATGACGAGACGCTACGGGGTCTAACTGGAAGTACATTAAGGAATGCGGCGTTGTGGACCCCGCATGCCTTTCATATTTGAATTTTGATCAAGGCGCCGCGAAAGCAATAGGTGTTAAAATCTGCCGCTTTCGCTGTCAACAAAGCTTTTCTGTTACCGGAAACACACTGTTGTTGAATAAATATCACAGACCTTTTTGCAAGTTGATCGCAACGGCAAATTTATTTTTGTGGCTGTTAACAAACAATAAGATAATAGGCTATGAATAGCCTCTTATTTCTCTAGAGGATCGTAGCGCTCGCGGGCGGTTTTACCGCCTCTCCTTTATCCGGAGAGGTCATTTGTTGGTATGTGATCGGACGTTCTGAGAGAAATACTTGAAGAGAATCTATAAATACAACATGGTCTTTCTCCCGTTTTTAACAAAATCGCGAATATATCAAGAATTATTCACAGAAACTCGATAAGCTTTCTCTACGAAAGAAAGAAACAGTAACAGTAACAAAAAAGATAAAACTTTCGTTCACATAATCTGTTAGACTGCGAGTAGTCTCAAATCGTGCTCGCTCGCGCTCGCTATTTGCGCTTCGTTCTGCACGGATTTTAGAGCAAAAGAGAGACTGCTCGCTGTCTAATAATCTGTCCTCTGAACAGGCCATTTGCTTTGCCGTCTGAATTTGCACTAAGACTGAGCAAACTATTGCTTCCTACGCTTGCGGTCGTTTAGTCTCACAGACGTCTGCGCGCAGGCTAGCGGTCGTTTCGCCTACGAGTCTTTCCGCCCAAGGCCAGTTGGTTAACCTTTGACGCGCTTAGAGAACGAGAAATTAAATGTATTGTTTTTTCTTTTCCTAGGGTAACACGCTTTAAGAACGAAAAATAGTATATAATTCATTTACTTTCGGCATTTAAGACGTTAGCAGACAAACACAAACACAAAATGTATCGTAGGCGAAACGGTTTCCCCTTGCTGACATCGTGATTTCATCCTCAGCGTTCTAATCGTTGGCCATGCTACTGGTTGCAAGTTTCACTTCAGAGCACTTAATTCGATTGCCCAAGAAAAGTAGTGCTTTCCAGGCGCTTAACAGGAACATCTAAAAGTCGCCTAAGAATATCGTCCCAACGAAGAAATGTCACTTTACGGGCTTGCCTTTGGCATTTGTCCAATTCGGGAGTTTGACGGTTCCGAGTTTCCTTCACCATCTCTCTGGCCTCGTGCATGATGCCGAAGTCACAGTATTAAAACTGGTATTAAATCTGCAGCATTTCAACCTTGTTCTACCACAATGTTGAACTCAAATATTATAGTATATGGCAATTTAATATTGTACCGAATGGACTAAACTGCAGTTTAACGAAACTGTTATTGTTATCACTGTTATGGAAAAACATCCAGGGACTTCTAATAATGGTGACACATGGGAAAGTGACGTGCCCCCCCCCCCACCAGCCCCCCACCCCGCAAAAAAAAATAATAAAACAAAATATAACATAACATAACAAAAATGCAGACCTTAAAATACCTGCTACAGCTAGTAACAATTTATTTTTAATCTTTCCTCATTCAACTGTACATATCATTGTTTGCCCCAATTCTCTAGACCTACACTAGCATAAGTACCGAATGGACTAAACTGCAGTTTAACGAAACTGTTATTGTTATCACTGTTATGGAAAAAACATCCAGGGACTTCTAATAATTGTGACACGTGGGAAAGTGACGTGCCCCCCCACCAACCCCCCCCCCCCCGCAAAAAAAATTATAATAATAAAACAAAATATAACATAACATAACAAAAATGCAGACCTTAAAATACCTGCTACAGCTAGTAACAATTTATTTTTAATCTTTCCTCATTCAACTGTACATATCATTGTTTGCCCCAATTCTCTAGACCTACACTAGCATAAGTACAGATCCAGGAATAGGATTTATAGAAACAGGTCATGAAATAACATCATTGTGACACCATCAAAGGCTTTTTTAACTAGCATGTTCTTTGTAAATAGTGATCTAAGGAATGCTAAACCTAAAAACTATGTTTAGAACAAATAAACTTTATTATCATTTGCCAATAAATTATTAACATGCTGTGTGCAAATATGAACCGAGAGATAATTCCAATCAAAATCAATATTAATCAATGATAGTCAATAACAATCAATAGTCACTCAACTTTTAAGCTTTGAATTGTATTGATTTCCATAACCAGTCAATTCATTGGAATTGATTATTATTGATTATATTGACTATTTGTTTTCATTGTTTGATACTGCCAGGCAGAAGGCAACAGCCACACACTGATGACAGATTTGAATGCTACTGCTCCCCTTATTAGTAGCTAACTTTTAATTGAAAGGGATTGTTAAAGGTAACAGTCACACACACCGACGATACATCTGAATGTTACTGTTCCCCTCATTAGTAACTGAGACTTAAAATAGAAAGAAATTGTTAAAGGTAACAGCTGCACAATCCGACGATACATCTGGATGCTATTGTTCCCCTCATTAGTACCTGAGACTTAAAATAGAAAGGGATTGTTAAAGGTAACAGCCGCACACTCCGACGATAGATCTGGATGCTACTGTTCCCCTCATTAGTAACTGAGACTTAAAATAGAAAGGAATTGTTAAAGGCAACAGTCGCACACTCCGACGATACATCTGGATGCCACTGTTCCCCTCATTAGTAAATAAGACTTCAAACAGAAAGGGATTGTTAAAGGCAACAGTCGCACACTCCGACGATACATCTGGTTGCTACTGCTCCCCTCATTTGCTAATTTTCATTTTTATCTTTTGTGATCACTCCCTTAATTCTTATGATCTGTATGTGTTACAATGCATTGATATGTTGGGGAGAACGGTATTGGGATTAAAAGGGTCAAAAAGGATTTCGGCAACCTAAGGTGAATCAGTTTTCCGCGTTGCTGATGGCAAGTAAAAGAAGTTAATGTCCGTAATGAAGAAATGTTGTTCGTTTTTTGTTTGTTTGGTTTCAAATGTATGGTTTCAAATGTATGGTTTCAAATGTATGAACGAACAAGAAAGTTGCATCAAAGGTTTTATTATTATGGCTACTTTAAAAATTTTTCGACAACGTAGCCATACACCCATGAAAATCGGCAAAAGCATGCGCCACAAATTAAGACCAAGGTTGATTGAATCATTAATTTTTCATGCCACTTTGGCAAGATTTCCACGATACACGAACTGACTACGCCAAACACTGGGAAATAGTTTCCTTTTGAACATTTTTTAAAGCCTAAATCATTGTCACCAGTGGAATTGGCTCGTAAGCGGTCTAACTCAGGCCTGTTTCAAACGTAGAACTTTTTCAAGGACCGAATTCGGGAAACAAATGCAAATTAGCAAAAACAACAGCTTTTGCTCTTTAGGTCGTCACGCAACGACTAAATAACGCCTGTGTAGGAGACTACACTAGGCTCAGCACATGAAAAATTCGACGTTTGAAACAAAATTCGGAACTCTGCGAGAACTAGTCAAATGCATCATAGTTTGGCGAAAGTACGTAATAGTTATCTTTACGTCTTCTTGTGTCCTTAACATATTGCGTAACTTGAAAGTAGGTAAGCATTGAATGACGTCACCAAAGGAATTTATTTCTAACGCAATTTGAGCTTCAATTGCTGATTCATTGCTTACTAGCTTAAACTGAATTAGATAGTAAGACCTTTTACTAATGCGCATCAGATCTTAAGTTCTTTGGAAATGGAAAAAGACATGAATTAAAATTCTTCGCAGCTTACAAGATTCGGCAGTTGTGGCATATTGAAAAGTGGCTATGGTGGTAATAAGATATCAATTATGGCCAACAATGCATTTGCATTCTGATATTGCAAACCGCTTTTTCACCTGTCCTTTTGGTAAATAATGGCTTCATATTAATTTCAACAACCTGCAGAACTTGTTAAAAGTGTTCCGTGTTAGCTAGTGTGGCAGTTTGTCTGTGGAAAGACAAATTGAGCATCCGGACCAGCTGAGAAGGTAAGAGAAAGAACTCAATTTATTTGTACCGTTAAGTAGCTTGAAATATCGTGCAATTTAGTCGTAATAAATCTAACTGAAAGTATTGAGATGTTAAAAAAGGCCCAAGAATATTGCTTTAAAAAGTTAAGAGCCAGATTTTCTGCAAATTAGTTCAGTTCGTTTTTTAAAAAGACAAGCCTTTCCACCCCGCGCAGGTGTTTTCTCATGTGGGTCTTTAAATCCAGATCTAACTGGAAATTGAATAACTGCTCTCTGTAATTTGGTGAAAAAATCCGTAGAACCTTGAACAAATTCTCGGAGCAAGGCGACATCTAACAAAAATTATAATTCACATGTGACACCAAGATAATTAGACTTCAATCCTGCAGTGCAGCACCGGGTGAAAGCGAGTTTTCTCAACACTACACCAAAATTCGGCTCCCCACCTTTTCACTATACAGATCAATATGTAGAATTTTGTCTCTCGTTCGGTATGGATTTTAGCGATCAATACCCGGTAGTTCAAAGAAGGGTTATGAGCCCCAGCTTAAGCATCGGGTTTTAATTCAGTTTTAGAGGCTCAACTACAACAGGATTGGATTCCTGTAATTCTTTTTTGCCCTACACTAATTCTGACTTTGTAGCTGTCAAACTTACTTTACTTAAATTTAGCAATAGAGACGCTTTTAAACTGAAAAGAAAGAGAAACCTTGGTTAGCTTTAAATCGAGGGTTAACGTAAGCGTTAATCGGCTATCGAAAAACCGGGTCTAAAGCTTAAGATAGGGGGTGCAAATCATATATTTTAGTCTGAAACTGAAGGTGGAAATTTTGAGACGCGAGCGGGACACATCGAACTACCAGAAATTCGAAAAGGTATTTGCCTCATGGCATCAAGAGAATGTTAGTTTCTGCCCTTTATATAAGAAAGCATTCTCTTTCATCGCAAATTAAATAAAAATGCTACTAACAGAGTTTGAAACACGACTTGCTCAATAGCATTAGGCAACTTTTGCGTAAATTGTCTAACAAGTTGCACAAAGCTTCCTTGTGCAGTTTCGAGACGTTTTCCAGCGTTCCCTCAATCGTTGGAAACATATGACTCGACTTGGACCTACCTTTTGCAAAGAGGAAAACGACCTCTTTCACTGAAGCAATACTATTGCGGAAGACTGCAAAACAGATATTACACCAGTATCCGAGCCAAGCTGTAACGTATTCCTTAGTAGACAAACTTCTACGTATTTTCTAAGCGTTTCTTCTCGAATTTTTCTTTTCCAAACAATTTCACAAAGAAATTTTACCATGACGAGACGCTACGGGGTCTAACTGGAAGTACCAACCCCCCCCCCCCCCCCCGCAAAAAAATAATAATAAAACAAAATATAACATAACATAACAAAAATGCAGACCTTAAAATACCTGCTACAGCTAGTAACAATTTATTTTTAATCTTTCCTCATTCAACTATACATATCATTGTTTGCCCCAATTCTCTAGACCTACACTAGCATAAGTACCGAATGGACTAAACTGCAGTTTAACGAAACTGTTATTGTTATCACTGTTATGGAAAAAACATCCAGGGACTTCTAATAATTGTGACACATGGGAAAGTGACGTGCCCCCCCACCAACCCCCCTTCCACAAAACGACTAAATAACGCCTGTGTAGGAGACTACACTAGGCTCGGCACATGAAAAATTCGACGTTTGAAACAAAATTCGGAACTCTGCGAGAACTAGTCAAATGCATCATAGTTTGGCGAAAGTACGTAATAGTTATCTTTACGTCTTCTTGTGTCCTTAACATATTGCGTAACTTGAAAGTAGGTAAGCATTGAATGACGTCACCAAAGGAATTTATTTCTAACGCAATTTGAGCTTCAATTGCTGATTCATTGCTTACTAGCTTAAACTGAATTAGATAGTAAGACCTTTTACTAATGCGCATCAGATCTTAAGTTCTTTGGAAATGGAAAAAGACATGAATTAAAATTCTTCGCAGCTTACAAGATTCGGCAGTTGTGGCATATTGAAAAGTGGCTATGGTGGTAATAAGATATCAATTATGGCCAACAATGCATTTGCATTCTGATATTGCAAACCGCTTTTTCACCTGTCCTTTTGGTAAATAATGGCTTCATATTAATTTCAACAACCTGCAGAACTTGTTAAAAGTGTTCCGTGTTAGCTAGTGTGGCAGTTTGTCTGTGGAAAGACAAATTGAGCATCCGGACCAGCTGAGAAGGTAAGAGAAAGAACTCAATTTATTTGTACCGTTAAGTAGCTTGAAATATCGTGCAATTTAGTCGTAATAAATCTAACTGAAAGTATTGAGATGTTAAAAAAGGCCCAAGAATATTGCTTTAAAAAGTTAAGAGCCAGATTTTCTGCAAATTAGTTCAGTTCGTTATTTAAAAAGACAAGCCTTTCCACCCCGCGCAGGTGTTTTCTCATGTGGGTCTTTAAATCCAGATCTAACTGGAAATTGAATAACTGCTCTCTGTAATTTGGTGAAAAAATCCGTAGAACCTTGAACAAATTCTCGGAGCAAGGCGACATCTAACAAAAATTATAATTCACATGTGACACCAAGATAATTAGACTTCAATCCTGCAGTGCAGCACCGGGTGAAAGCGAGTTTTCTCAACACTACACCAAAATTCGGCTCCCCACCTTTTTACTATACAGATCAATATTCAGTTTTATAGGCTCAACTACAACAGGATTGGATTCCTGTAATTCTTTTTTGCCCTACACTAATTCTGACTTTGTAGCTGTCAAACTTACTTTACTTAAATTTAGCAATAGAGACGCTTTTAAACTGAAAAGAAAGAGAAACCTTGGTTAGCTTTAAATCGAGGGTTAACGTAAGCGTTAATCAGCTATCGAAAAACCGGGTCTAAAGCTTAAGATAGGGGGTGCAAATCATATATTTTAGTCTGAAACTGAAGGTGGAAATTTTGAGACGCGAGCGGGACACATCGAACTACCAGAAATTCGAAAAGGTATTTGCCTCATGGCATCAAGAGAATGTTAGTTTCTGCCTTTTATATAAGAAAGACTTCGCGTTCATCGCAAATTAAATAAAAATGCTACAGAGTTTGAAACACGACTTGCTCAATAGCATTAGGCAACTTTTGCGTAAATTGTCTAACAAGTTGCAAAAAGCTTCCTTGTGCAGTTTCGAGACGTTTTCCAGCGTTCCCTCAATCGTTGGAAACATATGACTCGACTTGGACCTACCTTTTGCAAAGAGGAAAACGACCTCTTTCACTGAAGCAATACTATTGCGGAAGACTTTGCAAAACAGATATTACACCAGTATCCGAACCAAGCTGTAACGTATTGCTTAGTAGACAAACTTCTACGTATTTTCTAAGCGTTTCTTCTCGAATTTTTCTTTTCCAAACAATTTCACAAAGAAATTTTACCATGACGAGACGCTACGGGGTCTAACTGGAAGTACCAACCCCCCCCCCCCCCCCCCCCGCAAAAAAATAATAATAAAACAAAATATAACATAACATAACAAAAATGCAGACCTTAAAATACCTGCTACAGCTAGTAACAATTTATTTTTAATCTTTCCTCATTCAACTGTACATATCATTGTTTGCCCCAATTCTCTAGACCTACACTAGCATAAGTACCGAATGGACTAAACTGCAGTTTAAAGGGATTGTTAAAGGTAACAGCCGCACACTCCGACGATAGATCTGGATGCTACTGTTCCCCTCATTAGTAACTGAGACTTAAAATAGAAAGGAATTGTTAAAGGCAACAGTCGCACACTCCGACGATACATCTGGATGCCACTGTTCCCCTCATTAGTAAATAAGACTTCAAATAGAAAGGGATTGTTAAAGGCAACAGTCGCACACTCCGACGATACATCTGGTTGCTACTGCTCCCCTCATTAGCAACTGAGACTTCAAATACAAAGGAATACGATACATCTGGATGCTACTGCTCCCCTCATTAGTAACTGAGGCTTCAAATAGAAAAGGATTGTTAAAGGTAACAGTCGCACACTCCGACGATACATCTGGATGCTACTGCTCCCCTCATTAGCAACTGAGACTTCAAATACAAAGGAATTGTTAAAGGTAACATTCGCACACTCCGATGATACATTTGGATGCTACTGTTCCCCTCATTAGTTAACTGAGACTTAAAATAGAAAGGAGTTGTTAAAGGTAACAGTTGCACACTCCGACGATACATCTGGATGCTACTGTTCCCTTCATTAGTAACTGAGACTTAAAATAGAAAAGAATTGTTAAGGTAACAGTTGCACACTCTGACGATACATCTGGATGCTACTGTTCCCCTCATTTGTAACTGAGACTTAAAATAGAAAGGAATTGTTAAAGGTAACAGTCGCACACTCCGACGATACATCTGGATGCTACTGTTCCCCTCATTAGTAACTGAGACTTAAAATAGAAAGGAATTGTTAAAGGTAACAGTCGCACACTCCGACGATACATCTGGATGCTACTGTACCCCTTATTAGTAACTGAGACTTAAAATAGTTTAAGGGATTGTTAAAGGTAACAGTTGTCGACAGGTGACCTATCTCAGGGACACTAATGTTAACTTTGTTACTAACTGTAGTTTTCAAGTTGGAAGGGACTGTTAAAATAAGGCAAAATGCAGTACACTCTGGCATTACATCAACACCACTAAGGCAAAATATAGTGTGCGAGTCCTATTCATGGCAGTATTCAAATCTCAGTAGGCATTCTTCATATATTTAATTGGTAGAGCATGTTCCATGGTATCTTTTTAATTTCCTAAGGTCTCTTTCCATGGGACCTGAAAAATGACAGTGCATCCATTAAGCAATGATATATATTAAGTTACTATCAGTGATAAAGTATCACCATAATGGAAGGTATGAATTACATGCAAAACATTTTGACTTGATATTTCTTAATTGGTCTAAAATCGTGACACTGAAAACCACAATTCAGTGATGGGATTTTAGCAAACTTTGTCTATGATGGTAAACTCATTTGGCTGGCAACTTCACCAACAATGTGCCTTAGGCCTTAAATCTACTCTTGCAGGCTTAAGCTTATGTCCCAAAAATGGTACAGACAATAAAACAAATCCTGAAAAGGCAGTGTCATGTTAATTATTTGTAAAAAAAAGAGAAAAAAAAAACATGATCAGTTTTACACACCTGACATTGAGTTCACACAGATACTGTGTTTTGCATCTGCTGTTTGATGTCCTTCCTTCTTTTGCACAGTTAGACTGACGCAAAGGTTAACTGGGCCTTAACTTCTCAGTGCATTGTTTGCATCTTGTGGTGAATCAGCTTTGTAGGCAACCACCACAGTAGAATCCAGAAGTTGTTTGAGTATTTTGCGGTTCCAGTTGACCTAGAGGAAAAAAGTAACATTTTTATTTTAACCAAACTCTCTTACAGCTGTAATCAAACTCTCAGGTGATCTCAAATGATCAAGTAGCTATAAACCTAAACAGGAGGAAAATGTTATATTCAGCAGGATAAAAAACATGATAATGAGAAGAAAGAATAAAAATTGCTTGAAAAAAAGTCATGTTCAAGAATCCCATTACGACCAAAAAGACCAATTTTATCTAAAAGAATTCATGACTACAGCAACCAAAACTGCAGATGTAGGTATGCATGTCAACTCTACATGTATCTGGGAGACCCCTCAATCAATCAATCAATCAATAAACTTTATTTACCCTCGAATTTACAGTGTAGCACTCAAGTGCTAATATCTTCGAGCCAACTACATTACTAAATAATTATAATAAAAAGTTAATTCTATATAACAAATAAGATAACTAACTACCTAGACAACTACCTTGCAAATTATCATGATGTAGAAAGGTTTGCAGTTCCTGCCCTTTTAAGTAAATTATTGTTCCCCGTAGATATCAGTCGTCGAAAAGAAGTAAAATCAGAAATAGTGCGGTAATGGTCAGGAAGAGAATTCCAAGATGTTGCTGCCAAGTAACTAAAGGAATTGAGACCATAAGAAGTGGTCAATGGTTTGGGCAAACAGAGCATATTATGTCCTCTTAAAAAATAGGTGCTAGAGCGTAAACGAAACATATCTTTTAAATATCTTGGATAATCAGAAAAATGAAGACATTTAAAAATAGTAAGAATCATGTTCATCTTGATATCATTTTCAAGGAAGAAAAATCATCATATGTTAATATATACCTGAAACAGTGTCAAATAGTTCTACACTGATTAGACTCCTGGATACCCAAAAATTTAAAAATTAAATCACCCAGCCTATTGTTTCGGTCACAAAATCTCCTAGACAACAGCAATCTTGGATCTTTCTTCCAAAAATAAATAAATAATTAAATAAAATAAAATAAGATTACAGAAATCGTTTCCAGCACAGCAAATATATCGTTTCTTTCTAAATGGGAAAGAATTTGGAAACGCCCAGGAGTACACTAAGTATTAACTCCTCAGGAAAGGTTGTAATTGAGAATTGAGGTTGAACTTTCAGGCTCCCAATTTCAGCACGGTCAGAATAAGCTGGACATATTTTATCGACAATTATTTTTCTACGTCTTCGCCATTAAATTGCCTTCCATTGAGGTCTGTCTCAGCCTTTAAATAGCGGAAATTTAACGCCAAAATGAAATCTCCCAGTAGTAATTTTCTTGTTTTGGGCAATGTACGCCATTTTGAATTCTCATTGGAAAACCGCTGTTCAAAGTGTTTCCGTTCTCACAAAGCCTACTGTGTGACAATGGCGCAAAAGTGCGGGTCGATGAACAACTCATTATTTTTTATTCCTTGCAACGCAAGGATCGTATCAAAGAACAATGTTGCTACAAAAGACGTTACCTAATAAAACGATCGCAAATCACTTTCAAAAACACAACATCTAGAATTTTTTTTCCAAATTCCTTTCATTTTGTGTTGTGATTACATAAGACAGGAAGTCAGAATTGATTGTAGTGAACTCAACACTGACTCAAAGCTAGGGCTTACCTTTTTGAGGAGCTGCTTGGTGAGATCGGCAAGAAAATACAATAGAAGATGGCAGTGGCGTCACCAAACGGCAATTGCAGGGATCGAGCTCACGGCCATGTGAGTGCAAGCTGACAGCTTCACCCGCCAAGGCTGAAAACCTTCCAAACGTCTCTTCTTAAAATAACCGCAAATTCGGCGCATGGCGAAGAAATAACGCAAACAAACCAAACGAAGAAGGCACGATTTCGTACTTTCCCAGGTACGGGGCACTTCGCGCGCTTCACTTTGCTACCCATGTGGGAATATCGAAATAAATTGTTGTTGTTGTTATAATCTCATGCGGAAAGCGGGTGAGGAACTTCTTTCTGTTTGTTACAATCTAACAGTTCCTGGCTTTTACCCGAGAAGTGGACGAACAGCACTTTCCTCGGAGCCATCGACCGGCAGTTCTATTTTAACCTCGAAGAGACCGTATTCTCAAATGACCTAAACATGTGACTCATGAAATTCGTCACTCGTCAAGCCTTAATTTGAGCCTGACATGTATCCTATTTGATCCCCATTTACCTCGCTTTGTTCACAGAAATTTAATTACCGAGTAAACCGCAACTTAATTAATTCGGAAATCGGGTACTTCCAGTTCAAACCCACTTGCGTCTTGTCATGAAAAATCATGTGGCAATGGAAAACAATGCTCAAACATATACACGAACCCCACTTGAGTGGGGTTCGCATAATTACACACTTTCACCGCGGTGAAGTCGTCATGATCACGCCGAAGCTTAGCAGAGCTTTCATATTCCCTCACTTGGGTCGTTCGCAAAAAATTAATTAGGCCTGATATATCTCCAGTCCGGGCCACAACCAGAACTGGATATATAGTTTCCTGTAATTTGGTTGTTTCAGATGCTGAACCAAAACATTGGCTTGACCGTGAAAGGACTAAGTTTCAGATAAATTTCCTCGTAGAAGAAACACAGAATGCTTGTAGGATTACCGTGAAAATCAACTTTAGCATGGATAAATCTGGACGATTTTATTCGTCCAAGGATTCGATTCACAGATATCAAGATGCTGAGGGACCAGGAATCTTTTTGTACAAGCGGTACTCAGGCGACCAGTGCAGTTAAACGTTTGGACTTACGTGAATATTTCACGAGACCGAAGCAATGAGTCGAGAAGAAAACACCGATAGAATGCATGTTTTGCAGTGAACACGGCTTGAGTACCGATACATACGCAGTCGATGAGCTTTTAAAAGTCGAGTACTAGTCTATACATTTGTTGTTAGCGAAGATATTTCCGCCTGGAGTGGTCCATTCTATTCTGCACAGGACGCATTACTCTACTCGCTTGAATACAACCTTGATCGAACAAGACTCCTGAAGTCCTCCTAAAGTATTCTCTTGCTAGACATTAATTTATCAGAGTTCAAATACCTGAACCTGTGTGAAGAAATATCTTGGATATATGGTAACTGGTACGTACGCAGTCTCTGTCGTTCGCTCATTGCAAACCCCAATGTAATAGCCCTTATGCGTGTTTATGTCAGATTAGATAATTTCACCACCAAGCCTCGCTTTCAGAGTACAACCTTGTATATTTTACCACGAGCAAAATCCCAAAGCAGCAAAAATGAAAACAATATCCATGTGCAACGTGCCAGAGGATGAGAATAATTTAGTGCAAACGAGGCTAGGCTTGGTGAAGAATTTTGGGCAAGTGACGTAATCATGCATAAGGCCCATTGGCAGTAATGGCCAGCTGGTGTTTAGATACCGGGTAACATGAACAAAATTTGGCAAAGGCATTTCACATGGCAGAAATTGAGATTTTGAAACAATCGTGAGAAACTGAATCCTTTAGCTTTCAAAAATTAAATGGAACAGAGTGCATTGTATGTTGCAAATAATAATACTACTAATAAATAAATATGTAAATATATAAACAAATAAATTGGTTTTCACAGGAGACAAGAAAAGAAGTTTATTTTCATTTGTCCCTTTGCTTACTACTTACATCTTGTAATGTGGAAATGGCTGTCAATATAGGTGGAATCCAGATAAACTAATATTTTTGATAGGCACGTGAAGCCTCCAGACTGTTGACAGTGTATGCTCGATTAGATGGTATGCGAATATTCCATATAAAATATGAGAGCATTCTTATACCAGTAAATTCCATATTTTCTCAAATAAGCATCCCCAGACCAGTATTTATTAAATACATGCCTGTGTTCAACTGACATTAATTTGAAGGAAACCTTTATTTGAGGTGTACTTTTAATTTAGGCATATTTGACAGCCCCATTCCTTTTCCTCGTGTGCACTAAATACACAAGCAAGAGCAAACTGGAAAACATTATTTAGCTGAAGCAATGTCAAATGGACAGCAAACATAATTCGGGAGAAATGTATTCTTATTGGGAAAATTCCATGTGCAGAAGTTTTCCTCCAGGCTGGCATGCACTCTAAGGGGTGGTGAATGGTCCTCTGGAAAACAAGGATCTCAGCAATTTTCACTTTGTCTTGAAAATTTTGCACCACCAAAGGATTGCTTTTGGAACTTTTTTTAATGGGAAATTATGAATATATGAAGTTCATATATTTGAACTGCGGAATGAAGAAATAAATGTGGAGAAGATCCTCGCAGTTATTAACGAAACTTAAGCTGTTGCGAAAAGAAAGCCTGAAAAAATCAGGCTTGCCGGGATTCGAACCCTGACCTCTGCGATACCGGTGCAGCTCTCTAGCCAATTGAGCTAACAAGCCAACTGGGAGCTGGTCATTAAATTGGTTCGTAATATAACCGGGAAAGATGAAGATGAAATTATGAATGTATGAAGTTCATATATTTGAACTGCGGAATGAAGAAATAAATGTGAAGAAGATCCTTGCAGTTATTAACGCAACTTAAGCTGTTGCGAAAAGAAAGCCTGAAAAAATCAGGCTTGCCGGGATTCGAACCCTGACCTCTGCGATACCGGTGCAGCGCTCTAACCAATTGAGCTAACAAGCCAACTGGGAGCTGGTCATTAAATTGGTTCGTTATATACCCGGGAAAGATGAAGATGAAATTATGAATATATGAAGTTCATAAATTTGAACTGCGGAATGAAGAAATAAATGTGAAGAAGATCCTCGCAGTTATTAACGCAACTTAAGCTGTTGTCTTCACATTTATTTCTTTAAATGTGCTGTCACTTATTGTAAATCCTTGAATAAGCTCCTGGGGCACTTCCAATATTTGTAGGATGAAGTGGGGAGTGCTTATTCAGAGGAGGCAATTATTTGAGGGGAGGCCCTTTTTAATTTTTCACAAATAGTGACCAGTTGGATAGTAATTTGTGTAATTGGCTTGTGACGGCCGCCGAATTCTTGTAAACTGATTGTTTATTGAAATCACCAAAAATATATAGCACTGTGTGTACGCGTGAGAAATTCTGCGTGATTGAAGCACGTTAGCGGAGAGGGAGCAAAGTGCTCCTTTTTTAATTTCTTCTCTTTTTATAGTTTTTATAACTGTGCCTCTCAAGATATCACAAATAAAATGACAACAACAGTAGCAACATCAACAAAACATGCACCTCTGGGACAGTTCCTTGTAACCAAACATAACCAAAGTCCAAAAGCAGGAGACTTAGAAGGGCAATTAGTCTGCCAAGACAAGATATCGCCTGAACAGGAGCCAAATCTATGCCTCTGGACAAACGTACAAAACCTTTCCATTCAACAACAGTCAACATTGTCGAATTCAACATGTTACACGTGTTTTTTTATCCCGTAGAATGATGTTGGGAGATGATAAATGATTCCAGATAGCTTTGAACAAGATTGGTTGCCATAACGTTTTGAATTATGCAATGTTCTCTGGCTGAACGGTGTTAACCCTATTTAGCCCGGGGGGGGAGGGGGGGAGAGATCACATTGTGCCCGCGCTGACTTTAACGAAATATAACTTTTAAACGGCTGGAAAACTAATCACCAAATCTCGTGACTTTTCCTGAAATTTATCACAGAAGATTTTCCTGTGTCAATGACGTGTCTACGATGATTGAAGTTTCCATAGCAACCGTCTACTTAGGGCGTATTTTGACTAGGTGCTGTCCTTTTTCAGTCTTTTTTTCAGTTTTTTCTCCTTCGTTTGTAAGAAGAAGATAGTCCTTTAATTTTTTGTGCGTGTTTTGATTAAGTGGCTGTCTCCCTAAGATCCTCATAACCCAAATTGGTCACAAAATAGATTTCCTTCAAATCTTGTATGTGAATTGCACTTTGTCTGGGTACTTTAAAAACACTTTTCGTTTGGGCTCTAAATGCTTTCTTCGACAGTTTACAAGGGGGGTCCCCTGGTGGACAAAAATGGACATTTTATTGGTACAAAAATGCCAATTTTAAATAACTTTGGTAACTCCTCACAACACTTAAAATTTGATGCAGGACAAAATTCTACTGTTGTTTGATTGGTACAACTCTTCCTTGTCCTACAGTGTCACTGACAACCCAATTTAACAGCTTTTAAAAAAGTAGGAAAAATGGGTAAACAAAAATACATGTTAACAAAAAGTGAGACCTCGTCTAGTAAATTCCTTGCAGTCATGGAAAGTTAAAGACTTGGTCTTAGTTATAATAAAATACAATCGTGCGGCCAGACGGATTAAAGAACGTGGCGCCGCTTTGAAACACAAGTATTTCTTAATTATGCAAATTACGAACCAAAACCTATGCGTGGAATTTAAGAGCAACTGTGATGCGAGCAATGCTCCCTTAAATCAGGAAAACACGAAAATAGTTTCAAACTACAGCAGGACACAAATGTAAACCGGTAACATTTCGCATATAGCTTTAATTAAAATGTACAGCATTCAAATAGCTCATTAACCATGCTCAATTCACAAGATAAACAAGTTATGAAGTACATGCCACTCGATGATTGCTAATTGCGCTTTACAAAACAACCTTGATCTAGAACTATTAATCTGAGACTAAATCAATAAAAGCAAGTCATATTGAGTATATCACAGCCTGTGTTTTGCAAACCTATTTAGCGAACACTTAGTGCCTTGCAAAAGAATGAAATCGACGAAGGGCATCTTGTTCTGTTTACATTTGCACCCGTTACCTCAATTTTCTGTCATCTTCGATCAAATATATAGATCCGTGCGTTTCAGAGATCATCTTAGAAGCGTCAAACAGTCGGTTTTGAAGAAAATTCTTCGTTCAACAACCTTCATTTACAACAAGCTTTCCATGCATTTAGTTCTCTCGTGTTATATTATTCTGGCAGTAGCCGCTGACCAGTTACTAATGTCAACAACAACACCGGGTACTGCTCCATTTTGCACTCGCGTTTTGGCTCTTAGCTATCTAAAATTTGAATTCATGATCCTTCACCAACTAATAGTGAATTTATTCGAATGAAAGGGTTGGAGCTCACGGGGAGAAGAAACAAATTTTTGTCCTTAATTTAATCTGCAAGCACACAACCACAATGAAGACCATGGTTTGGCCATGGTTTCAGGTAAGTAAAATAACTCGTACAGCTGGGCACGTCTTCATGGATTTGAAAATAACCTTCCTGTTTTCGACTTCTGGGGCTTTGAAAGGTTCCTTCAATTTTGAGAAAGTAATCAGCTGCAGTTAAGAGACAACCTTAACCCTATCTAGATAGGGCCTTCTTTGGTTTTCTGTAGCCGTTGTGGGGCAGGCCTCCAGCAAACTCCGATAGCAATAAAGCAATGAAAATGAAACTTAGAGGGTCAAAAGTATGTCCAAGAATTTTGTCCAAGAATGTCTCCTTTGAGATCGGCAAGGTATACTGATGACGTCACACGACGTCAGATTTATGTCATAATTTCCAATTGGATCCACCGTATTGGATTTCGTGATTTCCTTAAGACTTCGGAAAGCCACCCAATTGACCAAAAAGTGAACAAAAATAACAAAAGAACTCTAAAATTATCTAATAGCATGACACCTTCAGTAAGAAAGTAATTTTTGCTTTCAGTTAAAACAGTAATGTACCAAATAATTTCAGATGAACACGCCTGTCAAAGTGTGATTGCCTTAGCAACGTGAATCTCACTGTACATTGAACTACCACACTAATTTGTTCCCAACTAATTTTTTCAATAAAATTTTGAAGGTGCTTGTTGACACATTAAAAAATAATAGAAAAGTTTCAAGTCCCCAAAGGTAGAGTCCGTGCACTCCCCCCCCCCCCCTCCCCCATTATAGGGTTAATTTAAAATAAAGTAGGGTTTCAAGGAAATCAAAAATTCCTTCGGCAGTGCCAGTAGTAAATGACTGGAAACAGTATTGAAGAGGAAACGAGTTTCTGCTCTAGGTAACGGGTGTCTACTGTACAGTTAGATTAAGAGTAGTCTAGTAGAGATAGAACTTATAGTAGAGTAATTTTTGCGCGAGCTCGAGTATCTCACCCGCTATTCAATCCCTAACAAAAATCTGAGGATACTCGTAACTTCCACTGATTAAGCCTGGTTCCCATACTACCCAGGCTAGTCTGTGATCAACTCTGGAAGGGCATTTACTTAAACCCGGAACGCCGGAACGCCGGAACGCCGGAATACTTAAACCCAGAACGCCGGAATACTAAAACCCGGAACATTAGAATACCTCAACTCTAAATGACGATTTAATATACAAAAGACCGCTGAAAAGACGAACAATTAAGGTTAAGCCACGCTACATTATTAACGTTACCTTCTGACTCCCGCCAAAACCTGCGCGCAGGCTAGTTAAGATTCAGTGTCTTACCTCTTTTTCTCTGGACTTTGGCTGGGACTAAAGGAAGGGAATAACAGTTTATCACTTTGTAAATGTTACTTTAAACGCTTTAAGTCAAAGAGAAAATTTCAGCTACATACGCTTACCTTGCTGGAGAGTCCTCCATGTCGATGCCAGCGCGAAACAGCCCAGCAATCAAATAAATTATAATAATTATGGTTGGCGGGAAAACGTAAGGCAGGTGGCTGGGGAGGGGAGTGTGAGGAGAATGGTTTTGGCTGGAGTCAGAAGGTAACGTTAATAATGCAGTAGCGTGGCTTAACCCTAATTGTTCGTCTTTTCAGCGATCTTGTGTATATTAAATCGTCATTTAGAGTTGAGGTATTCCGACATTTCGGGTTTAAGTATTCCGGTGTTCAGGGTTTAAGAATTCCGGCGTTCCGGGCTTAAGTATTCCGGCGTTCCTGATTTTAGTATTCCGGCGCGTTCCAGCGTTCTGGCGTTCCGGCGTTCCTGGTTTACCACCATTTTCACTACTACGCGACTTTTCTTTTCAAAAAACCTCTGAGCACTTTGCAATACGCTTCCGTCAATCATACCTTATATGGGAAGTGTGTGATGTTACCGCAATTGAATTGAGCTCGAAGGAATAAGGATGGCGCCAAATTATCCCGTAAATTTGCACTGGCGAGTCATATGTTGACTAGTAAGAGGGTTTAGAGTCGTTGATGTTGCAAGAATACTTCACGTTTGGTAGATATTTGTAAAGAAATTTCGACATTTCTACAGAATTAAATAGTCCCGCTCGGTGGATTATCCTATGCGGCGGATGGTAAGCGTGCGTTTAAACTCGCGAATAAGCTAAACCAAAGTGTGAAGTAATAATTCTAGCTTTTCTGACCTGAAAATAGCACACGACATGTTATTCACCACGAGTATAAATCTGGCAATATCCCGAAGTGTACAAGGACTAAATTCAGGAGTGGATAGAGTATGCAACGGGAAAACGAATCATGATCGGCGTCGTGAAGAAAATGGGTTTTACAAGAAGAAAGGTACGTATGACTAGCTGCGTTTTTTTGGAAGGAACGCTGCTAATTCTAATCACCTATCACCTCCGGAATGAATTGAAAAAAACAAAATAAAGTATAAGCTTATAATGCGCTTGTAACGTTTGTTGTTCTACGTTTCAAGAATGTAAACATATAACGCTGTGACATGATAGGGAAATTGTTATTTCTACAAGCGGGAACGGGGAATCGAGGAAAATATTTAAGCTTACTTTCAAGTTTACTTCTTCGTTATAACTCAAGACGATTGCCAAAGAATGTGATGAGGGAAAGAGGACGATGTATTGTCGTAGGATCGCTGAATTTCACCGAGAACAGTTGCTATTTATAGATGAATCTGAGAAGTTCTGATTGCAAGCTTACCATCCACCGCGTAGGATAATCCACCGAGCGGGTATTTAATTCTGAAGAAATGTCGAAATTTCTTTACAAATATCTACCAAACGTGACGTATTCTTGCAACATCAACGACTCTAAAGCCTCTTACTAGTCAATATGTGACTCGCCAGCGCAAATTTACGCGATAATTTGGCGCTATCTTTATTCCTTCGAGCTCAATTCAATTGCGGTAACATCACACACTTTCCATATAAGGTATGATTGACGGAAGCGTATTGCAAAGTGCTCAGCAGTGTTTTGAAAAGAAAAGTCGCGTAGTAGTGAAAATGGTGGTAAGTACATGCCCTCCGGAAGTGACATTCACTATGTTTGACGGTATACTGCTAATCTAGAGAAAGTGCAGCAAAACCAAGTCGGGGCGAAATTTCAAAAGCAAGACGTTTTTTGGGGTATCGTAGGTTCACATTTGGCAGAGCAGTACCCCACGATCAGGTGGTTCTGGGGGCTACATACTGCAAACTGGATCATAACCATTAAGTCGTCATGGACCAAGCTCCCACAACTGTTTTACCAAACAGAAAGTATTCAACGGAGGATATTTCTATCAAGTAGTAATATTTTTGCTATTCTGACGTTTCGCCAGGGTCAGATTCCAGAATTTAACAGTTTGGATGAAACTAGAAGTTTATTTTCTAATATCATGGGTGACAAATTACTCCTTAATTTTGGCGCGAAATTTCAGCGTTAATTTATAATTTCACATGTGAAATTACAAAATTGCCATGGCAACGGGTCTATAGCCCAGCGCCAAGATGGCGTTGAGGTTATTGATGAAGATGTTTTGTGCAGAAGTACAGCGATTCTGAGAATATTCATTGAGGACACAATTGGTAATCTGTAAATTTTGACTTTTAATTGACTGAACTTCTCAGAAATCACCTGCGAGTAAAAAAGAAGAGATTATTTTTGATAGTGTGACATCGAAAATTTTTGAACGGCGAGCCAGTTGCAGCGATCGAGTGATTGACCGCGAACTCAGAGAAGTAATTCAGTGGATTTGGGCACTTCTTCGAATGGAATAAAGGTCAGTTTTTAAATACAAATTTGCTTCCGAAGTTTACTTTCGTTAAAACAAGTTTGCTTTGCGTATTTTGAATGTATTTGTGAAGCCTTCTGAGCCTTGCTCGATGGAGCAACGTAGTGCACGATTCAGTGAATTTGCCGGATAAAACGCGGATAACCTTTGCCAAGCGATTTGCTTTGGTACTTTTCAAGTAAAAATTCAGAGTCTGGTGTATTTTGCTGTAGGTTACAAAAAAACATGAAATCGTCAAAGCGTGGTAAAAACTTGTCACAAGATTTTTTCATTATTTCACTCAGAAATATGTGAACTTTAGCCGTTAAACCGTTTCAATGTTCAAGGAGCTCTCGATGCGATAAACAAGTCAAAACCCCACGATTGTGAGTGTAATTTGTCACCCATGATATTAATAGGTAATCAAATGGTATACTCGTGAAATTAGGAAATAATTTCACTTGCGTTTTGTCAAAATTTTAATAATTTCCCTCGCCTAAAGGCTCGGGAAATTATTAGAATTTTGACAAAACGCGCGTGAAATTATTTCCTAATTTCACTCGTCACCATTTGATTACACATACAAACATGTTAAGATGCTCCCCCAAAGTCCAAGTTATCACGTTATTTCACCTTGCTAAAAATACAAAAAAAATAGCAACCACGTCACACACTGGTTATGTGCCTGCTCTAAATTAAGGGCAAAAATTGGAATTTTTGATTTTCCCTCATGCTCGTGAGCTCCAACCCTTATTTTCAAATGAATTCACCCTTCATTGGTGGGTGATCATACATTCAAATGGCAAGGCGAGTGCAACAGGTCTTTTTGCTGACATTAGCTACTGGTCAGCGGCTACTGTCTGAAAAATTTAACACGAGAGAAGTAACACATGAAAAGCTTGGTCTAAATGAAGGCTTTTGAAAAAAGAATTTTCCCAAAACCAACTGTTTTGACGCTTCTAAGATGATCTCTGAAACGCACGGATCTATACTTGATCGAAGATGACAGAATAATTGAGGTAATGGGTGTAAATGAAAACATAACAAGATGCCCTTCGCTGATTTCGTTATTTTGCAAGGCATTAAGTGTTCGCTAAATTAGTTTGCAAAACCCAAGCTATGATATACTCAATATGACTTGCTTTTATTGATTTATTGTCAGATTAATAGTTCTAGATCAAGGTTGTTTTGTAAAGCGCAATTAGCAATCATCGAGTGGCATGTACTTCATAACTTGTTTATCTTGTGATTTGAGCATAGTTAATGAGCTATTTGAATGCTGTACATTTTAATTAAAGCTATATGCGAAATGTTACCAGTTTACATTTGTGTCTTGTTGTAGTTTGAAACTATTTTCGTGTTTTCCTGATGTAAGGGAGCATTGCTCGCATCACATTTACTCTTAAATTCCACGCATAGGTTGTGGTTCGTAATTTATATAATTAAGAAATATTGGTGTTTCAAAGCGGCGCCACGTTCTTTAAACCGTCTGGCCGCACGATTGTATTTTATTATAATTAAGACCAAGTCTTTAACTTTCCGTGACTGCAAGGAATTTGCTAGACGAGGTCTCACTTTTTGGTAACATGTATTTTTGTTTACCCATTTTTTCTACTTTTTTAAAAGCTGTTAAATTGGGTTATTAAAAGGAACTGTTTTAACTACTCAAAACAACTACATGGAAATGTCAGTAACACTGTAGGACAAGGAAGAGTTGTACCTATCAAACAACAGTAGAATTTTGTCCTGCATCAAATTTTAGGTCTTGTGAGGAGTTACTAAAGTTATTGAGAATTGGCATTTTTGCACCAATAAAATGTCCATTCTGGTCCACCAGGGGACCCCCCTTGTAAACTGTCGAAGAAAGCATTTAGAGCCCAAACGAAAAGTGTTTTTAAAGTACCCAGACAAAGTGCAATTCACATACAAGATTTGAAGGAAATCTATTTTGTGACCAATTTGGGTTATGAGGATCTTAGAGAGACAGCCACTTAAGTATGTTTCTTAGAACAAATTCATATTTTTTTGATGTCGACATTGTCAACTGTATGACTTCATGCTCAGGATTCAAGATCGCGCCTCAAAATTCAAATGGCTTCTTTGTGACGTCATGAAAGGTCATAATCCACACGTCATAAACCCAATCTGTTAAGCTAATGACGTGATAAAAGCGTACCAAGTTTCATCACAAGAACGTAAATACTTTTCGAGATCTATAAGTGGGGCACACTGTGCCTTCCCCCTCAGGCTCACAAAATCAAAAATGAAGCCCAGGCAAAATAGGTTTAAATAGAGACGCTACCTCCTGGTGACCGTGGCTTAACAATTTCCTCCAGTAACTAATGAACAGGCAAAAGAACATTTAATATAATATAACGGGGTGTGCATGTTTTTTATTTATTTATTCATTTTTTGCAACAATGGGCCATGCAAGCAATTGTGAGTATCGCGTAACGGAAGTAATTTTGATTGGCTGATTCGAAGAATGTCAATCAGTCCAAAACGTGGGAGGTAAACGTGCCATAGAAGTCTTGTACTAGGTTCAATTCTTCGTTTCGCATTTCCCGCTAATATGGTTTTTCAAGCGAAAGGAATCTAGAGCCCGATCGGAGGTAATTTTGCACAAGGATTTTGACTTGCTGACAGGTTATTAATTTTTGCAATTCTCGTGCTTTCTAACCATCAAAACGACGAGAAAAGGTACCCTGAGTAAAAGCAATCATGGATGAGCCTCAATTTGATTCAGCAAAAGAAATTTCAAAAAAGCCTTACGATTTTGCGGCGGGCTGTTTATCTACACTTCGTTCATCAAGCCTCCCAATGAACTTGTACTTCTTGTGAGCAACAGAAGTTTCCAACAGAAGTCAATTGAATAACCTGTTTCGACGAGAAACAAAACAGCTTTGACACCGCTTTCGCGTGATATATTTTCCTTTCTTTGCAGTATCTTTTCGTGATGCCTTTGTCCAAGCCGCCATCAATAGCAGCAATTTTTACTATTTGGATGAGTCTTCATACGTGTTGGACCGTGCAAGGTGAGACAAATACATCCTTTTGCTTAGGATTGTGACAAATTATGTTAAAGCTTTCGGCATTAAGTGACACAATCTTAAATGATACGATCAGGCTAAAACTGTAGAAAAAAACGGAAAGCTCTAAAGAATTTAAATAAAAGGAAGATACAGATCAGCACATTTGGCGCTCATCCATCTGAACTACTTGAACAGGCATTTGGCGCTCATTGATCTGAACTACTTGAACAGGCTGTGTACCAACTGCATAGTCTGCAAATTCTAGGTCATCTGACAATCACCTGCGATCGGAATGAAACGAAAATGACGAGATATGCATGTTGAATGTCCGTAAGATCTAAAATACCCCTACTGAAGTAGTTCAGCACAAACGAAAACAAAGCGTGAATACCGACCATGCTTCACTTCACCGCTGCAGCGCAGTAGCAATGAGTGAGCTACATATTTACATCGCCTGATCTTAGGTATTTTTTCTTTCCACCATGTGACTAAAATGCTTTTCAGCAAATACCTTAGTTTGTTAAAACTGGTATCTCTCTGTTTGTGAAATAATTGATACATTTTGGCCTATTAGACTTTCAACAAACTCAACATATTTTCACAAAACCTCCTTGTGATATTGCGCTCACCTAGAACTGAAATCTCAGGGATCAATATCTGGGAAAATGCAGTAGGCCATGCATGCGTTGTTTCGTGCGGAAAAACATTTCTTTGTTCAGAATTGAGATGGCTGAAACTGTGCACGTCCTTATTTTTCAGGCCGATTTCACAAGCTTTTTTTATTTCTTTGAATATTGATCATGGGAAATAGAACAGAATATTATGAGAATTATTATTATTAACAATTTTAGTATATTATTATTTTACTGGATAGACACTTATGTTTTGTATTTAACTACTTATATTACTTTAATTACTTTAATAACTTTGTGTCTCCAATCAGCATGTCTGCTAATAAAAGTATCTTGACACATTAATAAAGTTATTATTATTAAGGGATTCAAGACACCTCTAAAAATAACGAACATTTCGATACTTTATATTACTTCACTATTTGTGACACTTTTTATCGTATTAATGTGACCGTGAAGGAGAAAACGTACTTTAACGCATATCGGTTAAGGTATCATGGTACCCCAAAATTGACCATGTTTTCGAAAAATACACTTCTGTCATTTTCAGATAGATATTATTCAAACCTCTCTTTTACAAAAAGTTTCACAAAAAAGATTGTTTCTACGCAAAGTTATGGACGAAAAGAGATTTGTGGCATTAATTTTCTCTAATCATGTGTTGACAGTCATCTGTCAACAACGCTGAAAATAGCATGTGACATAACAGGGCCCCGATGTTTTGACACGCGATCGATTGCGAAGCAGTTCCCACTTATTTCGAGTGTGTCTACAAAGTGGCTTCGATCATATCTATGAAAGAGAGAGAGAGAGAGAGAGAAAAGATCGAACGTTGAGGAATTACTCGCCCTTCCTGACTCCTCACTTGTCAGTGTGATAAGCTTCGACTGCCAGCTCGCTTTTCGTAACGCGAACGGCGAAACACAATCCATCCATTCAAATTCCATAACATTTCTACAAAGCCAGATGTATCAAAGAATCAACTTGGCGCAAAAGACGGCATGTCCAGGAAAGTACGGAATTTGTCTCCAGTAATAAAGAAGTTTATTTTTTCCCAATTGCTCGCATTTCTGGCAGGATGTTCTCTCTTAGATCTTGAGCCGAACACGTGGCGGCTTCTTTGCAGATTTCAATGTGCTTTCCTTTCGCCTTTCCTTTCGTCTTTCAGGTCCCGGCAGCTTGGGTAGTCTTACCCAGCTCAAATGATGATGCCTTAGGCATTTTACAGCCGACGTGATATTATGACTTTAAAATTTCCGTTTATTGCTTTTGAAGACCCTTTGAACGGCACTCGTACTCAACGAGAGGCGCTTTCCAACATAAAAACACGCAGAATTTGAGACCATTCTTGTCGGCATGTTTGGGCTATTGTTGTAAGGCGGTAAGTTGAGCCTCCCCTCTGTCAACCGCAGGTAATTATCCTGACACCTAGGTGTTTTAATCTCCTCAGACCGGAAAAAGTTTACAAATCATATTTTGGCTTTTTTCTCGAAACTAATTTTTCAAGAAATGGGGCGCACATTTTAAGTTCGTGTTCAGCGAGTTTTCAACCATTTTAGCTCAAATTTGGCGACAATGTTGCCACATAATTTGACACCAAAACTGTTTCTCCGAATTTTATTTTTTGCTTTCATTCAAAAGTTATGAACCGTAAAAGAAAGGGGCCAGGCCAGATACAAAAATTCCGAGACACGGTTTTTGAGACAAAGGTGTGAAGAATTCGGCGCGATGTTCATCTTTCTCTCCAGATCATTCTCGACTGGAGCGGAACCGATTTTATGAACGATGTACTTTTAAAAACGTAGTCTCTATTTTCGACACAGTTGTCTTTTTTCTTTATCTAAATACGTTTTCGTAATCTTCAATTATTAAGCTTTCAGAAAATGTATAGTTTGTCCACAGGCGACCCAAACTCACGTTACGAGGTGTAATGTAATTTACATTCTTACCTTCGGTGAGGCGGAACATGACCTTTGAGCGAGCCGGTATCGCGTTACAGGCGACCGTTAAAAGAGACGTTGTATGAGAATTAAAATACTGAGGTCTGCGAACGCTAAATAATGATAAATTTGAAGTTTTGTTCAATACAATGAATAAAAAATTCTTACCTTTGATGTATTCCTTTGTGTTTTGCCGTGTATTCATCGTTTTAGTGGATTTTAGGCTTCATTGCATAACCACTGTAACTCCCTTCATAAGACGAAGTCAAGGCTGGTCATTGCGATCTGGCAGGGATCCTGGACAAGCCGCACCAAAAACCGTTTTATTTCGCGGAAATTCGAATCCGCTGCAATTTTTCTAGCTCCAGGCCAAGAAGGAAACCTTCTCTTCCTGTCTGCGCTATCGCCTCGAAAAAAGCTTCATTCTTTCCCTTCCAAATCGAACCATTTGTGCCGTACTTTGGGGCCCATCTGGCTTTCCTCTCAAGCCTGTGACCGCCTTTGCGCCTACCAGCTAATTTGCATTTGAAATTAGAGACCTCGCCAGCATGACAAATGACACTTACGCGACCCGTGTACGGGCAAAAATGGCCAGTTAACTATGCCGCTTTCCCCACGATCGCGTGTCTTGGTACGCTATTACAACGATCAAACACAATCACCCAATTCAAATTTGAAAAGCGGTAACGACCGTTTGCAACGGGAAATGTAATTCTAACGTACCTGGACACGCAATCTCTCACAGCTTGACCGTCATATTACTCCCGTGGGGTCGTGGGGAAAGCAGCATAGTTAACTGGTCATTTTTGCCCGTGCACGGGTCGCGTAAGTGTCGTTTGTCACGCTGGCGAGGTCTCTAATTTCAAATGCAAATTAGCTGGTAGGCGCAAAGGCGGTCACAGGCTTCAGTGGAAAGTCAGATGGGCCTCAAAGTACGGCACAAATGGTTCGATTTGGAAGGGAAAGAATGAAGCTTTTTTCGGGCCGATAGCGCAGACAGGAAGAGAGGGTTTCCTTCTTGGCCTGAAGCTGGAAAAATTGCAGCGGATTCGAATTTCCGCGAAATAAAACGGTTTTTGGTGCGGCTCGTCCAGGATTCCTGCCAGATCGCAATGACCAGCCTTGACTTCGTCTTATGAAGGGAGTTACAGTGGTTATGCAATGAAGCCTAAAATCCACTAAAACGATGAATAAACGGCAAAACACAAAGGAATACATCAAAGGTAAGTATTTTTTATTCATTGTATTGAACAAAAGTTCAAATTTATCGTTATTTAGCGTTCGCAGACCTCAGTATTTTAATTCTCATACAACGTCTCTTTAAAACGGTCGCCTGTAACGCGATACCGGCTCGCTCAAAGGTCACGTTCCATGAGTTTGGGCCGCCTGTGGTTTGTCAGGGTCCTTGTGAAACGTCTGACGCTCAAACGGTAAAAACGCAATGTTGTCATTTGGGGTACCCTGATACCTTAAACGGGTAAAACTAACGGATAGTTAACGGCCTTCAAAGCGTTCTAACGCTTTGTCCTAACGTTCTAACGGCTAATGAATTATGCCTAATTATAAGGGATCGTTAAAACGTACTTACGTTTTGTCCTAACGTTCTAACGGCTGACCAGATATGCCTAACGGACACTGAAAACGTTTAAACGGTTGCGCAATTTGCTCTAACGGATGGCTGGAGCCGTTTAACGGTTAAGAAAAAATCTAACGGATACCGTGATAGTATCTAACTGTTATAAGTATAAATCTATTAGCGTTCTACCACTAATGCTGCTCTCTGATTGGCTACGCTACTCACTATCTATTCTGTTGTAGATAGTGAGTAGAGTGTTTTCCGCGCGCGGTGTGACCTATTTATATGATTATATAATGATTTATATGATTATATTTTTCAATAAAAACATGTAGTGTCTGCTGTTAAGTTTTGAACGTCTAGTAGATTTATGCTAAAACAATTAGATTATGAGCTCGAGATTCCTATCGCGTGATAGTTGACGAGGCCGATACAACTATCGACGAACGGATAGGTGCAGCGGTTAAGCTTGTAGTCCGATGTTACTGATCTGCCGAACAATCTTATCTATCACGATGCTAAATAAAACGACGCACGAATTGCCGATACCATTTATGATTGAATGAACAGTATTTCCACTGAAAGCAAAATGCAATCAAAGTTTAATAACAACTAAAGCGTCTGACTTCCCATCGTCACTTCGAAGATCATCTAGTCAATCGCTGGATGTAAACTGATGCAAATGCAGAATAATCCGATCACGACTAACGAGCAGCTCAGTGTGCTTGTAAAAAAACTCGTTAGTGAACCAGTTTTCATTTTATACAAATAGTTACTGGTTCTGAATTATGGTTTTCTCTCCAGTTTTAAAAACGTTTTACCCAATTTAAATTTGCTCGTTAGGACTTAGAGTGACGAGCGACTGGAACGAAATTGGTTTCATCAGAAAAAAGGTTGTTTTTGTCACTTTGTTCAGAATTGGTTTCTTTCGATTCAGAGTTAGAGACAACAGCACATCAAGTCAAAAAACATAGGCACGCATAGCGTGCATGAGCTATTTTGTAGCTGTCAATGAGTGGTACGGAAATGGTTATTGAATGAACTTGCGAGTACGAAGGTACACTATTGTGATGTCCTTTAGTTGAGTAGCATTGAAAATTTGAAAAGTATTGGCTTTTAGACAGAGTTTATCTTATAAGTGGAGCTGTGTCCGATATTGTGCAGCCTCGTTCCCTGGCCTTTCCCAGATTTGAAGGTGATCAAACATCAATGTTTGAGTCAGCCAATGGGGTTATGTTAGTGATTGCGTATACGTGATTGATCAATAAATGGTACGCTAAGTCGTACAATTGTGGCTTCAAATTACGACAAAACAAGACGAAAGTGAGATAAAATCTGTAAAGATCTGACACCAGTCGAAAATTAACGTTATTGCCTAGTTACCAAAGCGAAGTTGGACTTTTTGGGATAAGCGTGCCCGTGAGCACGGCTTGGATTAGTTCCGTCATGTTGACGGGACGAGTTCCCGGAATATGGTCGAGAAACACGTTTTCTTGTTATGATACGTGCGAAGTATAACAAGTGTTTGGAAAGTGTGCACTTTGGCTGATTTGGCAAATTTGTGTAAGACGAAATGTGAATGTTAGATAGTTAGTTCGAGTAATTTTCTCACATTAGTCGCGTGCTGACGCATATAACTAAGAAATGGGACAAACAAAATAATAGAAAACAGACCCTTCTGAAACCCATTCTCAGATGCTCCTCGTAACCTCAACGGATTGAAAATTAATGTTGTGGCTTTCTATTGTAAAGATTTTTTCCATGGACAAATATTTTGGATCTAGTAGGGAGCGTAACTTGTCATAAACATAGGCACACAATGCGTGCAGAGCCAATGACGTTTTGTTCCGCAATATCGTGAAACCTTTGGGTCTTACAGCACTGCATTGTGGTCCCACCCGTACCCTAATTCCCTCAACCATGCCTTCCCTTCCCCGCTTGCGGTTAATTAAACACGTCTTCGCCAGAGCAAGGAATCAGCATAATCAGTTATCATACAAACCGGGTAACGAGCAGCGTGACTACGTGAAGTTAATTATAGTATGACATTAAAATTGCACGCAAAGTAAATAAAGCTCTTCATTTCCCTTTTCTTCAAAGACAGCATATTCCAACGCATCGGTTTCTTAAATTTTTGATGTTTTCAAGTCGTGAAAGGCGTGGCAAAACTAGACAATACTTCTAACCCGAACCACTCTCTAAGCAGGCCTGGGCTTGATCCCGGTTGCGTTACGGTAGTAATTTCTGTACTCACCTCTTTGCACGTGACCTTGCGCCTGGATCAATTTTTTTCCTGGAACTGGCGAAGAAATTATGGTTGTGGACGGAAGCAAGCATAAGCCACTAGCTCTGCTATGTTTGGCGTTTGGCGTTGTTGTACAAACATGAATTCAGAACTGGCTTTAGTTTCATAAATACAAGAGACTATAGACAGCATACCGGGTAATTATCAAGTGTGTTGTAAAAGTAAACAAAGACAACAAAGGCCACTGCTGATCTGATAGTCACAACAAATGAAAATAAAGTTATAGGTCTTTGCGAAGCTGCTAATATAAACTTTTGATGACAAATTTCAACATTTAATTTATAATTCGCCTACCTTTTCAAGTCGATATGTGTGTTTTCTTCAAAACAAAAACAAAACCCTAAACCGAAACAAAATTCATCACGCTTTAAAAATTCAATAGATCTCTATTAGAATGCGTTCGGTTCGAGATGTTTTGAGCGTTACGTTGCATTCCAAAGTTTCAAATTACAAGATCTAGAAGCTGCAACTATGCAAATTCGTTCAACACGCTTTGAACTATAAATTTCATGTTCACGCACACAAAAGTGACACTGCAAATGTTACCTAGAGATAACCCAAGGTATTTTAGGCTGTTTTGCTCTGGTCTATTCATTGCCGTTACAAACTTTGTAACGGTAGCTTTAAATATTGTTTCTTTCGCTGTTTTTGTTTTAATTAGGGAGTAAAATATCTTAAAATATCTTCGAGCGATACATGCGGTAGAAGCTGGTGTGGAGAAGGTTTTTCACAATCGGCCGGAAATTACGTACTTCCGATTTTTCTTTTGTCACTTCACATTACAAGTTATGGTTCACACCCTTTTTGGTTAACAAAGTGTTTCTGCCTCGCAGCAGAACACAACAATTCGCGAAATAAGTCGAGTTGGCTTGTTTCGGCCACGACGCTCTATTCATACTTAGTGTCAAATTGACGAGTCCGTGTTGTGTTTGCTGCTATGGAAATGTTTACTTCGGGTTAGTAAACGCACCTCAAGTACTCGAAGTATATCTAGAACACGTTCAAAGCCCAGGGGACGTACTCCCACTGTATAAGCTGTATGGGTATGTGCCGCTGTTGAGCTAAGGGTTTCAGTGTACCGGTGCACACGCCCTCCCAACATCTCACAGAATACACCCCCCGGCCTCACAAGAACCTCGTCCCCAGGGTCTTCTCGGCTTTCAATACGGCGGCGGTTGAAGACAAACAGCGTTCATTTTCTAGGCTACAGCATTAGCCAAGACGTCACTAACGTGACGTCATTGGCTAAAAATGAATTCTGTAATGTTTGAACCAGAAGAGAATAGCCGATCTTGAAAGTCACGTCTTGCGTCATTGGTACTAACTTGTCTCTTCGCTTCTTGCGTGACATCATGATTGACGAACGAGGCAACTTCCGTGTCCAGACAAATATATAATTAAATAAGCTCTGTTTTATTTTCACATTATTTCACACAGACTCACATTTTGGAACATACGGCTAAAATCGAGTGATAAGCTTACCTTGTTAGAAAAGATCATACCATTGTGTGACCTGTGCAAGTCTTGCGTGACTAGTCACGGAAGCAAACTGTCAGAAAAGCCAGAAACATCGCACGTGCGGGGGAGGACCTGCACCGCTTCCAGACGAGGTCTAGGATTGGTGGAGGAGAACAATAGGTAAAGAACGAAACAATAGCCCTAACCCTGATAACAATAGACGGACAATGAAATTAGAGGTTTGGAACCGTGCAGGTCTCAGGTTACTGTTTTATGTAAACAAGTGGTGTTTTGTCACGTACAAACATGTGATGAGACTAAGTTAAATGGCAAGTCACGAGACTTTCATGAGACTGTCATAAGTTCGTCTTCGGCGCTTTTTATTGGCTTTCGTGGCAGCTGTAGTTGTGGATTACACAAAGGGAGAAACTTAACTAAGGAAGCGGGGAATGAGTAATTTATGCGTTCAGTTGTAATCTGAAAAATGATAATCGATTTTTGTGTCTATAAACTGTGAAACGAGTCTTGCGTGGAGCTATTGCGTGTTAGTCTTCGTATTGCAGGTGATAACTGTTTTGATTTGCTCCTTGTCGTGCGGCTCTTTCAGCTCAAACTTTGCACAAACAATCTCGCTACCTCCACGCAGCCTAACTAGAACCCCATTCCTCTGGTAAGTCGCCTCTAACTTTTCGCCTAGCTAGTCGGACGTACCACCAACGTTTATGCCACCCAGGGATACACTTTTTTCCTTGTCGACTTTGTGCCTTTGACGGACCTAGTGAACGAGAGGGCAATAATTTTTAAACCTGCCAAATGTGCGGACAACAATTCATTTTAGTTCGAAATTCATGCCCTTTTTATACCTTCAAGCTCTCTACCATCTATTTACCATCATTTACTTTGGGACATCAGGGGCACTCAACGTTTCGTTTCAGCAGAATATCTGTTCGGCAGGCCTAACTCGCCTGATGTATTCGGATTTCATTTAAGTGAAAACTAGAGATTTCTTTGGCGAAACATCAGCTTAGACTTTCGCAACTAGGGGACTGATTAATTCCTATTCTTTTTGGAGGGACAAATATGTCGTTTAGATTGTAGAATAAAGTCAGCTAGCATAATTTTCGGACGGCTGTTAGCAGCGTGGAGATTCGGCGGATAGGATTCCGTTTCCTAAAATCCCTAAAATTCTCTGCGGCCTAAACTTTCAGCTAAAAACGCCGAACAGATCAACCTGTATAAGCTTACACAAACATCCCGTGGAAAAGCTCTGAAACAGTCTAAGAAAGTAGAAAATGGCATTTCGAGTGTTTTGCTAAAACGTTCTCGTTGGGTGCCCCTGGGACATCCCTGCACAGAAGTCACGCTATTTCTCACACTCCTAAAGTTGAACCATGTAACCCCAAACGTACGTTATACGCATGCGTACAAAGGATTTGTTCCACTTATTATCTACCAAACAAACCAAGCTTACAAATATTTCTTAGACCGAACATCATAAATATCGGATAACCCACGAATTATTTACTAGAACTTGCTTTCGCTTACGTGTAAACCAAGTCTGTGCTAACGTTTCGTTTTCTAAGGACGTCTACACAAGGAAGCCAGCCATTTCTATTTGATATATAAATATCTAACGTCACGCAGTTAAAATCCGGACACTCTCGTCGTGTGACTTTAGTAGAGGAATTTTCCGTGCGCTCTATTCCTCATTTTCGTTCCAGCCCCGACAACTAGCCTTTCGGTAGAATTCGACAGTCATCTGGAATGCCGAACATGGTCCACCCAAAAACCAACCAACCAAACAACCAAAGAACCAACCTTCTCAGAAACGTGAGGCTGCATGCCGACTATGAGGCTATTTTGTAGACAAAATAGCTCAAAACCTCGTCAAACCTTCGACATGGCTATTCGCTTGTTTCGAATTACACGACTAACACAGTAAACAACTTTATGTAAATTTCGGATCGGCAACTTGTGAAATAAACAAAGTTCCTCTTCCGTTTTGGGACCATTTTTTCATAGCAAATTGTGCTTTATTTGTTTCAAAATAGGTTTTAAAAAGGGAAAACTGAGAAGACGTGTATTTTCATCGCAGTACACGTAGCACGTTAAAATAATAGACCGGTTCACGCTCTTAGTTGCATCTTGGGTAATCAGGGCAAGATGGTGGGAAATTCAAAGGTTTGTATGGGATTTCAAAGCCAACTAATTCTTCCTGAATTAATATCTTTGACACTTTCTCTTCGAAAAGTGTAACTTATGAATTCAAAGAAACAATACACTAAATCTGGAGTGCACAGAAGTCCATAATCAGTTTTTCGAAAACTTGATTTCTCCCATACATTTTCTGTAACTTTTGTACTGTCGAAGTGTAGATCAGTTACTTCAGGGAACGAAATCGTTAACCTTTTCAATGCTGGATTGAGTTATATAATTGTCAGATATTCCACGGAACACGAGAGTGCCAAAAGGAGCTGTTCATAAAATCGTTCGACACTATTAATTCAGTCTAAGCGACGACTCAACCATTTTCCTATGGAGATAAAGATCCTTGATAAGACAACGGATGACATCCCTGAAGTAACTGATTAGCACTTCTTCCGAGTGCGCCATGCAGACGTTTTCTGATGTTACGTGTGAACTTTCGACGAAGCGATTTCGTTCATCGGAAAAAAATCGTTATCTTTCAATCTATCTACAAGAATACGTTTATCCAATTAAAGAAAGGAATACGCACGTGAAGAATGCATTCTTCATTCCATGATCGTTCATGCGTGAAGCGCGTTGACTGTAAGGTACATTTTCCCGTGCACGGTCAAAGTTCCGTTCACAAGCTGGTCTAAGTAGCTGAATGCCAATCAAATGTCACGTATCACTATTTTCATGTGTGAAGAAAACGATACGTCCAATCAGGTTCCGCGTATCCTGTTTTTTGACGTGGCTTTCCTTTTTCATGTCTCCCGCAAGTGTTGAAGTTAACTTTCTTTTACTTCCATTGAGGATTATGTGGAAAGTCTAGAAAGCAAAAACGTAAAAGAGAAGAAGAAGCGAGATGCGAAATTGTTGGAAGAATTTCTGAGAAACGAAAAAAGGACGAAGAGCGAGAAGTGCCCACTTTATAGCCAGCAGAATCAAACAAGTACCTTGCGGAGTTTATTTGCTCTGTCAGATGGAGAAAATTATGTGCCCCCAAGCTTAACCCTCGGGCGTACAAGCCACCCCCCCCACTCCCCCAGACGGTTTTCCTTGAATTTTTCGAAGAAGAATTATCATCAAGACCTGCTGTTTTCCACAGCTGTGCGCATATCCCTAAGACACATTTTGACACAAGTTTGGTGAGAATCAGTTGCTATGGTTACGAGATACGACGTCATAAGCAGCAGAAAGTCAAACCATTTTTAAAGAAAAAGTCCTGTTTTTACCCTTTTTAAGTGAAAAATGCAAACAATTTCAACAAAAATCGGCAAAATGTTTAATTACGTCATATTCTACATGTCCAGCATAAAAAATTTCCAATTATTGACGTTTGCTGACAATTTCTAATTTTTGGTAAAATCCAAGATGGCAGCCAATATGGCGGCCATCTTGAATGACGTCACAGGCCCCCAGCAGGGCGGCAACCCGTAATATGTACCTAATCTTGTAAAGCACATCACAGGCTTTCTACTTAAGGTGGAATCTTTTCAAAATATTGCAACATAACGAAAACCCAAGAGGGGGTCCATCAACCCCCCCCCCCCCCCTTGTACCACGGTGGGGGTGTGTCTTTGCTTGTACGTCTGAGAGTTAAGATGTCTGTTAATTTTGAGAGTTATTTGAACAAAAATAACTTCCCCGTAGTTGGTATCGTCAATGAGAGACAGTCTGAATTGACTAGAAGATGTCTAGAGTCAAAACATTCATATAACTTACATATTTTATGAGTTTTTGAATTGAATCTGTGCAACACCATTTGTCGTTAAACAAGAATTTCCTTGCAAACGGCAACTGCGCTCGCGGTACGAGCAGCAGTCAAAACCCGGGTGTCCTGTCGGTGTTCTGCGAAATGCACTGGGTTCTCGTATTCCAGTTCCAGTATTTGGCGGTTTGTAAGCAAAAGCAAGAGTTTATTGCGAATGAAGCGTAGATTGAGTTGACTTTGCTAAAAAAAATTATTTTTCCTGTTGTTCTTTTCATACACTTTTGCATTAAGGGGTTTTGTGCGCCTGCCAGTAAAGTGAAAATTAGTACAATAGCGTTTGTTTTGTGTGGCTTGTGTTGAATTAAAAGTGTGCATTGTTTAAAGGGTGTGAAGAGCGGCAACACGATGACTGAAACCGTCTAAAACCATAATATTACACCGGAATTTATTCCTTATATCAGAAGAGTTGACTCGAGGTGCTCTACTACCAGCGGGCCGCACTGGGATCCAGTTCAGAAAAACAACAACGCCATCATGAGAGCTACAAAACTGCTGATTCCAGTAAGACGTTTAGCGGTTTTGCATGATCTGGAAAACAGAAGTTGAAATGACATTAGCATCGTTACAAGTTTAACGGCGTTACGAGTGCTTGTTGAGAAAGAAAAAATGATCACACTCTCCTATTTTCTGATTTAAGCCGCCCAAGTTTCGAAAGGCACGGTTACATTTTAATGCAACGGCCACCCAAGAGATAAGCTTATCAGCTCTAAACAGCCGAATCATAAATTTGTTAATTGGTTTCTGAAGAACAACTTCATCTATTAGAGTCGTCTGTGATTATCGGTTCTTCCTTTTTGCAAAGAATCCTACGTAACGCAAAGATTTATATTGCTAAATCTCTTTCGGTACTGCCGACTGATGCAGGACTGCTGTGATCTGCATTTTGTTTTTTTAAAATTACTTTCACTTCTCCATTTTGAATAAACTTCTCCTGCCTGAATCCTAGAGTAGTTCTTAAATTTGTTCCTTTTAATTATAACTATTTAAATCTTCTTGAAATTTCGTGAGAAATTACACATTTTCTTCTCTGTGCTACCTGTCTGTAAAAGTCGATTGATTGCAAGTATTAAAGGACACTTTATCTGGCGTGCAAATTGAAGGGAGAAAAAAAAGACATCAATATTTGACTAAATAAACTTTGTTCCTACAATTACCGTTCGAACCCAAGTTAGTCAAGTTAATTATCCCCTGAGAAAGATGGGCTAGGTAATAATTAGTTTTACTTTCCGTGGTGAATAAAGCAAGCGAAAGTGTCGTTTCCTCGGCAGTCCGCATGTTGTTTTCGCTTGGCCTGAATTTCAGGTGAGTTTTGGCTTTTGAGGAGAAAAGTAAATTTTCTGCGGCTTTTGACTTCGAGCTTTTTGCTGTTACAATGACATAAGGAAGCTCCAAATTCCAAAAAAGCCTTTACGTTCGTCTCCTGGTATGTAAATTGTACATGCTTGCCTATTTTCAATTTGAAGCATCAGCTGTGTAACGCAACCATACAACGACCGTGGATCAAATTTGTCAAACATTCATGATGTATCTCTAATCAGATGAACAGAACATTTTTCCCTAACCGATAAGACCAATCTCGCTGAGATGCTACAACAATTTTGACAGCAGGCAATCACAGCTGCAGGCACAGCTGGAGGTTGGTGTGAAAACAAGTATGAAGTGACCGAAGATCTTTACAAGGACAGAATACGGATTGTACCCGACGCTACTTAGAGTTTCTCAGTTAGCGGACATCCATGTGATAAACGAGGCCAAGGAGAAGGAAAGGGACATGAAGTTTCTTGTGAAAAATGATATGCAGTAGGACAAGAGGAACACCTTTAAAACCTCCTTCGCATTCAAGTCCAGTTAGCGATGACTCCCGCCGCAGAAAAAAGTTTTGAATCGATTCTGGTTGCTCATCCAGTCCATATAATTGCAAACAGTTGTGACGTTTAATAAATTGAAGTAAAGCAAACGGTAAATTTGAAGATATCGCTGAAATAAAACGGCATGTCCACTGTATAAATTTCGCTGATCACGCAGAAATCGAAGCGAAGAGCATAAAATCTGCATGACGCCAGGACACCACAGTTTTTCCCGCCTAATGAATGCTGATTGGTTAATTCAAATTTCACCGTATGCAAGGTTAAATCTCAGTATGTATATAACAGCGGAGCCTGTGGGCAAAGCCCGCCAGCGGAGCTCCATTGCTAAGGAAACTTGGTAATCTTACAGACTCTGGGGGAGGGGGAGGGAAGTCCCAAGGCAACCCGACCGGGAGTGGAGAATGCCATCTTTTCTTGGCGGGAAATCGCGCGGTGCTTTTGGGCAACCGCGTTTTTCTTGGCGGGAAATCGCATGACCATCGTCGCTTTTGAAAAAGAGGTTTCTTAAAGTGCCACTGAGACGAAAATTCGTAAGTTTATTTCCGCCAAATTCGGTTGCAGAATCTCGCGTTGTGTCTATATTTACCTAGAAAACTGAACAAGAAACCGTCCATCCTAATATTTTTTAGCTCCAAAGTTGCGTAAAATGTGTCCGCCATTACTGAAAACGTGTTCCTGGTTGATTGCGCAATTTAATAGCTTGTGACGTCAGAGGCTCATCTCAGTCGCGTTTTCTTCAACCTCGTACCTAGGGTCCTCTCTCTTCCTCCCTCGAGAAAGTACCCTGGTTTCGGCTGGTCACGTGTCTCCCTTAAGCAAACAGCTCGCCACCAGGGTGGACTCGCTTTTCTTAAAGAAGCGAAGGGAAAAGCGAATGCAAAACCTTTCAAACTGGCACGAAGACAGAGGAATGGAAGTCATTACCTCACTTTTTTTCAAAGACAGGGACGCTGAAAAAATCTACAGTCTACTATCTGCGGCGTTTCAGAAGCACAAATAATGCAGATTTCCCATCAACAAAATATTTTACGGTAGTTTCGATCTGTTTTGAATTTGCCGAAGGCGTTTGATAAGAAGCTGCTCGTACGTATTGCCCGAACAAAATGTCACACACTCATTTGTTTTCTATATATTTTATTTATTGGCCTAATAATGCAAGTAAAATTTTGATAATAAAAGCCCACGCTGCACTTGTGTATTTTTATCTGCAAGCTTCAATGTAATGGTATAATCCTGCAGACCAGAGTACAACCTTCTTGTCAAGAAAGCTTTTAATTATAAGCTTAAATGTTATTTAGTTTAGCACATTTTTCATTTTGTCATGTCACTGTTTTGTGGTGAAAAAAGTTACGTTTTTTTTCGGTCAATCGGCGGCGTGAGAGCAATTTCGCCTACTCGACAGGAATAAAACAAATTACCTTCAAATTCTTACAAGAACGGTGGTTTCAGTCGGTTGGCGCGGCGTATTTAACCTGATTTTACCATCGCGCCGTTTGTCTGTCTTGTGTACGGTTGCCGAAAATTCTGCTGCTCCTTGGAGATGCCAAAAATAAATTAGTCCTTCCTAATCCTTGACATTCCATTTCATTTCGAGCTCCGTAAAGCATAAAGCCGACGGCTCTCCTTGTTGTAAATTTGTTATGTTGTGACTCGTGTCGGCTTTCGTTGACTATGGCGATGGTTAGCGACAGTGTTATGAAATTCAGAGACTTGTAAACGTGTTTTTTTGAGTCAAAAATAACTTGGACCGCTTCGATGTCGAACGTTCGTATGTAATGAAGAAATACTTGTCTATAAAAGGAGTTCTTATCACCACAAATATTCCTGAAAAAGCTTACATCACCTCCGGTACTTTCCACCATTCTGACACTAGTGACAATCTTACCCTCTGCTACCCCTCCCCTGTAGCACATTCTTGTTAGCACCCAGATTTTGGGTGCCACGTGACCAGCCGAAACCAGGGTACTTTCTCGAGGGAGGAAGAGAGAGGACCCTGGGTACGAGGTTGCGTTTTCTTGTGTTTTGACTCAAGATGCCTCCCGTCGACTGCGAAACCTCCGAAGAGTATTTCTACGATTCAGAACAGTCTTTAGCTTCCGAAGTATCAGAGGATTCATTTAATTCGGCAAATGAAGAATTTTTCTTACCGTACGATGTAAGAACTGATGTCAGGAGATTTCAGCTTATAAGCTTGTAAACAAACTGTTCAAAGTTGTTTTTCTCGCCTTATTGGCGGGAGTTCAAAATATGCGCAAAATAATGCTTATACAGTGAGTACAGTTCAGGCACAAGTTGCTCAAAAAGCGGATAACTCTTATCCAATGGATAAATGGCTGTCCAGCTATTCGAAAAATTGATGTTCTAAGCTGTGGAAATTTAGACAAAACACCTATAAAAAGTCTAGAATTTGATGTTCGCGAATTCTCAAGCATCGGTCGATCGATTTTATTGTTCGCTTCGTTGGAGAAATAAAAGAAGCTATATTTTGTTTGCCATTGTTTATATTCATTCCATATTGTAAAGCATTGAGATTTTTGGCCATTCTTAGCATAGTATGGGAAACTTTCTTGAAGAGCCGTAATGCTGTAGTCATCTGGCAGTCAGCTCAAAACATGAAACATCGTGTCCATCACAGTACCGGTTAATGCATTGAAACACAAGCGCTTGGCGTTTCTAAATATTTTGAACAGTTTTTGTAGAATTCTCAACTTGAGCCGAAAAAAGTGAAATAAACCAAGACCTTCTTTTAAGAACTGGAGGCCTTGTGTGACCGGAATCTAAATATTTGTATTGCAAATCAAAGCCACAAGGAAAATTTTCTGCTGCTCAACAACAACATGCAGACCGCCAAGGAAACGAAGCTTTCACTTGCTTTATTCACTGCGTAAAAATAATAAATTGACATTTAATCATTTTTCTTAGTAGTTCATTTACTAAGATTGCTATGACAGTTAAAAGAAAGAACATTGTAAAACCCTTAGATAAATAGTGGCGTGTGATATTTTTTCCTAACTTAAATTTCCACGCAAGACGAGCCAACCTACCGACATGATCGAAGCCTTTATATACTTCGAACAATAATGTCAATCGACTCTTCAGCGACAGGGAATAAGGAGAAAAGTTTCTCGACATTCAGGATGGTATGCTATACAATAACTGTCCATGCTTCTAAGCGATTACTGCTTTGAAATTAACACACGCGGAATAAAATAAAAAAAAGCTAAGCAATACAAACTATTGGCGGTCCTGCATTCGGCGGTCCTGCATTCGCCCAGGATGCATTTTATGATGACTACGCGGAAGATCTTCGCGCTAGCAGACAGCAGAACTGAAAGGGTTTTCCACAAGCAAAATAAATTTTAAAATATGTTAAAAGAAAAAAGTTTTGCAAAATGGTGGATGCGTTGAAAAAGAAACAAACTATCACTTCAACTGCGTTAAGATTAGGTACCTTTCGTCTCGTTTTTTCCGGATCTTTCTTTCCGTATAGTTGAAATGAACAATGGAATAATCGACCTCTGGCATCCTTCGACATGAACAACCCGCTGGAAACACTCGTCCGTGAAGTGATCAGAACAGCCGACAAAAATACCTCTCGGGTTGAAATTTGCACTGTGTGTGAGTACGAACATTATCCATTTTTCCATTGCGGGTCCGCTTGCAAGGCTTTGATGAAGCGAGATACCAGCTCGGTGGTTGGATTTATTGTTGTAGCATTGTACAACACAAATAATACCCTTCATAACTGCTGCAGCAACGAAAATTTCAAGGCCGTACAGCAAACAGTTGGCACGAAATCTTCCCTCGACAACAGTTACATTTCCCGCGGCAAGTAATCGATTGAAGCCTGACTTGGTTTGAGGTGAGCCTCTAACGTCACTTCCGCTAATTCGCAAGCCAGCTTCCGGAACAAGGGCCAGTAATGGCGGCCGTAAAATCTCGACAGAAACCGTTCGAAAAAAGCGACTTCCAGTCATCGTAGTGAGTTGAAATTTGGCATGGTGACTAACAACCACAGACTATTTTCGAAAATGCAAAAATATGGAATACCAAAATTCTGGTCCCAGTGGCACTTTAAAAAGCTTAAGTTTATTTAGCAAAACGATTGTTCGACGGTACTGTAGTTTTAAACTTGCGAAAAAAATTTAATATCTATAAATGGAAAGAAAAAGTTCAAAAGAATAATGGTAGAAGGCGAAAACTTCACGTTACGAAAGCTGCCTTCAAAGGACCTCATCGCTTTGTTTTCTTCACGGCGGAGAGCTTACCTTGTTCTGAAACACAACCGAGTAAGTGAAGTTTTTAAAGGGTTTAAGGTGCATGATTTTGAGTATTTATTACGGTCAAAGAAATTACATTTTGAAATTGAAATTTAATTTGCGTCATTAGAAATGTGCCATTTACTTTTGACTTCAAAAAATTATTAGAAAACAAGCTCAGATTTGTGACAGATGTAGTCTTAGAATATTTTGCCATGCTGGAAGTGTAACGCGAATTGCATTTAAGTATAAACTTACGGGTTTTCGAATAAACTTTTTCAAAAATGATTTCTCTTTTTATTATTTTGTGTTTGTTTATTCATAACAGAAGGTCAAAGCACAGTCGCAAGGCAACTGCACAAGCATCACTTACGGCGAATAATTTTTTTCAATTTTAACTGTCGGGTCGGTTTGTGTAATTGTCGATTTTCTCTGTCCTAGAACTTTTCAATAGTAATAATCTTTTAAGCGAAGCAGTTGTCGGTTTAAGACTATTTTATCCGAAAAGCTTCCGAAAAACAAGTTTTTTTGCGTTCCTTAAGCGCCTAACTTTAAATAGGCTTACTTCGCATCCGCAAAACTTATGCCATAATTTAAAGCGTGTTTGGTGTTTGTTTGTTTTCAATCTTGATGGTGTAAATTTTTGACCAGACTAATAGGGGCAGTTCATGTTATTTGTTAAACTGAACATCCGAACGCGATGAAGATTACCCATTTACTTCTGAATAAGTTTTATTTTGTTGTTGTACATGAGCGCCGTTTCAAGTTCATTCAAGCCAACAGCCAACAGGATATGGAAACATTTCAAAAACAACGCAAGACAGCTCCTGAGTAAAATATGTGTTCAGTTTGATGTCCGAAAAAAAAATAAGCTGTGCTCAGCCTCTAGAATGAATTTTCGAGCTTGGTTTTACAGAACAGATCCTCAAAATATTGGAGGACAATTCGGAACACTTTCGGGCTTTTTGAGAAACACTTTTCGAAAGGGAACGAGCCAAAGAAAGCCCCGAAATATATTTCAGAGCAAAAAGTTTCATGACTATTTTTGAGAAACGAGCACCAGTTTATTCCTTGGAGGCTCCGCTTTTAGACATGGCTAAATCTATATATTAAACATAATGCACCATGGAAAATGTATGCATACAGGATACAGGATTTGCATACAGGAATTACACAAATACATACACAAACAGGGAATCTTCCTATTTGGAAAGAAGTTAAGTTTATTGATCGTGACCCTCACTGGTACACACGTAGGGTCAAAGAGGCTATCTATATAAGACTTCATCCTAATAATATCAATAGAGACAGTGGAATCGAAATTCCTGAAGCACAACAGCCAATCAGCCTCAAAGCGGACCTATGAGGGAACAACATCTAATAGTCGGAATAATGATGAGGATCGAAATGCACCAATAGCAGCGAACCAACATGCTACAAAAAGCGACACGTAAACAATCGACCTCATCGCCTGATGAAAACTAGAAGTATTGCAGTCGAAACGTCGCGATCAACAACTAGGATTTACACACTTGTTAACACTTGTTGCTGCGCTCGCCCGTTTGATTTCTGGCGATACTTGCCAAATCGTGTGTAAATACCATACGCACACACTTTCCATGAAGTATTCTGTGTATCTACTTTAAAACTGAAACTAACTCTATTTATAAATGTATGCTGAGGTAATAACTACAAAAATCTAAACAAATTCGAAAAACTTTAGAACTGAAATGTTTTGAAGACTTTGCGTACAAGAACAGACTTTCAGTGGTATCATGGCAATCCTTAAGTTTAAGACGGACGGTCTATGTGTGTCCGGAGATGGCTGTTTGGGCCTATCCGGGAACAGAAGTCTCTACACAGAACGTCAGCAGGAGCCATTTGATCCTATTGGACGAGTTGCTCTTAGATCTTGTTTTGGGCCCCTCTCTCTTTCTACCGCGGCTAAGTGGTCTCACAAGTCTCACAAGTGCTGCGTTTTGCTGGAAGATTATATGTCAGGCATTTTCAAGAGCTGGTGGAGAGTGCAAGATTCTTCAGGGAAAATTTCGTGCTGCTTCCTGCAGCGCAAAGTTCGGCCTTACGAGCTCACGCTTGTCTTCAGAGAGCTCCCTATTTAAGAGTTGAAACGTAGAGAAGCATAATTGCGGTAATCAGTTTGCTCCTGAGAAATACACCTCTACAGCGCCAAACTAAATTGTGAAATTGACTGAATATTGAGTTTTTGCCTTTTTTAGTGGAATAGCTTTCTAGCTAAGTTTATGTCCATTTTCCATGTCTCTGTCAATTAATCAACATACCGCATTAATTGCTTATGCTGCAATTCTCTTTTGTACAGTGTCATTCTGACGGTCAGTGTTTATTTCAAAAAATGGATATTGGATAAAGTTTTGAAAGTTTTACTGAACCAGAGCATAGACATATTTTCAAGGCCACCTAAGAGGAAACATCGATGCTCTTGGAAGGAACGTTTTTTCGTATTTCAATCTTGCAACGCGTTGGTTCTTATCTTGGCCCTCAGGCGTACGCTGAAGACTAACAGGGAGAATAAAAACAACCACGCCTCACATCCATATAACACGGTGTGGCAAATTGTAAAAGCTTTCTAATACAATGATGTTAAATGCTAAAAATTAATTGTTGTTTTTACCGTTATAGAACTGGATTTGCAGGCGTCAATACCGTTAAGTATTTTAACACCAATCATGAAGCTTTGTAGTACGCACATCTTATTGAAAAAAAAACAATATACGTATGTGTAATTATTATTGCGTTTAAATTAGTAACAGCAAGAACAATAACCACAAACTCTGGGAAACTAGAATTATCAGCTGCTATCAAAAAAGTAGGCGAGGTAGAAACGTAACGCAATAACATTGATGCCTGTTAATATCAATTTGTTTCCATCAGCATGATTACAGTTGGAAACGAGTAACTTACTCGGCAATGTAAAGAAGCTTATTGTGTTCTTTACTCTGCTTCTTTTAGTTGTTTATTTGTTTATTTATATGTTTGTTTGTTTGTTTGTTTGTGTTTTTTTACAAAAATATCTTTTTAAGATTTTATACACAAATAGACAAAAATACAAAAAGCAGAAACTAGAAGAAAGTTAAATTATAAGGAAAAAGAAATTAGGAAGAGAGAAGAGGGGGCAAGACGTGCGTCATGCTTTTCATTATAGACACCGTATATATTGCCTTATGTTCTTGTTTAGAGCAAGAGAGCTTGGGGTCACGTTCGTCCAGAAAAACTAGGGGAAAAAAAAGCCTACAGGAAGGGGGACAAAAGGGTCCATTTTTTCAATTCCAATTTATTTGGTTGGGTGGCCAGCTTTTTCCATTTCAAAGTTTTCTTTTGAGAATTTGCTTAAAATTGATCCAACTTATAGTTTTCCCCTTCACCTTGCAACACCATACAAAGAACCTTGCTTGCAGGAGACAATAGTTAATTTGTAGCTTCAAGTTCGATGTATCTGGCCTCAGGCCCAGAGCCGTCGTTATCTCTAGAATGTAAGATTCCTGAACAACTTTACATTCTTTCAGCCAAGCCACAACCTTAGACCAAAAACATTGGGTTTCATCGCAATCCCAAAAGAGATGAGTAAGTGTTTCAAGTTCAACACCGCAAAAAGAGCATTTGCCGCTTTCTTTTAAGCCAATTTTTGCAAGAAGGAATTTGTGGGAATTCCCCCGATGTAAAAGCTTAAATTGAAACTCAATCAACCTTGAACTATTAGTACACTGGCGGGTTAACAGATAAGCTGCTTTCCAATTTATCTCGGTACAATTACAATCCGACATCCATTTTTCTTGACTCTTGGCAGGTAAAGATCCCTTTTTTTCTACAAGGACCTTGTCTACGAGTTGACTTGCTTTGTTTGACTTTTCTAGCTTAGAGGTCATTGGTTCGTGCTTCATCGTTTCCGTTGGGTGTTTTCCCAGACACTTTTTAACTATTTTAAGCATAGAAATAACGCCACAATAGGTAAGAGGGCACGGTGTGAATTTAAATTTTGCCTTAAATTCTTGGTACGAGAGAAAGGGGTTATCGTCTTTTAGCAAATCCCTGACTTGATTAATGCCACTCCTAGACCAGTCAGAATAGAAAAAAGTCTTTTTGCCGATTCTAAACACCAAATTAAACCAAAGAGTTTGAGAATGGAAATGCTCAACCGATTTTAACTGGGGTTCAAAGTTAACTTCGGTCCAGATATTCAGAACTTCCTTTAAGAAAGGGTCCTTAAAATGAACGCGGTTTAGAAGGTCATTTTTGCTTAGGTTGTAAGTAAAAAACATCTTCCCCCCAAAACATTCCAATTCCAAATCCAGGAAAAGTTTTCATTTGCCTTTGTTCTCATCGTCCAAATATTTTTTAATCCAAGAGCACTTTAGGGTTTTATTAAAGGACTCAATGTCCAACATTCTAAGACCACCATCTTTAAAGTCGTTTATCATAACTTTTCGCTTTATTTTATCGCTTTTTCCGTCCCACAGAAAATCATAGAAAAGGCTATTTACTTCCCTAATAATAGACTCTTTGGATTGAAGGGATGTCAAAACATAAACTAGCTGTGATACCACAAGGCTTTTTAAAACAACGATTTTCCCGATTAGGCTTAACCTTCGGAGACTCCACGAGGTGAGGCACTTTCTTGCCGTCTCCAATTTTTCGAGAAGATTCAACGATAGGGATATTTGTGGGTCGTTTGAAAACCAGACCCCTAGAGCTTTTACCTTTTGCTCCGGCCATTTGAGGTTCTTTTCTGGAAAGAGAATGACTTTACTGTTAGACATTGAGCCTATCCAGAAAGCTTCTGTCTTTTTGTAATTGAGCCTGAGGCCGGACACGTTTCCAAATGTTTCTAACATCGACAAAGCCTCCTGGAAGGACTTCTCGGAGCCATCTAGTGTTAAAGTGGTGTCATCGGCATATTGGCATAACTTAATTTCGGTGTTTTTAACAATAATCCCTTTAAATATTTGGATTAGCTCGGATAGCATTTGCCAGGATTTCAGCTGAAAGAATGAATAAGTAGGGGGAAAGGGGGCAGCCTTGTCTTACACCCCGGGACAACTTGAAGAAATTTCCCGCCCATCCATTGTTCAGAACCGGCAGCTTTCGGCACCGCTGTAAAAGACATTTATCCAGCGAATCAATGACTGCCCAAAACCAAGATGCTGCAAGGCTTTTCTAATAAAGGGCCATTCTAAAGTGTCAAATGCTTTTTCGAAATCTAGAAAAAGGAGAAGGCCTGGAGTATTTTTCTCTGCACAGAAATTGATCAAACTATCAATCAAGCGAATGTTTTCTCCAATAAACCTGCCCTTTATGAAGCCCGTTTGATCATAATTGATTATTTTCGGGATCACCGTCTTAATTTGGTTCGCAGTAGCCTTGGTCACGATCTTATAATCACAACTGAGTAGAGAAATGGGCCGCCAGTTCTTAATATAATAAGGTACCGTATCTTTTTTTGGTAAAGTTTAATTATCCCTCTTCTTTGCGTCACGGAAAGTTGCCCTATTTCATAGCCATAATTTAGAGCCTTTACAAGCGTATCTGAGATGTCATTCCAAATTGTAAAAAATTCAGCAGGTAGACCATCCGTTCCCGGTGATTTACCTGCTTCCATGCTTGTTAAGGCCGTTAAACATTCGTTCTTATTGAGTACTCCCTCACATACATTCTGCTGATCGTCACTGAGCACGTTTTCTTTTTTGTCGAAGAAAACCTTAGAAAATTCAGATTCTGTCAGGTCACCTTGAGAAGAGTAAAGTTTGCTTGAAAAGGATTCACATTCGGCTAGAATTTCCTTATCAGAAAAAAACAAACTCCTGGTCACTGTTTTTGAGCTGGCTCACTGTCCCTTGCTTAAAGTGTCTTTTTTCCAAATTTAGGAAGTACTTCGTATTCTTTTTCCCCTCATTGTACCATACAATCTTCGACCTCAGGATCGCACCCTTGGTTCGATGCTCCACTAATTTTTCAAGTGCTTCTCTTTTCCCTTCAAGAGCTTCCGTAATGGAAAGTATTTCAGATACTGTTTTTCCGGCGCTAGACAGTTCAGTTTCTTATTTATTTTTTCAATTTCCTCTTGGATCCTATTTACTTTCTTCTCTTTCATCGCAGAATAGCTCAAGGAAGACTCTCTAACCTTAAGTTTTATCCTTTCCCTGAGAAGGGCTGGGCTCACTGTCGGGTCGTTTTCATAGCAAGTTTTGGTTTGGTGTATAGTATTCTTTACCAACTTAACATAATCTTCATCTGACAAGAGAGATGTGTTCAACTTCCAAAAACCATTCCCCCTTTGATTGGAATGCAAAGAGATTATCAACGTGATCATAGAATGATCTGTTTTATAGCCCGGGACTATATCTACGGTTTGTGTTATCGTAGCGATACTCTGACTTACCAGAAAGAAATCGAGTTGTTGTTTTTTCCTTTTGGGGGGCGCGGTGAGGTTAGGGGAGGTTCCACACTTTACTCGGCTATTCAGCTTTCCTCTACTACAACGAAAGAAATTAGATAAAGGAGAGCGGATATACTTGAAATTCAATAACTGTTTGGTATTCTTATCAGTTTTCATCCATTTCCATTTAAAAAAATGCTGATAGCACGCATTCATTAAAAATCATTTTTTAAAATTTGTTTTGTAATGACTTGTACTCTTTACTTCACAATTTACGTTGTAATTAGAGAATGAGGATAATAGCCTTAAAAAGCAGTTAAACGGTCTAGAGAGATATATTCAGAAAAATCTATATTTGTGTTCACTATTGATTAACTAATGTTTTTTTTTCTCATGAATTCAGATGTTCATGGCTGCTCAAATGACTCCAGTCTCTATTTCATTGACGAACACAGCATTAAATGCATTGACCTGAAGACCTACAATTACACTTATGTTAACGTACAGACAGTTAAGACCGGTCTTGTCCAAGCTGGTGCCATCGACATAGATTACCGGAACAGAATGGTATATTGGAGCGACAATTCATTGTGGACCATAAATCGAATGAACCTTGATACTTCAGAAACTGAGGTAATCAACTTTTTATTGCTATGTTAGAATTAAAAAGGTTAAATCTGAGAAGCTAAATGCTATTAGAAGTTGTTATCTTGGTTTATGCACTACCTAGTATCTTCCTACTTATATTATGTCAAGTCTGATCATATATTTAAAAAATGCATTTGCCTGCAGAAAGACGAAACGTGTTTCTCCTCTTTACTTCTCCTTGAACGCTAAATTGTTAATTTATTGTTGATTGTTTTGATCTTTTGTTTCTAATAATCTGCCGCTTTTTGTAAAGGTTATCATCAGAGATGACCTGGGTCAAGTGGACGGAATAGCTGTTGAATGGAAAAGTGGTCTGATTTACTGGACTGACTACATCTATGAGAGGATCGAAGTTGCAAAGCTGGATGGGAGTTCAAGAAAAACGTTGATTGCAAGCAACCTGTCTAACCCACAGGGAATCGCCGTTGATCCGAGTAGAGGGTAAGCTATCGGAAAGAAAATGTACACATGAATTTTCCGATAATTATTCAGCCACATGAACTCTACTTCACAATACGTCGCTTTTTACACTAAAAAGTAAAAAAGAAACGGATGCCAACAAACATAAGAAGAGTATTCCAAAACTCTGGAAACTACTGTTTTGGCTACTTCTTGGTGTCGCCAACATAAATAATGCAAAGCAAAGAACTTAACAGATAGTTAACAAAGGTCACACCAATTCAGGGGACCTAATCAACAATGGTTTGCAAAATACCGTGTATTATCCACGTATTCTGTTTTGGTTATAATTCGTATTTATTTTACTTACAAAGGCTTATGTTCTGGGCAGACTGGGGAGCAAACGCAAAAATCGAGCGAGCAGATCTAACTGGTGAAAACCGGCAGATTCTGGTGAACTTGTATTCTCAAAGGATCCCTATTAGTTTCGTCATTGACTTTGAAGCTCAGCGCATTTACTGGATGGGCGCATCCTACTTATATAATGTAGATTTGGATGGGTATTACAGACGTTATGTGCGCTACATCAGAGAAAACATTAATCCAGTAGACTTGGCCCTGTATGGTGACAATCTATACTGGGTGGACAAGAACAGTCGAAGCATTCACTGGTTCAACAAGACACAACCCGTTGACATGCTCAGCTTTGGTCATCTCACCAATGGCATCCTCGTGGGTGCTGTGGTTTCTGACGAGACAAGACAACCGGTCGGTAAGTTGGCTAGCTGTGTTATAGTACTTGGCATTTGTTACAGACTGTTTGGTGTGTGGTTGTTTGATCCTGGTAGGTTCTTCGCGCCTTGCTTATACGCTAGGGTGGCACACAGGACTCATTTCACTCAGTTCTACCTCATGTGGGCTTTGGTCGGTAATGCCTTGGATGAGTGCTTGATTAAGGAGATGTTTATTATAAGTCGGTGAAGAATGATCGTCCGGGTGAGCGTAGCCCTGAGAAGGACCGTTTGTGGTGTTATTGACTGACGTTTCCACAACCTGAGCAATTTTTTTTTTCTTAAAGCTTTACATGTGAACAAATCTTCGTGCCGTGTGAACAACGGCGGGTGTAGCCATCTCTGCTTACTGGCCCCAGGCGGCAAAAGCAAGTGCGCATGTCCCAATGGTGTGGCATTAGAATCCGATACCAAGACGTGCAGCAACGGTGAGTACAGGTGCTTTTTGTTTGAAAAAACAAATTGTAATGATCAGTAGCAGGAAGGGTTCCATTGTGGTCTCTACTGCAGCTAGGCTACAAAACAGAAAAACGTCAATTAATAAAGAACCGAAACCACCCTTTTCTAAAGGCAAATAAGAATTCTTATTGTCACTTTGTCTTTTTTTTACAATTGCGGGGGAGCGAGAAAATGGGAAGAAAATAGGAAACTGGGGAGAAGGGAGGGGAACGCCTGCGATAATGACTACGATTTTTTTATTTCTGCGGCCGCTGGCGACCGCCAAATTCTTGTTGGCAAATTATCTTGAAACCTCAGCGAGAAGCGGCAGTTAGAGCTCTCTAAAGGAAGGAGACGATTTTGCGGTTTTGCCGAAGAGATACGGTCCTAGGAAGAAGAGATTTTGTCACTGTCAGAGAAGACTTCAAAATGCATTGCTACCGTTTACACATTTTTTTCTGATTAGTAACAAGTAATTTTGGTTCATGGCAATTTTCTTTTGTTTGTTCAAGAGGTCCAGCACTAAAGTAAGTAATATAAATTTTGAAGTTCAAAATAGAAACGGTTGCCTGTTGCAGGAACAGAACTTCATCCTGTTTTTACGGTGTAAGGTACCAAGACAACTGAAATAAAAGTGAAGGCCTCGTTGGGTCTGGGTTCTGGTCTTACATTACAGAGTACGGAGCTTATGTTGAATTCAGCGGGCCCGCTATAGCCCTTTATTATTCAACAAATTGTCACTATGCCCATATATGGTAAGGAAGCCCTCAATATCTGTCATCTGTACATGACAGATATCCTGCGATATACGTAAATGACCATATTTGGAAGTGCACTGCAGATTTTCTTTCATTGCTTGTCTGGCGGCCATTTTGAAAAGCGAGGCATTTTTAGCAGTGTTCTCCGAAAATTTTAACTCCCTGGAAGAAACTTTCCACGATTAAATGCTCTCAAAAAGTCAACAAGTATTTGCTTCAGCTCACAAAGATATCCAGAGGTTGACTTAGAATTTTCGTAGTGAGAACTCAACCAAG